>ML675627.1:980595-996601 GCA_007922155.1 Mesoclemmys tuberculata | reverse complement strand
GTCGGTGTCGGAGTCGGAGTCGGTGTCGGTGTCGGTGTCGGAGTCGGAGTCGGAGTCGGAGTCGGTGTCGGAGTCGGTGTCGGAGTCGGAGTCGGTGTCGGAGTCGGTGTCGGAGTCGGTGTCGGAGTCGGTGCCAGCCTGGTGAGGCCAGTGGTCGGCGGGAGCCAGGTGTGGTCGGCGGTTGGGGACCCGGCAAGCCCCGGAGGCGACAGGAGGAGGCCTGGTCAGCCGATGGCCAGGGGGAGTTGCAGAGGGGCAGACTGAGCCCTCAACTGGACATTGACACTACGATGGTCAGCGCAGGGGAAGGCACGAAGGGGGAGGCGAAGGACACGCCCCGTACTCCGGGGTGGGGTTTGGCTCATTGAGTTCATGAATCCTGTGTGCTCTGTTTCCCAGACCAGGGCTGTGTATCTCTTCTGTTATTAAAAGGTTCACTTCTACACTCAGACTTTGTGCTGGCGAGAGGGGCGGTACTGCCCTTTGGGGCGCCCAGGGGATAGTGGGTGATTTCCCAGGGGACTGGGTGGGGGCTCGAGCCACTTTGGTGTTGTATCATTGACAGGGACCCCTTGCTGCTGCCGACTCTGGCAGAAGGGTTACGCAGGGAAGGGTCAGAGTCAGGTTGAAAAATGACCCAAGTGTCTTGGGCTCAGGTCAGATAGGCCTGGGCCTGGTTCCGGTCCGGGCTGAACTTAGAAGTTTGTCCTAAGCAGATTTCGCCAAGACAAGCTATTGAGCTCGGGCCAGGGTGAGGGGGGCAGGTCTCAGGCAGCGCTGCCAGGGGGTCATGAACTCTCATGGATCTGTCAGCGTCTGTCCTAGGTCACCGGGCACCTGGCTCCCCATGCCAGGGTGCCACCAGCACCAGCTTTGCAGAGTCTAGCACCCCTCCCCCCCCAATATCATCCCAAGCCACTGGACCCTGCACCCTGGGGTTACTGCCCCTTGAGGCACCTGCACTCTGGCCACTGTGGGGCCTGCCCTGGATCGCTGCACTGGGGCTGCTCTGCCTGGAGATGTCCTGCTGCTCAGAGCAGCATCCGCCTCCCCTCCCTGACCCACCCCCGTGAGGAGCCCCGTGCCCGGAGCTCAGAGGAGGAGGTTTGGGAGTGCTGGGGCTCAGGGTGCTTGGTGGAGGAGAGGTGCAGGGAGTTGGGGCACAGGGTGCTCTGAGGAGGAGGCGTGGAGGTGTGGGGGGTTGCGTGGGGCTCACTGTTTCCAGACAACCTGTGCTCCCCACCCTGCAGGCGTGCACCCAGCCCCATGCTCCCTGGGCGGGAGCAGCCTACAGTTTGACCTGCAGAAGGGGGGGCCAACTGTGCCCACAAGGTGGCATCAAAGAGGCAGGGAGGGGCCAAAGGCTGATGGATGAAGGAAGTGGCATGCAGGTGCAGGGGAGCAGGGTGCTCTGGGGGGGGGGTGAGACGTGGAGTTTGGGGGCACTCAGATGAGAGGTGCGTGTGAGTGGGGGCCAGTGTGCTGCGATGGGGGATGGGTCATGGGTTGGGGGTGCTGTGTGCTGCGATGTGGTGGGGCGGGGATAGGGATGGTGGCATGTGTAGGAAAAAAGGGCAGGGTCCTCCGGGTGTTGCACTGGGCCAGGGTGCTGGCAGAAGCAAAGATCTGAGTCCTCGTTTCGCCCACCCTGGCTGGCCCCGTCCTACCATCTGCCCCTTTCCCCTAGGGGGCTGTGGGGAGGAGCAGCCTGCCTGCTGGCCTGGCACGCTGCGGGAACAGGCCTGTCGGGCATGGAGACCTGACACCTGCACCGCAGGGGCCTGAGGGTGAGTGCCGGGGCCACCTTCCCTGCCCACCGAGAACAGCCCTGGGCCAGCGGCAGGGGAGGGGGCCTTTGAGCGTGATAGGATACTGGGCTAGATGGGCCACAGGTCTGGTCCCTGTGGGGGAGGGTGTGGATGTCAGGCTATACAGACAAGCTGGGGAGGTGCTTCGATACTGGGACAGGGTCGACTCCGATGCAGCAGGACTACATGGCCTGGTGGTTGTTTGGGGGGCCAGCCCCAGCCACTCCGTGTGCCCGCGTGCTGCCTGGTGGATCCCATCCCAGCCGCAGGGAGCTGTGTGCAGAGGGCGCTGACCCTGCATTTTCCAGCTGGCCTCCCCTGCTCTGCAAATATTTTCCTGCTCTCTGGGTTTGGGGTTTTGGGTGGTTTCATTGACCAAATAAGGGAACAGGCTGCTTGCTGCTGCGGCTGCTGCCAGCTCCCCCGGCCAAGGGCTGAACTAAGTGTGTGTGCGTGGGGGGGGGACCAGTTCCAAGCACGGCAGAGGGAAGCCGCCTCCCAGGGGCCCAGTCACAGTCCCCAGGGGCCAGAATGTGAGGCTTATGCCTGCCCTGGGGAAGCAGCTGGGGTGGCACCATCCAATCTTGCCATTGGGCTCATGGTGTCATGGGCTTCTTCACTGCCCCGCCAGGGACCTTGCTCGCTTGCTCACACGCCCCCCACACCCTGGGAACATTGCACACTCATCACACACATGCTCCCTAGCACCCGTGGCATCCCTCTCCCCTGTTCTCCTGTGTTTCTTCTTGGGGGCCACAGCCCCCGGCACCTCTTCTGCAGCCCCGAGCACTTCACTGAGACAGGACCTGGTAGGGAGTTGGTGCTGGACATATCAACAGCTCCTGAGCATGGGTGTTACCGCAGACCCTACATAAACAGGTCATGCCACAGACTGAACAGCTGCAGAGGAATGGGGTTAATAAAATGAGAGGGGTCTAGCCACAGGGGATCCCACGCCCCACACAGAGAAAAGGACAGGATGGATAATAGTTCCAGGCACTGCATGGGTACTAAGGACGTGTCCATGCTTCCAGGTTAACTCGGATTAAGTAGCGTCTGCATTTAAAATACACGGTTCTGGACTAACTCCATCGTGTGGACAAGTCCCGATTGACTCAGCCTCACAGGCTCTCCAGGGTCACAATCTCCACTGGACAGAGGGGAAACTGAGGAACACCGAGAGGAAGGGACTCACCTAAGGCATCACGCTAAGTCCTCAACAGAACCGAGGAGTCCTGGCTCCCAGCCCCCCTGCTCTAAGCACTAGTCTCTACTCCCCTCCCAGGGCCAGCGAGAGAACCCAGGAGTCCTGGCTCCCGCTCCAACGCACCCGACCGCGCTCCCCTCCCAGAGCGGGGTGGGACGGGACCCAGGAGTCCTGGCTTAGCGGGGCTCCGTGTGCAGCCGGGGCCGACCCCGAGGGGCCGCGATAGCGGGCGCCCCGCCGGCCTCTCCCTCCCCCCCGGCTCCTGTCCCGCCCGGAGCTGGGCAAGGCTCCCTGGTCCCTCCCCGCCGCGCCGCACCGGGCCGGGCCGGGGCTGCGCTGGGCCGGGAAGGGAGGGAAGGCGGGGCCCGGCGCGGGCTCCACTCGCGTCCCTCGGCAGGAACTTTCCGGGCTCCATCGCGGGGCCGGGCCGGGGCGCAGCCATGAGCCGGCTCAACCTGGACACGCACCGCCTGGCCCTGCTGGCCGCCAAGGAGGACATCCTGAACCGCCGCGCCGCCGCCGACTGGTGAGCGGGGGGCGCGATGGGGCGGGGGGGGTGCGATGGGGCGCGATGGGGCGGGGGGTGCGATGGGGCGAGGGGGGCGGGGACGCGATGGGGCGAGGGTGGGAGGAGGTTTGGGAGACAAACAAACGTTCCTGGAGCCCTTTGCTCCCTGCCGAGGCTCAGCGGTGCCCGTGGGTCCCCCCCGGCGTGGGAGACAGGAACCCTCCGGGGCAAAGTCGGTGTCACTGGCAGTGCCCGGGCTCCGGGCAAAGGGCTCAGGAGCTGCCAGGAGCCCAGGGTCTGTCAGGTCCTGGCTGGCGTCCAGTTCTCCAGGGAGTCACAGAGCCGCTGGGGTGTTTCTGGCCCTGCATTCTGTGCACTGTTCCCACAGGACCTGGAGCAGGTGGGGAAACTGAGGCACAAACCAGGCAAGTGACTTGCCCAAGTTCACCCAGCGAGTTGCTATCAGAGCCAGAACCCAGGGAGTTCTGCCTCTCAGTCCCGCCCCCCAGCTGGGAACAGAACCCAGGGTCCTGACTCCCAGCCCCCGCTGCTCTAAAGCTTGCTGGACCATAGGGTGCTTGGGGTAAACGTCAGCTGTGTCTGGCTGAAAACAAGTCCTGGACCCTGCCTGTTTTAACCTGCACCTCTCAAGGCGCTGCCAGGCTGGGCTGCCTGGAATCCGCCCCTCCCAGCTGCCTCTGCTCTCCCTCAGGAGAGTCATGTAACCCCCCCCACCAGAGGAGCACCCATTCTCGCCCGCCCCCAGGACAGCAGGATTCCTGCAAGGGGAAAACGTTGAGGTTGCAGTTCTGGCAGAGTGGCTGGCTGGGGCTTGGGGGGCGGTGAGCGAGGGAGGGAAGATGGGAGGCACTACTTACGAAATGACCATGGATTTTGGACTTATTTTCCACGTTGCTTAACCCATGGAGTTCAGGGCACTGTTGGGAAAGGAGCTGGGCTGCTGAGCTCCGGGGAAGGCAGCGGGGACCGGGAGTGAACTTCCAGCAATTCTGTCGCCTCCCAGCTGGGGCCACTGGCTTGGTGGGAGGGGGAGGCATTCCCAGCCATGCAGCCCCAGCAGAACCGGCGTGCGCGGCAGCACCAGCCACAGGCAGGGACTGCGGGAGGCCCCGTCTCCCAGCAAACAAGCGAAGGGATTCAGGGCTGAGCAGAGCTCCCCGGGTGAGGATTGAGCCAGGACTCGGGGGCCGTCGCGCTGCCCTGGGGCACCCCTCTAGTCCTGCAGTGGCCCAGGGATGGTCTCTGCCCTGCAGAGGCGCTGGGGTATGTCAGGCGTTGGACCCAAGGCATGGGGGTGGCAATGCTCTCACCCTGTAGCTGGAGGCCCAAACTCTTCGCAAAGTGCCCCGCGTTCCTGCTGTTCCCTCCTGCCCTCAGCCATGGCTGGGGGCCCAGTGCACAGAGATGTGCCAGGACCCTGCCCCTCAGCTCAGGGGCTTTGATGTTATGGGAACACCCCACAGTCCTTGGACCCCTGTAGGAAAGCCCCTCCCCCAGCCCAGCTCCCCACCAGTCCCCCGTGGCTCTCCTGCTCCATTTCATGGCGTGACAGGCCTGCCAAGCAATGACGAGGGCCCCCGGGGCCCCAGACCGGGGAGGCCCCGGGCCCCCCCCCGGGCAGACGGGCCCCCCGGGGACTGAGGAAAAGCCCCCCCCCCCAGGACCCATTCCTGCTGTTCTGGTTGGCTGGCTGCAGGAGCTGGGTGCACGGAGCTGCAGGGGTGAATGATGAAACGGTGACCTGTCCAGGGAACCGCTCAGAGCTGGGCCCCTCCCCTCCTGAGGCTGCTTTTCCTCCACATCCTTTGTGGATGATGCAGTGTGGGAGCATCAGGCCTAGTTCCGCAGGGCCATGCGGGGTTGTGCGTGGGGCTCACGCAGGCTCTAACTAAGGCCTCTGCCTCCAGAGAGGATATTGGGCATGGGAGTTAAACAGACGTTAGCAAACGTTGCAATCCTGGCTCCCCCCTCGCCAAGGAGACAAGCCCCGAACACAGGAAGGAACTCACCCCCCCAGGCCTGGCCCTCCGTCCCCCGCAGGGCCCCTGGGCTGCCCTTTGAAGCTGGGCCCAGACTTGGCTCTGTAGGACAGGCTCCCTCCAGTCTCTCATGCCATGGTGCCCCCCTCCCTCCCCATTGCACTGGGACGGGGCTGGGGCTTCCTCCAGAAACCACATGCAGCTCTGTGGCTTGGGCTGAGTTTCTCTCTGGGCCCAACTCAGCGGTGACGTCGTCCTGTGGGGACGCTGGGTGCAAGCCAGGCAGGAATGCAAGGGGAAGTGGAAGGCAGGAACCAGGAGGGGGAGGAGCAGGGCCCCCCTTCCCAGCCCCCCCCCCAGGGACGTAGCCAGCATGGCTCTGCCCCTCACCCTGCCCAGCTCCCATGTACTGCTGATAGCCAGGCCAGTGAGCTGCCACTGGACGCGTGAAGTCTGCGGGATGCCATCAGCGCTGGGATTCCCTGGGTGCGCTCACTCTCAGTGCAACACCCCCCCCAATCCCCGGGGCTGGTACCCCTTTCCCATGCCCTGTCAGTGAAAGCCGTGCCCAGAGCATGGCCTGGCCATGCCGTGGGAATTCACAGCAGTTCCTGATTTACACCAGAGCAGGATCCCATCCCCATCCGTGGCTGGTGCGCCAGGCCTGCCCGTGTTCAAATGAGCACGCAGAGCCACATGCATGTTCCTGCAGCTCCACACATGGCTGCGTCTGCACGGAGCCGAGTGGAGCCTGTCGTCACACGTCTGTAACTGGAGCTGCAAAGAGAGAAAGGAAGCTGGGGGGGGCAGCCGGGCTGGGGAGGGCCTGGGGAGCCAGCTCCCTGGAGAGACGGATTCAATTCACCAGGATCCGAGCCAGCGTCTCTCCACTGCTCTAACGGCTCAGCCCAGCCATGGCTCCAGGCACCCTGCCTCCGCCTCCCCATGCCCCGTTGGCTGGGGCTGCTGCGAAGCTAAGGTGTCCCAGTCTGTCCAGCTCTGCCAAGTGACACGATGAGTCCCCGGGGCAGGGGCTGAGACCGCCTGGTGGCCCAGGGGTAGCTAGGAGCAATGGAGGGATATTGGCTGTCTCTTGGAGAAGGCTGGGGCCCTGGGAGTAGGCTGTAGAGGAGGACCCTGCCTGGAGACCCAGGTGATGGGCTGGGTGGGATCTTGTGGGGCAGTTTCTCTAAGCAGTGGGGCCCAGTGTGCTGCGTAGGTGGGGCTCTGTGGCAGCCTCTGTGTGTGTTAGCCCCCCCCTCTAACCCCGATTACACCAGGCCTCTGGCTCCCTTCGCACCTTGTTCCTCCCGCCCCAGTGCACCCAGCCCGAGGCATCACAAAGGGACAGATGGTGTCCGCTCTCCGAAGGGCAGTGGTGCAGGGAGCAAGGCCAGAGCTGGGGGGGCTCCTGCAGCCCCGTTCCTGCCCAGCCGTGGGCTCTGTGGAGGATGAGCTGGAACATTGGGGGGCGAGGGGGTCGCTCCTGGCTGGCTGTGTGGGAGTCAGCAGTGAGATGGGCTGGGGACTGGGGCTGGCCCTGAGGGCTGTTGGTGGAGGCACGTGCCAAGCAGGACAGGGAGCCCTCGGCAAGCCGTGCTGCTGCCATGGTTCCTCTGCCATTGTGTTGGATCCTGCAGCCCCATTGTCCTGGGGCGGATGCTGCCAGCTGCCGTTGGTGAGCAGAGGAGAGGCCGGGGCAGGGGGAGGAGGCCTGGGGCTCTCCAGGCAGGGGCAGGGTAGCTGGAGCTGCAGGACGGGGTGAGCTGTGTGGGTCAGGGGCTGATGCATTCCTGCCCCTCTACCCTGAGCAGGTGGCACTTGCAGCCCTGGGCTCCCTGGCAGTGCCCACTTTGGGCCCAGGCTGGATCTTGTCCCCGCACCTCCAACCTGCTTCCTGGCAGAGCCTCTCAACAGCCTGACTTCCTGCAGGAAAGCCACTTCCTCCGGCGTCCTGTCCCAGCAGTGAATGGGGCCAGAGGGGGCCCCCGAGCCCTGGGGTCAGCATTCAGCCATGCATGAGGCCTTTGCAGTTTCACCCCTAGAAGTTGGAGCAGCCCATGGGGCCTGTACAGGGCAGGGGCCGGAGCTGGGCGCCCGGACGATGAGCAGGGAGTTAAAACAGGCCAGAACAGAACCATGGAGAGGAGAAGAACAGAGACCAGAATGCCCTGCCTGAGCTGCCTTTGGACTCTGTATTGCAATACAGCACCCGCAGCAGGGCATGTGCCCCGTGCCGCTGCGTATTGGAACCACCCCGTGCAATACACCCCTGCAGGGCGTGGCCGTGGGCCCCATGCTGCTGCGCACCGGAGCTGCTGCTGCATGTTACACACACGCTCCATGCAGCTCCTGTTGGGGGAGCCTGCTACTGTGGGTCCTGCTGGCAGCCGTGGCCTTGGGCATGGCGGGGGGCTAATGGAGCACGCCTGGCTCCCTGCCCTAAAGGGCGCCAGTCACAGGGTCTGGGGTCACTGGCTGCCATGGGTCTGGGCCAACTCTCTGTCCTTCCAGACCAGAGGTCCACTAACTGTGGGTGTGCCTCCCTGGGGAGCATGGAGGAACATTCAGGTGGACACAGCGGGACCTGGGCCAGCCCCCATGAGGGGATGGGAAGGAAGCACCACTCAGCCCCCTTCTGCTCACATCTTCACGCTGGCCCTGGCCCCAGCTGCAGCCCCGGCCTTGGCCCTGCTCCTGGCCATGGCCCCAGACCCGGGGCTGCAGCTCCGGCCTCAGCTCTGGCCCCATTCATGGCTCCATGGCCACGTTCCTGGCCCCGGGCCCTGGCTCCCAGGCCTGTTCCCTGGGTCCTTGCAGCCCACTCCAGCTCCCACCACAGCCTGGGCTCCAGCTCCCGACCCTAATCGTGGACCCCAATTGCAGCTCTGGTCCCATTTCCGACTGCAGCTCCTGGAGGGTGGGGCATGGACTAGGTTTCGGGGGGGGCATGAACCAAAAGTCTTGGGAGGCCACTGTTTCAGATTCTGGATCTGACCCAGGGCTTGGGCTGGCAGCATAATGGGCTGGTGCCAGGTGGAGAAGGCATGCTGGGCTGGTACCCCTGGGAGGGATGGGGGCAGGGGCTGCTTGAGCTGGGGGTAGTGCAATAGTTGCCCCAATTCCCCCCATCTGACCTCCCCTTTGCTCCCCTCCAGGGCCATCTTTGCATATGAGAAGTACAATGAGCTCACGCTCCTGGACTCGGGAGGTAAGGTGCACCAGGGGCTGCCTCCCAGCCCTTCTGCCCTGAAGTGATCCATGGCTCCAGCCCAGCTAAGGCTTGGTCCCCGGACACTGGCCCCAGGGTGGGATGTGGCAGCATCGTACGGCAGCGTGGGCTGGTGCGATGGAGAACCCTGCGTCCCGCTGAGGGGATTGAGAGACCTGCCAGTGCCCCTGCGCCAGGCTGCAGCCCAGACAGCGGGGAGACGCTTTCACAATCGCAAGGGCTCAAGAGCTCAGCCACCTAAGACTGGCCGCTCCAAAAGCACAGCACTTATTGGGCAGCACTGCCTGCCTGGGGAGAGCGCCCCCCGCTGTGCCCCCCGCTCCCTGCAGCACAGCGCCCCCGCCCCGCCGTAGCTGATCCAGGTGCAGTCTCCTGATCCCTCCCCCCCCCTTGCCTCGCTCCATGGAGACACACTAAGGGAGCGGGCCCCTGTGTAGGGTGAGGACCAGGATGGGAAGGGAAGCTACCCCCTTACCCAAATAACAAATCACAGGGTCTTTTTCAGGGGATAAGGCAACAGGCCAAGTCTATTGTGAATACAGACGTTCAGTCAGTTTTATCCGTGATGCACATACCAAGAAAACTATGAACACTGTAGCAATATCAATATTGTGCTTTACGTCATTGACACGTTTCAATTGGTGCTTTTGTTCACACTCACACACACAGACAGGCAGACACAGACAGACAGACATGCATGGGGTCTCACAACTGTTATAGTTACCAGCCTCTAGGTGCTCGTGGTAGTCACTGGCCAGGTGACTGTAGCTCGAGGGTGAGGAGCAAGGTTCTGCCGATGCGCATCGGTGCTCCTGGCTGGTTGGTGATGTGGACCTGAACCTCCAGCCTTCATCTTCCTGTCCCATTTTATAGGACAAAGTCTATGGGGTTTTGCTCTGTCATGCTGCATCTGCATTTGGTGTGATCCTTAATCACCCACATTGTTGCAAGCCTGATGAGATTATGTTCTTTGGAGTGGGCTGACTCCGAAGTTATCAGGGTGGACTCCTCTTCCGCCGGTTGAGTGGTTACAGCTATTATCTTCGCTCCTTTCTTCCTCCCTCAAATATTTGAGGTGAGGCTGGTGTTTTCTTGTCTGTTTTGACATCCCTTACTGAGACCAATTGGTCAATCACTCCCTGTCTGCACCCACCTCAATGGCTCAGCCATTCACGCTCCAATCACTCAGTGCCAACTCCTAGCTGAAGAATTCACATATTATTTTTAAAGTACATTTTATTTCCTTTTGCCAGTGTCTTTCACACTTAGGTCGGTATATTACATTTCACAATGTGGCTTCTTATACTTAAAATAGGGTTTTTACAAATATATTGACAGTGGGTAACAGATAACATGGTCAATGGAGTGGTTTTACAAACAATCTTAAAACAAATAGATTGATACAAAATAGAGTGAACATTTCAAAGGATAGACCAGTCAGGGTCAGTTGAGGTTTTACCTGTTGATTAAAGTTACAATGTATCAGGCTCTTGGTAGAAAGGGGGGGTTGTTTAGGGCTCTGTTTAGGGCTAACACCCCAGTGCCCCTCTCCAGGCAGGGAGTGGAGGCGGTGAGAGGTGGGGTTCTGCCTTAGTGCCCCCTGGAGTACTGTGGGGTGGGCTAGGCTGAGCCGGGCCCTCCTCTCCCACCCCCGGCTGACCCACCTGTGCTCTCCTTGCAGCTGGCGGGGCGGATGAGCTGGCCAGGAAGTTCTCCAGCAGCAGCATCATGTACGGCCTGTGCCGCGTACGGGACCCTGGTTCCGGGCAGCCCTGCATCGTCCTCATCAACTGGGTGAGGGTCCCAGCCCCAGCTGGTGAAGGCATCCCTTTGCCCTCTGCTGGGGGCCAGACCTCCTGGGTGAGGCTATCGTGCCCCCGAGTGCCTGCAGCACTGATGCACACACCTGAATTTTTCTGGGTCCCTGTTGGCGGGTTGGCGGGGGTACAGATGGCTAGCAAGGCCCTGTGTGGGGCTCTGCTCCTTGCCAAGTGCCACAGGGACTCTCACTGGCAGGGCCCAGCCAAGCACAGCTGCTTCTCATTCCTGCTCATGGGGGCGGGTCGCATTTGGGGCCCTCAGTGACTCCTCGCCTCTCCCGGCCCCTTGGCATCAGGCGGGGGGCGGGTGCTCGTCTGGGCTGTCGTCCCCGCCCCCTCCCTCACACAAGGCAGGCCTATGGGTGTGCACTGCCCTGGCCCCCCTGCGCCAGCAGCCCAAGGCGCAGGGAGCTGCCTAGCCCCACGTGGCCCGGACACGCCGCCTGCCCTGGCACAGGGCCGGGACGGGCTGCCCTCAAGTCACTGCCATGGCCCCCGCACTGCAGGCTGCTCTCCTCCACTCCCCAGCTTTCACAGCAGGCTGCTCCAACCCTGGCCTGTCCCAGCAGGGGGTGCTGCAGGGAGCGGGGCAGGAGCGCTGACTGAGCAGGGCTCCCCCCTTCCAGGCCCAGCCTCCCAGCAGATTGAGGGGCTTTCTTCCCCATTGCGCCTGACCCCCTAGTCCCAAGAGCTCTGGGTCTCCCTGGCCGGCTGCTGGTGGAATGGCAGGTCCCCACCCCCAGGGCTGGGCTGTGTCTGAGCAGGGCCCAGCTGCATCTCTGCTGCCCGGGGAGCCCCCCCAGTGAGCTGATACTGTCCTGGGCACTGCCCTCCCAAATCCGATGCACAGCAGCCCCTGGGGCCTGTAGTTGGGGTGGCAGGGCCCCACCTTCCAGAGCAGAGAGCATCCTTCTGGATCCAGCTCTGGGAAATCAGCCCCCCACTCCCTGACCCTGCGCTCAGCGCTGTCCGGCTCTGGGCAGCTCCATTCCAAAGACAACTGCACACTGCAGGGCACTCGAGCGGCCCCAGAGATGCCCAGGATAGGAAGGGGGTGAGTTAGGGGGAGATCAAGGGGGGCAAGTGACAACCAAGGGGACTTAAGCATCTGCAAAGTGTCTGAGGGGAGATCAGGGGGAGGGGGGTGAAGGGGACTTGGACAACTGAGGGGAATGGAGGGTAACTGAGGAAGGGAAAATGTGGACAGCCCTGCATGGAGTGGATTCTTAGGGGAGTGGGAAGCCCCAGTCCTGGCAACATAGGGCAGGGACCAGGCTGGCCCAACTCAGTGAAATTCTGTATCCACAGAGAGGAGGGGGAGCCAGGTCTCTTCTGGGGGGGGCCTTTCCCCAGGGGCTGCGGGGGGAGCACGGCAGCCAGCCCTGGAGCGCAAAGCCCAGCCGGGGACGGCGAGAGCTGGCCTACCCTGGGGCCTGCTCCGGCCCTGGCTGCCCTCCTGAGCTGAGGTCTGCTTGGTGCCAGGTGGGGGAGAAGGTGCCGGAGTCCCACAGACAGACCTGCGCGGGGCACCTGCCTGCCGTCAAAGCCTTCTTCAAGGTGAGCTTCTGCCCAGGGCATCGGGTGCCCAGCCTTGCGGGTGGCACCACGGGGAGGTTTGGCCATTGCAAAGAGCTCACGGGGCGCAGAGTGTCCGAAAGGGGGCGCTGTGGGGGTGGGGGGGGTTGCTTCCGCTTACTCTAGCCCTGGCCTCTCCCAATAGGGGATGCTGTGGGGGGTGGGGGATGTCCCGCCTTTTCTCCCTGTCAGCTCTGGTGTGTGGTTCTCCTCCTGCTCCCCCCAGCCCCTGCCACGTCCCCGGTGTCTGGCTCCAGCTCCGGCTCTGCCACACTGGCTCTGTGGCCCGCCCCAGAAGCCGGGGCCCCTGGGGAGCCCCCGGCCTTTGGACACTTCGCTCAGCACATTCCCGGTGCTGCTGACTCAGGCTCTGCTGTTCCCAGCCTTGGCTGCAATTCCTGCAGGCCCTGGCCCCAGAGCTGGGGGGCTTGCGCCAGTTTTCCCCAGGCAGAAAGGGGGAGGAGGGGCAGCTGGGACCCTTCTCCTCCAGCCCCCATCTGTCATTTGTGTCTCCCCTGTTCCCAGTGCTGGAGCCCAGCGGTGCCTTAGCTCAGTGCTCCTCTGGGAACGGGCTGGCGGCAAGGCCCGGGCGCTGTCTCCGCTCCATCCTCTCCCAGCCTGGGCACCCAGCCCTCGGATCCCAAGAACCTATAAATACCCGGGAATGGAGCCAGGAGCTGGGGGGGAGGGGGCGGGGGAGGGGGGGTTATTGGGGGATGGGCAGGAACACAGGCTGCAGACCCAGCCAGCCACCATCCTGGCTCCAAGATGGGGGTGCGGGCCGGAGCTGGGCATCCAGGGCCTGGGCCAGGAGAGCCGCCGAGCCCCTCTCCCAGGCTGTGAGCGGGAAGGACAGCTGGGCCCCGGGGGAAGCAGAGATGAGGTGTCCCTCGGGGGCTGATGCTGTCCGCCCTCCCCTGCACAGGAGGCTGGCCTGGTGCTGAGCGCCCGCCGCCCCGAGGAGGTGACGCAGGAGGGGCTCCACTGTGTGCTGTCCCGGCTCTCGCCGGCAGGGGGTCCCATCCCCGGGAGAGTGCCAGCCAGCAGCTCTGAGGAACTGGTGGTGAGTGGCGGGGCGGGGCAGGGGTGCAGAAGAGGGGGGATTGGGTCCAGGAGGATGGCCACTGTGGGGTGCCTGAGGGGAGAGGCTGTTGGGGTTTTAATTGACACCGTTCACCTTGGCTGCATTTGCACTCGCTCCTTGCAGAGGGGCCACGCTGGTACATGATGCGCCGGCCGCAGCTGGGAACCCACCCGCAGGCGGGTGGGGGTTGATGCTGCATGCAGGGCACCCTGGGACCCTCCCCCCATAGCCCAGCCCGGGGGCGGAGACATCCAGGGGAGGGGGCTTCTCTGGGCTGCCCTCGGACCCACCACTGCATCTTCCCGCAGGGCACCAACTACAGGAAGACGAACCCTGCCCTGGAGATCCGCAGAACCAAGAGGGACTCGTTCTGGGCACAGGCCGAGGTGAGCAGACAGCGCAGCACCAAGAGCATGGGGAGGCCTGCCCCATGCCCCTGGAACTGGAAGCTGCCCCCCCCCCAGCCCATGCCCCCTGGAGCCGCTGGGGGACGTGCGATTGCGCGGTGCGGGTGGGTCTGTCCTCCTTGCTTCCAGGCCTGGGCTGTGGGTTCCCCATGGGATTGTGGGCTCCAATCCTGCCCTGCCCTCCTGTGAGGCCAGCCGGGGCTGCAGGCGCTCGGTCCCCCCGGGTTCCTGCGAAGGGTGGGGTCTGGCAGGATGCCTGTGGGGATGTGGCCCGTGCTCCATTGGGGTGTCGCCCCGTGAAGCTGCTACAGGTGCTGCCTCCGGTGCACGCCCGCAGCCCTGCCCATGGGGAGGTGCCTCTGGAACGGCAGAGGGACGGGGCAGTGCCCAGGCAGGGGCTGGGGCTGTGCATTCACCTCCCCACCGAGCTGTGGGTGCTGGCGGGAGCGCTGCACGCTGGACTCAGGGATCGGCCCTGCCCCAGCCCACGGGGTCCCCTTGCTGCCCTGCCCCTGTGCCGGAGGCTGTTTGGGTGCCTGGAGCTCAGCCCCGGCACCCGGCGTCGTGCCGCAGAGGGAAGAGGAGCAGCGGAAGGAGGAGGAGCGCCGGCGGCTGCTGGAGGAGCGCAAGCGCTGGGAACGCGAGCGCATGGCAGAGGAGAAGAGGGAGGCGGCCGAGCGAGAGCGCAGGTTCAAGGAGAAGGAGAGGCTGATTGAGGAGCAGAGGTGAGTCCCCAGCCCAGCCCCCCGAAGCGGCCTGGCTGGGATCCCGGAGCCTGTGCTGAGCAGGTCCCGGCCAGGAGTCATGAGCTGACCTGGGTCCCTGAGCCCTGCCTCCTTTGCTCTCCGCAGGAAGGAGCAGGCGCGGCTGGAGGCTGAGGCGCAGAGGAAAGAGAAGGCCCGGTGGGTGAGTGGAAGCAGCGCCCAGCCTGCCCCTCTGCCAGGGAGCTGACAGCCAGCACCGGCCTGGCGCTGAGGCGGGGCCAAGCAGCAGATGAGGCTGGCAGGGAACCCCCCACTGGGGCTGGCGCAGATGGATAGAGGGAAGCCGGGTGGGCCTGGCTGGGCGCAGGCTGAGCGAGGAGGGGCAGGGAGTGGCACGGCGTGGCTCATGGTGGAGAGCTGGTGGGATGGCAGCATGCCCGGAGCCTGGGGTGTCACCAGGGGAGATGAGCTGGGGCCAACACTCCCTCGCGCTGCACCCAGCTCTCTGAGGGCCTCTGTTCCATCCCGTCCCAGGAGCAGCAGCAGCGGGAACACGAGGAGGCTGTGCGGGACCGGTTCCGACGCAGCGAGTCTCTCGAGAAGGCGGTGGTAAGTGCTGGTAGCCGGGAGAGATGGTGTTCCCGGCTGGGCCAGGCCCATGTGGGCCTGCTGCCCCCTTCCCAGCCGGGATCCCTGGCTGGGCCAGGCAGACATTAGCCTCTCCACTGAGACCGGGATACTGGCCCCGTGCCCAGCTCCTCGCTGCCCTGCCCCTGTCTGCATTGCAGGAAGCAGCCGTGTTGGTCTCCCAGCGCTCCCAGAATCCCCGGGAGTTCTTCAGGCAGCGGGAACGCTCTGGCTCCACATCGAGTGCCCAGTCACCCCCCTCGCCTCTTGGTGCCCGGCCAGGTGAGTGCTCCCCGCACCCGGCACCCGCCTTCCCACTGATGCTTTCCACTGGCTGCGGGAGTCTGCTTCACTTCCTGTCCCGAAATGCTGTCTTGCCTGTAGCCCCCATATCAGCCTGTGGATGCTGCCTGGAAACCGAGCCTCCCATTTGTTAGGGCCATGAGGGAACTATTAAGAGCCTACAGGTTAAGCAGCTGCCATGTCCCCCCCCAGAGGTGGCTGCATGGCAGTGGTGGGTGATGGTACAGGAGGGGCAGGGGAAGCAGCTGCTGAGTCTCCTCTGTGCTTTTCCCCCAGGAGCGCCCCGCAGGCCCTACCTGCGCTACCAGCGCAGCCTGACCGAGTCTGCCTTCATCTTCCGCCGGCCAGAGCCCCCCACTTCGCCGGGTGACTTCCTCCAGGCCCCCTCTAGCCCTTGTACCTCTGAACCCAGCTCCAGCAGGGCTGCCCCTCCCACCAGCCCATGCAGACCCACAGCCCTGCCCCCTGCCAGCCCACCCGGGTCCCAACCCTTGCCCCCCGACAGCCTGGCTGGAAGAGGGCCCCTGTCCCCTGCTATTCAACCCAGGACAGAAGCTCTGCCCCACATCAGCCCAGAGGGAACCATGACTCTCCCTCCCATCAGCCTGGCTGAACTGGGGTCTCCACCCACTGCCAGGCTCCCCAGAGCTGAGACTTCACCTGCTGCCAGCCCCCACCAAGCCAGGTCTCCACCCCCTGCCAGCCCCCCCAGAGCCGGGTCTCCACCCCCT
>ML675627.1:962673-980195 GCA_007922155.1 Mesoclemmys tuberculata | reverse complement strand
CTCCACCCCCTGCCAGCCCCCCTGGAGCCGGGTCTCCACTCACTGCCAGCCCCCCTGGAGCCGGGTCTCCACTCACTGTCAGCCCCCCTAGAGCCGGGTCTCCAGCCCTTCTCTCTTGGCCCCCTCCCACTACGCCCTCCCCAGTGTCTGTGCCCCTCAGTGGCCCCCATGGGGCTGCGTTTCCAAGCCCCCCCCCAGTGCCAGGCATGCCCATGGAGGAGGATGTCCCCTGCATGGCTGCCACAGCACTCTCGGGTCCCTCTGAGGGCTCCGTCCTGGCAGAGCCGGAGCCTGTGGAGGGGCCCCATGGTAGCCGCTCAGCTGTGCAGCCAGGGCCCCTCTTGGACCCTGCATCGCCGTCGCTGGCCGGGGAGGAGCCTGCTCCAAGGTGCCCAGTTCTCACCAGTGCAGGCGTCTGCTCCCTGGACCCTCTGCCTTGCCCTGCGGCCCTGGGCTCCTGGCCTCCCGCCACCTCTGAGGCTGCAGCCCTGATACTGGCCGAGGACCCCGTGGCAGGTGGGTGTTCGGGGCAGAACAGCGCCGTGGCGCATGCAGGGAGCTGCCAGACTGAGACAGAATGGGGGGGGCACCTGGGCCGGTGGGTCCGCAGCACAGCCCTGCAGCCCCTCACCCCTGGGCTGGCAGAAAACCCCGCGGTGTGCACGAGCCTCCACGCCCCACCGGGCCCACCCTGGGGATGATCCCACACCATGCTGCTTGGCTGTGATGTCACTCGGGGGGGGGCGGGACTTCCTGAATTGCCATCACCCGGGATGGCTGATGCTGGTGCCACCGCTGGAGTAATGCCTCCCGCTGTGCAGGGAGCCAGGCTCTCAGGCGTCCCCGGTCTCCCCACAGCTGGCGAGGCATCGTGGGAGTCCGCCCATGGACCCTGTCTGGCACCAGAGGCCAGCCCGGCCGAGCCCCTCCCAGCCTTGGGACACAACAGCCTGGCAGGGCAGGAGGCTGGCAGGTGGCCGGAGCCAGGAGAGGAGGTAACGGTCCGAGGAACTGACAAGGCAGGGGACTGGCGAAGTGGGCTTGGGGCATGGGGCCTTGCCCCTCTAGTGGGTGCTGGGTCTCATCTGGCCCTAGGGCAGGGGGACTGGCTGGAGGGGAAGGGGGCTTTCCCCGCTAAGGGGCGCCGGCTCGGATCAGGGCCCACGTCAGGAGCTGTGTCCATTTGGCGTCAGCATAGGCTCCTGGGGCCGTGCCCACACCCCAGCCCGTCCCTCCCTGCTGGGCCTGGCTGACCTGCACCGGGAGCCCAGCCCCCGCCCCACAGAGACTGCTGGGAGTCCCTGGTCATGTCAGCAGCCTGGCATAGTCCCACTGACTGTGTGTGGCCCACACCCCTGGGGCGCCCTGCCCTGCCCCCCTCAGCACCCCTCTCCTCCGCAGGCCGCCGGGAGTGGCGGGGCCCAGCTCTGGCTGCAGACAGCGCAGGATCCTGCAGCAGGTACCACGACACCAGCCTCCCTCAGCCCTGCTGTGCCCCACCTTTGGGGTTGCCCTGGGCGGTCTGCCCTGGCTGGGCTCCCCAGCAATGGGGGTGGTGAGGCCTGGCCGGGATTACTCCCAGGAGTGGGCGGGGGGGACTGCCTGGCTAGGATCCCCTGGAGATGGGAGATTCCCTGGGGAGCAGGGGAGGGGACTGCCCTGGCCAGGGCGCCCCAGCAATGTCTGCTCGCTAAGGTGCCTCTCTTTCCGCAGGGGGTGCAGCATGGCTCTCTCTGCAAGGTGGCACCAGGCAGGTGGCACCAGAGGAGGGGCAGGCCGCTGTGGGCCCCTCCCCCCCCACTGCATAGGCAGCAGGGGCTGCCGGATCCTGCCCTCGCCTCTCACCCCACAGGGCACGCGTGGGCTCAGCTTTACTGACTGCGACTCGCTGCTTGGAACGTCCCCCTCCGCGGGCAGTTTCAGGAACCAGCACTCCCCCTCCCCCCCAGGGCCTGTGGGCCCCACCTCTCTCCTGACCCCGCCAGCGCCCCCTCCTCTGCTCGCTGGGTGACCCCCTTGCGCTGGGCCATGGCCCAATAAAGGAGCTCTGGGATATGGCTGTAGGTGTGATCACTCTGCTGCTTGCCCTGCCCATGGGGTGGCCAAGGCCTCTCCTGCCCCTCAGCAAGTCACAGAGCTGGGGGTGCTGGCCCTCACTCCTGGGGACACCAGCTCAAGCACTCTGGCTTCACCCCCCCCACAGCCCAGTCACCCCAGGGCCCTGCACTCTCGCACTGAGCCCGGCAGCCTCCAGCTCGCCAGGGCAGGGGCCTGTGAGGGGAGCCCTGGGGCCTAAGAGTTCACGAGAAGGGGCTGTCCCCCCCAGGGCTGGAAGTAGCCCTAAGCTGCAGGTGGGGTGGCTGGGGCTGGAGGGGCCAGCCCCCTGGGGATGGGGGGGGCTGAGCTGTGTCCCGCCCACAGCCAGCTGGTCCCAGGGAAGGCAGGTTCAGTGGGGGCTGGGTCCCATGGAGCCTTGCTGCTTGCCACAGCACAGCTGGCTCCATGGCCCAAGCAGCAGCTGCCCCTACCCTGGGCAGGGCCTGTCCTGCCCCGCCCCACTCATCCCCCAGGCCCCACCTCAGAACTCACCTCCCTAAAGAAGAGATGGAGAACGTTAAATAAATTTTAATGCATGTTAATGAGGCAACAGCAGCAGCCTCAGCTCTGTGCCCCACCCCACAGGAGGAGAGAAGGTGGTGTGGGGCAGGGGAGCAGGTTGGGTTGGGGGGTAGGGGCATAGAGCATGTGCCAGCCCCAGGGGCTGGTTACAATAAGTGAGGCAAAGCAGTTAGAGGGGGAATCTGGGGCTCGTGAGCCCCTGGGGCCAGCCCCTGCCCCAGCCCCAAATAATTCCAGTTTTTGTCACAGACCCGTCTGCACTGGGGCAACCTCGGCCTGCAACCGACATGTGGGCCAGCTCCATTGACGGTAGCACAAGGCTGCCCCGCCCCCGAGAGGGAAACCAGCCTGCCCCCTGCCCCGGGCAACCTCTGCTCCACTCAGCTGGTTAGCGGGGCCCTGCGAAGGCCCCGCCCGCTGCAGACTGGGCTGATGGGGTGAACACAGGCCCGGGCCCAATCCAGCCAGGGGAGTGAACGGAGCTGGCACCCCAGGGTGGGGGCAGGGACAGGGCCCAGCAGATGCCACACAGCTGGCCAGGGATGCCCCAGCTGTGGTCTCCCCACACGCCAGTCTGTGGTGGGGGTCCCCAGGGTGGGGGGCTCAACAGAGGACAGGGTGGGGGTGCCGAGCAGGATGGAGAATTGACACTGCCTGAGCCCAGCATTCCTGGCTAGAGCAGAGAGGCCATGGGGTGGGCTGGGCAGTACGGGGGGGGGGTCTCTGCCAGGGTCATCTCCCCCCCACGTCCTCTCCTGCCCAGCTGGGGGCAGGCACTGGCACCCCCTGCTGCTCAGACCTGGGAGTGCAGGCAGTTGGGGGGAGCCCGAGGGGGGCGGCGGCCCTGGCATGCCGACTCAGGGGTGCTGTTGCCGCTGCTAGAGGAGCTGGAGCTGGAGCGGGGGGGGCTGGCGGGCAGGCACATGGTGGGGGCCTGGTTCCTCGTGGCGTGCCCCTTCAGTGTGCTGAGCTTGGCGTCCAGGGAGAGCGTACGGGGCCGGCCCCAGAGCGGGCGCGGGCGGGACGGGCATGGCCTGGCACTGTCAGATGGGATGCTGGCATTGGACGCGCCAAGCGGGGGTCCCTCGAAGAGAGCGAGCCATGGGGGGCAGCCCAGGCCCGGCTGCAGCTCCATGGCCGTCACCCGCCGCGCCAGGATATCCGTCACGGCCTCTATGTCATCCACAGGCTCAATAGCTATGGGGCGAGGAAGTGGGGGTCAGGACAAATGTCTCCCAGATCCATCGGCTCACACTCTGCCCCGCTCCACCCACACCCAGGGTTCCCACGCCCCAGAGCGCACCCCACTGGCAGAGGCTGGGCTGCCGTCACTGGGAGCTGCCCCCATGGCCAGCGCCTCCGCCCCCCTCCCTAGAGCTGACCATGGCTTGTCACTGCCCCGGGGGTCCCTGCAGCGCCAGGCACGTGGGTGCCAGTTTGTGGAGACAATGCAGGCAAAGGCCACTTTGCCCCAGAGCCCTGTTGGGGTCTGTGGCTGCGCCAGGCTGGCTCCCTGGGCCCCCCCGTATATCACCTGTCGCTGTAATAGGAGGAGAGCAGAGCCCGGATCTCAGTGGCGACCGCGTTATCCTGGAGCAGGAGCCCCTCGCAGGCCGAGGGCGGCACCGCAGGGCCAGGGAGAGCTGGTGCCAGGGGGCAGCAAGGGGGAGAGACAGAGACAGAGACAGGAGGGCAGCGCCAGGAGGGGAGAGAAAGGGGAGCAGTTACAGAAACATCCCCTGGGGGTAAGTCAGACAGGGTCGCCAGTCGGGGGTCACCCCACGGCGGCTGGGTTAGCAGAGAGCAGGCAAGAACCCTGCAGACAGGAAGGCAAGACAGACAGAGTGCACAGAGGCGGTGCCTGGGGGCCAGAGCCATCCTGTCCCTCCCCCCCCACAACACAGGGCCCTCCCTGTCCATCTGCAGACCAGGGCGTGTGGCCAGGCCCCCCTTACCTGTCTCGTGGTACAGGGAGCCCTGCTTGGCCAGCGGGGTCGGGGGCTTGCGTGGCGAAGGCACCTCGATCTTCATGAGCTCGTCACAGCACTGCTTCCAGTGGCCTGCGGGGAGGGGCAGGGTCATTCCACAGCCCCATGGCCCCCCAGCCCTCCCGCCCACGCAGCCAGGGCCCATGCATGGGCAGAGCCAGGCTGGGCAGTTCCTGCCCTGCTGCATTGCCCAGTGCCATGTTAAGGCCAGCCAGGGAGGGCTGTGCCCTGGCCCCACATGGTGGCACTGGGCACGGATGCCAGCCGCCCTCAGCGCCTCATCCCCCTGGGCAGTGGCTGGCACCTCTCATCCGCATTCACCAGGGCGCTCCGGGTGGCACAGCTGCCTGCCCTGTGTCTGGTATGGCTGGACCCACGCCAGACTTGGGGAAGAGGAGGGATCAGCTGTTTGAGGTCAGAGTGCTTTGGTCCCGGAGAGCCCGGCTTCCCCAGCCAGGCTTCCCCAGCCGTGGGGAAGGGCTGCCCTGAGGCCCTCATCCGATGCGTGGCCAGCCTGGCTCTGTCCCCCAGCGGGGCTGGGCTCCCGGTGGCTCGCCTCTCCCCAACCCTGCTCCATGGGGGCTGTGCCCCCCTCACACCCACCACCCCCCAGCCGTGCCCCCCTCACTCAGGTCATAGAAATGCTGCCAGAAGGCCTCCATCCAGCGCTGCGTGTCAGCCCGAGTCTCCGCCAGCAGCGTGTGCGTCACCTCCTCGCCCCCGTAGCAATTGGTCACCGACATGCTGTGCAGCTGGCTCTGGGGCTCCTTCTCCGTGGCCCGGATCCGCGTCTCCTGCCGTGGCACAGACCCCTCAGCCCAAAGCACGGAGAGCTCTCCCGTCCCCAGCACCTGGAGCTCTCCCCGCAGCAACCCCCAGCCCATCCCCAACAGCTCACCCTACAGCAACCCCCAGCCCAGCCCCCGACAGCTCTCCCCGCAGCGAACCCCAGCCCCCGACAGCTCGCCCTGAAGCGACCTCCAGCCCAGCCCCTGACAGCTCTTCTCACAGCAAGCCCCAGTGCAGCCCTTGTTCCTGGGCACCAGGGACTGAGCCTGGGAGAGAAGCTGCGCTGGGGACCCCGAGAGGCAGCACAGCTGGCAGACCCTCAGCCGGGGCCCCTGGCTGTTCCCACTTGCAGGGACAGGGGACCAGGTCGAGGAGGGGCTGCCCCAATCTGCTGCCCCTGCCCACGGGCTGCCCTGCCTGACTCCCTCACCTTGTTGATGGCAATGGTGAGAGCCGGCTCCACCTGGGCCTCCGCATCCTGGGGGCAGCGGTGGCAGAAGAGGTTGCAGCCGCGCAGCACGCAGTACAGTCGCACCCAGCTCTGCCGCTCGCCCACCTGTTGCTGCAGCCGAGACACAGGCCAGGCCAGGGTTATGGCAGGCCAGGGGTGCTCCCCCGCCCCAGGCAGAGCTGCTGGCTCCCAAGGGGATGGGGGAGGCCCCCCTAGGGGGAGACTCATTCATTTTCACCCCACTTCCAGCCTCCCTGCGCAGGGCCCAGACAGCTGGCTCTGGGGAGGGCCGGATCCTGGTCTTGCTCCCACGGACCAGGCTGGGATTGGACACAGGGAGAGGCAGAGCTGGCACCCCACCCGAGCAGGCATTTAAACCCAGAGCCTCTGCTGCGGCTGCCAACCGGCGGGGCCAATAGCTTCTGGGACGTGGAGACCTTCCCACCAGGGCCTGCACCAAGACCCAGCAAACTCAGTCACACCGGGCCTCCAAACAGCAGCTGCCAGCTGGGAACGACGTCTGGTCGCCACAGAAGCTCCGAGCTTCCAAGGCCCCTGTAGATCCAGTCTGAGCTCCCGCCCAGCCAGGGACTCCTGCACCCAGCCCCAGACGCCAGCTGGCTGGCGCAGGTCTGTTAGAAACAGACGTAAGGATCCAAGCAATGGCGAATTCACCATGGCCCGAGGTCACAGGAGCTTGGAATGGGGAAGTTAGAGGGGAAGGCCCCGTGTCCCAGTCCCATCCCCCCAGCCAGCCAGCCAGTCCCTGCCGGGGGGGCCCCTACAGGGGAAAGGCCCTGTGTCCCATGCCCTCCCCAGCACAGGGTCTCCAGGCCGGGGTGCAGAACCTACCTGCAACTTCAAGAAGCCGCACATCATCTGCTGGGACATGCAGCTGGGCTGGGCAGCCAGACGGCAGCACATGCTGCCATAGAGGGGCAGCCAGAAGGAGCTCTCCTCTGCGGGGGGAGAGGGGGAGACACCAGGACTCATGGGGGGCTCCAGGGGCTGCCTCGTGCACAGCAGCCATCAGAGCTTTCTGCAGGTCTCCCCAGTGCTGCCACCCCGGTGCCCTGCCTCCCCGCCCCCACCTCGCCAGGCCCTGCCCCGCCCCTCGCCCCCCTGCCCTCACCATTGCTGGCGATGGTCAAGTCGTGGGTGCGGAAGCCATCCTGCACGTCGGCCAGGGAGAGCATGGCGTGGGCCAGCAGGTGGTACTTGGGGCCCCTGAAAGGGGGAGAGAGAGGGTCAGGGTCCCGCAGGCCCTGGTGGCAGGGCAATGAAAGGCAAGGGGTACTCACGCCACGCTGGGGGCCGGCAGCAGGAGGGGGCTGCTCCCCCCATTACTCACGGGGCTCCCTGGGGCCCCGTCCAACGCCGTTCGCAGCCGCTTCCCGGAGGAGCGCCCCAGGGAGCTGCTCAGTTTACTGGCCAGCTTCTTTGGTGCGCTGCTGAGCACCGAGTCCTCCTCCAGCCCCGCACTGTACAGCTCCACCTTCAGCTCGAAGTCAGGGCCCGCCTCCGTGCTGCAGGGAAGAGAGGGCGATCACAGCCCCGCCCACAGGGGGTGCTAAGGGGGGCAGTTCCCAGCTGCCCTAGCACCTCCCAGCTGGGGACGCTAAGAGGGGGAGCAGGGCGCTTGCTGCGGGGGGGCTCCCGGCTGCCCTGGCCTCTGCCAGCTGGGGTTGTTGTGAGGGCAGGTCAGGGCATTGGCGGGGGGGGGGGGGAAGAGGAGCGCTCCAGCTCCTTCAGCCCCAGCCTCTGCCAGCTGGGGGTGCTGGGGACAGGGCACTTGCTGTGGGGGGGCTCCTGGCTGCCCCAGCCTCTGCCAGCTGGGGGCACACAGGGTGACAGTGCTGGCTGTGGGGGTCTCTGGAAACCTGCCCCCCTGGGGGAGGAGACGCTCCTGCCCGGAGAAGTCCTGGGGGCCAGCTACTCACAAGAGGATTCTGTTTTCAAAGCAGATGTCGGTGAGCGTCCGGTCCACCAGCACCATCTCGGTGTCGTAGATCTCCACGCCCACCTGCAGCAGGCAGAACACGGCACAGCGGTGCAGGTCTGGGCAGGAGAAAATACGCCAGCATCACACAGGACTCCATGGCCCTGCCTGGCCTGACCCCTGCATCAGGGACCGGCCTCTCCCCCTCCATGGGACACCCTGCCCCTGACACTCACCTCCCTTGTTTTTGAAATACTCCGTGTCCTTCCACATCAAGGGGATGCGGAGATCTGGGAAGGGAGGAGACGGAGGTGAGATGGGAGGGGGGTGGGAAAGCAGTGAGCTCCCTGCACAGGCCACCACCTGGGGGTCCACATCCAAGCCATGGGGGGAAAGGCAGAGAGGGAGCATGGAGGGGGGCGCAGGGAGGGCATGAATCATAATGCAGATTTGCTGGGCCTCAGTAACCTCCAGCCCGCAGACTGACATAGGGGGCAGTACCCCCTGCCCCTCGCTCTCAGCAGCTTCCTCCCTCTCTCCACCCCTGGCTATTCTCTAGGCCAAAGCCTGGGGCCAGGAGCACCCCAAACAACCCTGAGATGCTGTCCTCACCTTGCCTGGCACTCCCAGCTGGGCTTGAATTCACACCTTAAGGAGCTGTGGATGGATGCCCCTCCCCCGCGGAGCTCCCCTCTGCCCCTGTGGGGCAAGCTGCCTTGCCGGGTTAGGGCAGGCTGGCAGACAAGGCGGGCGAGTGCCCTAGAGCAGGGGCACGCACACTGATGGGGGCAACGTGTGCTGTTTCCTCCCCAAACCCGGATGCTCCAGCAGCACAAGGAACAGGACCGGGCCTCTCTCCAGAAACGATCGCCTGGCGCCCATAGAGAGTGGAGGCTGGTCTGTGGGGCTGGGACGCGGCCGTGGGACAGGAGGATCCAACACCACTGACCAAAGTGGCCCCCACTGAAAACAGAGTGGGCTGCGTCGTAGTGACCCAGCCCCACCTGGCGGGGGAGTGCAGCCTCCAGCCAGCACACCAAGGGGACGGGGGAAGCAGGCCTAGTGGGCACAGCAGAAGACCTGCACCAGCCCTTGATGCACAGGATCCCTACGGACGCTGCTGCTAGCAGAGCCCACGGGGGGCAGAGGCCAGCCCGCACTGCTCCCCCACCGGGCCTGTGGGGTGTCCTGGACCTAGAACTGGGACCTGCTGGGCCCTGGGCAAGATCGGACTAGGTCATGCTCGCCCCTCGAGCTGCGGAGCCCCACAGGCCTGGCTGTCTCCCCAGCACCGCAGGGCTAGTCACCATGAAAGCCGACCACTCTCAGCAGCTCCCTTCCTGGCGCCCCTCGCAGTGGTGGAGCTGGCACGAGTGGCGCGAGCCAGCAGCCCTGTGGGTAGGCACGGAGCAGGGCAAAGCAGGATCCCCACGTCCCTGGCCAGTCCTGCACTGCCAGGCTACCGTGTACCCCCGACCCCCAAAAGCTGGGTGGAAAGGAGCGTATCACCCCCAGCGCTGCTGGAGGCCTCCGTTGGCAGGGGCCTGGCCACAGCTACCGCTCAAGCCTGTCAGTGAGGAGACACTAACCAGACCTCGATTTCTGCAAGGACCCTCCGCTGGCCAAGGGCTCATTGCTCAGTCGGGCCCCCTTGTGGCCCCCATGGATGGATTCTCGGGGAAAGGCCGGGGAGGGAGTGCCTGGTGCCGAGGGCACCCCCCGCCCGGAGCCGATTCCAGCTTCTTCCCCAGGCCTGGGACCAGTTGCTCTGCTGGGAAAGTTTTGGCTCTTCTCCATGCAAAACTGCTCCCCACGCACAGCATGTGCCACCAAAGAGCAGGGGGCCCAGGGGGCCATGGGGCACTCGCTCCTGTACCTGACACACAGACCTTCCCTCTGCAGGGCAAGCGATCCTCCATGGGGCCAGCGTCCGAGGGGCTGCAGGGGGAAGCAGAGCTGTGACCAGCCTCCAGCACGGATCCTCTGCCCCACGCCCACATCCCAGCCCCCCACGGACCCCCCGGCCCCTCTCCCCGGTGCAGGGTCCTCACCGCCTGGCCATCCTGTGCATCACCTGCACCTCCTTCCTGCGCTGCAGCTCCGACATGTAGGCCATGACGCGGCTGCTGCAGACCAGCAGGCTCTTGGTCGCCTCCAGCGCCTGCTCCCGCTGTGTGCAGGCCGCCAGTAGCTTGCAGGCACCTTCGCGCATCCGGATCTCATGGTCTATCTTCTTCTGGATGTCAGTGTCCTGGGGGTACGGGCGGGGTCAGTCGGGCTGCCGGAACCGGGGGGGTGGGGGGAGTCAGTGGGGCACTGGGGGGGGGGCAGTGGGGCTGTGGGCTCAGCAGGGGCACCAGGCACTGGGGTGAGTGGAGCTGTGGAGGTGAGCAAGCAGGGGAGGGACAGGGCAGCTGTGGGTGCCAAAGGGAAGGGGCTGGGCCATGCAGCACCTGGGGGGGCCAGCCCCACAGAGGACAGGGAGGATTCTGGGGGACCCAGGACTGAATCCCAGAAACCCTGGCTGGGGATGCACCCACAATGAGAGGGGCTCAGACACCCTGGCCTGGGGCGTTCGCAGCCGTCACCCTGGGGACTGGGGAGCTGCGAACCCCAAGGGGTGTGGGTCACCCCCACAGATGGACCAGGACAGAGCTCCGGGGCCTGCCATGGGGCAGGTGGGGCTTGGGGTGGGACATTGTCACCCAAAGGTGCCTTGTGGCAGAGCAGCTCTGAGAGGGAGGAGCCATCGTGCGTTGCACAACAGTGCACCCCGGCCTGCCCAGCACGGAGCATTGCGTGCACGAGACACAGTGGGAGGGGCATGGCTGGCACAATGGGGAACTTTGCAGGAACTCCCCATCCCCGCCCAGAGACCACCTGGCTATGCAGGCCCGCCCAGCCCCCCCACCTCTCACCAGCCGCTGCCCCACGACAAGCTGAGCGCCGGTCCCAGCCCCAGGAACACTGGCTGCCTGCGACACAAGAGGGGAGCCAGTTTGGGGCACCCCAGTCACTGGGGCAGGTGTGGTGAGGGGGGCTGGAACTACAGCCGTGTCAGCGTGAGGGGGGAATCCATGCCCAGGCTCTAGGGCATCAGGGAGAGCACAGAAGTCAGGAACGAAACCTCCTGCCTCCCAGGCTTTGTGGCCCGTAGCAGCTATTCCCAGCGAACTTGGCTGCTGAACGCAGGCTCCTGGGCCAGAACCCGGAGCGGAGGGTGGGCCTGGGCTCCCCCCCCAGCCCTGTGGAGATGGGCGAAGCCCCCCAAGGCTGTTGAGCCCAGGGCAGGGCTGAGGAGTGGCCCAGGGTGGAATGGGGGTGAGAGGATCTCTAGCTGGGATCTGGAAAGGCCTGGACTAGCTGCAGAATCTGTGCCATGGACCACACAGGCCATCGCAGGGCCAGAGCTGATCAGCAGCGGGGCTGGAGAAGCTGCTGCACAGATCCCAAGGCCAGCACGGACTGGACCCTTGTGCTCATCCTGTGTGACCTTCTGGGGAACTTCCCCAAATCATCCCCAGAGCAGAGCCTCCGGGGACCCAGTCAGTCCGGATTTCAAACCACCAGTGATGGAGACTCCACCACAAGGCTGGGTAAATGGTTCCCAGGGTTAATGCCCCTCCCTGCCAAAAATTCCCCACTTATTTCCAGACTGGATTTGTCTAGCTTCAATTTCCAGCCACTGGCTCCTGTTAGACCTTCCCCTGCTGGAGGGAGGGGCCCGCCCTTAAAGATCTGTACCCCAGGCAGGGACCTGCTTCCGGAGACGAAGTCACCCGTAACCATCTCTGTTCAGCTACCTACATGGAGCCCCCGGAGTCTATCCCTGTAAGGCAGGTTTTTAACCCTTCAAATCATTCCCGCACCTCTTCTCTGACCCCCTCCAAATTATCACCCCCCTCTTGACCAGTGAGCACCAGACCATTGGCCCAGTGGTTGTGTCATGACCTGACCCCAGGGCAGCCAGGATCCCCTCCCCGAGCAGCAGGACATTCAGGGCTTGGGCGGTTCATGGGGGGTTGTACTGGGCTAGGCGGGCCCAGCCCCATACATTGCAATGGGGGAGCCACCTGCACCACTCTCAGGACCCCACATCCTGTTACGGCAGCAGCCCCACGTCCATATGTGCCCCTTTTCCCTGAAGGGACATGGCTCTGCCCAGACCTTGCCCTGTGCCAGGCAGGCAATTGGACCCTCCCCGCACCTACAGTCCGACAGGACAGGGCTGGCCCTGTCTGAGGTGGCGTGTGTGACAGACCCTGCGCCGGGTTCAGACACTGCCCACCCGATGCGCTTCCCCGAGCCCACCAGCTCCTGGGCACCCCAAGGCCCAGCTCAAGTGGTGGCGGAAAATACAGCTGGCACCCAGCTCCCTACCCCCCACCAATTTCCTTTTTCACAGATCTTGCTGCAATCAGGAAATAAACGATGGCTGCTAATCGCTATTCATCCCCATCCTCTGCCCCCCTTTCATGAATCCCCTGCAAGGGCCCATGGCTCAGCTGGGAAACGCAGCCTCCTGGTCCCCAGCCCAGGCCCAGAGAAAGGAGTGAGGCTGGACCCATCTGCCTGGGTGTCACAAGTTGCTGAGGCAAAGGCCATGGGGTGAGGGGCACTGATGAGTCTAGGCACTACACAATTGCATGTCACTGGGTGCTCCACCCCACGCTGTGACCCAGCATCTCCCAGAGGCCCCTGTCCCAACAGGGTAACTCCAGCTGCCCCGAAGCACCACAAGACCAGAGTCCCTGGGCTGTGGCACCCAGCCAGGCCACTCCTGCCGCCTGCCCTGGGGCAGAGCTGGTGCATCACGCACTGGGTCTGCGGCACGAATGCGCCACCAACTCTGAGCTGCCATCTGCTCGCAGAGAAACTCGCATGGACAGGCCCAGTGCAGCGCGATTCAGCGACGTCCGCCCAAGGCCGCAGATGAAGCCAACTGCCCCATTCGCCTCCCCAGGGTGTTGACTCTGGACCCTAGTGTGAACACGTAGAGTATGAACCCCGTCAGCTGCCCCCTGCTGATCACGCCCAGCTCCCCATGGGAGAAAACCAGCCCCTCCTTGGAGCCCGACCTGCCCACCGGACACAGTGCCTGCCCTGGAGCTGTGGGGGGGGCCTGCACACTGATCCAGGGTTTATCCAGGCTGATGGGTCCCTGCTGCCCGGAGCACAGCTGCAACCTCCCCAGGATAATGCTACCCCCGCCAGCTCCTGCTGGTGCCCACCTGCCTCAGGCCGGGCAAGCCCAGGGGCAGGGCAGGGCAGAGCACACACCCGCCAAGCCCACGCATCCATCACCACGTGGCACTGCAGTCACTGAGCCCACACTCAGAGCAGCCACTCGTCAGACGCTGCGGGAAAGGAACCAAACCCACCAGCAGGCAGAACAGCTCCCCTCCCTGCCCACGACCCTGCCACAGGGTGCGCCAGCCCTCACCGAGCACCAGGAGCGGCCCAGGGAGGCGCCCAGCCCAGCCCTGGCACGGGGTGGAGGGATGGAGCAGAGGAGAGAGACAGAGCGAATCCCAGACTGGCAGGGATGAGCACAGGCCAGAAACAGCCCCTGGGATCCAGGCCAGCCAGGGCAGATCCGCTGCCCACCCCCAAGGCACCTTGGGGCCGGCCAACACTCATGCACAGAAGAGCATCCCCCATTCCACAGTGCCTGCAGGTGTGTTGCTGCCTGCATCTCCCCCAGGCCCCAAGCCGGTCTGGATCTCAGATCCCTCCACGTCACCACCTCCCAGACCCTGCCTCTGCCCCACGCGCCCGCCCCATGCGCCCATCATCCCAGCTCCCCCGGCAGCATCCCCCCACCCCCGCCGAGCTGGTCTCTCCCTGGCACTCACTTTGCCGATCTTGCAGCTGTCCATGCCGGCTGTGAGCTGCCAACTGCCCGCGGCCCCCCCCGCTAGCTGCACGCCCCCAGCATGCCAGTGCCCCTGCCCAGCGCCCCCAGCCCACGCACAGCGCCCAGACTGGCGAGGCGGCGAGTTCTGCAGTGCTGGCCTGGCGGCTGACGGAGGGCTAGTGACAGCTGAGCTGAGCAATGCCAGAGCTCCCCCCGGAGCAGGCGCTCAGCACGGAGGGAGTGGGGGGGGGGCAGCGAGGGGAAGGGGGATCAGCGGGAGCTGATTCCCGGCAGCTCCAAGGCTGAGCCGGTGGCTCCAACAATTCACACCATGGAGGAAATGGTGACATCACCAGCTGGCTATAAATAGCACTGGGGAGGGGGACAGCTGCACAGGCAAGGGGGATGGACAGCTGCCACATTTCCCTGGCTGGGGGGAGCACAGCTGCAGCTACGGGGTGAGGCCAAGAGGGGGCAGCAGCTGCCTCCCACCCCCAGCGCAAGGGCGTGGTGGGAAAAGTGACGGGGAGGGCGGGGCACCCCCAGGACATGGGCATAGGGGCACTTCCACCCCCACCCTGGTCACAGGATGGGCTTGCCGTGGAGGCAGGACCCACACTGTAGGGCAGGGCAGGAGGGAAGTTCCCCCCAGCTCTGGGGGCAGGAGCAGGTCCCCACTGCTTGGCACCGGCTAAGCCGGTTGTTGTGCCTGCGGCCAGAGGTGATTTACAGCAGATTTGCTAATCGGCTTGCTGGGTAAATCCTGCCGGGGGTGGGGGCCGGGCCGGGGGCTGGTCAGACACTGGGATTCCCTCCTTGCCCGTCATGATTTCCACCCTCTCCTGGATCAGGCAGTGCTCTCCCCCTTCACGGCTGGATGGTCATGGGTTCAAATCCTCCCTGGGGCTGGCTCCTGACCGAGAATCAGTCCCCCCTTCCCGCAGGGCTGGGGCAGGACACAGACCCCAAATCTCAGGCCTAGAGCGAGTGCCCACCGCCCCGCCCGGCTCCCCAAAGGCAGGGACGCAGGGGGAGGAACAGACCCTGGGTGGAAGGCCGGTGGGGGGAGAGGCACTCCTTACTCTACACCTCCTGCCCCTGGGATCCCCAGCAGGCTGGGAAGGAGGAGGCGAGCAGAGGCAGAGCTGTGGAGAGGGGAGGAGATGTGCAGAGATGGTGGCTCTGGCACCCCAGGAGGGACAGCATGTGGACAGATGGGGCAGAGGCCAAAGAGCAGGGCAGGGCGATGAGCTGGGGGGCTCCAGGCAGTGCCCATACCCAGAGACCCCTGCAGAGCTGGCGGGAAATGCCCGAGGCTGGGAGGAGCAGAGGGAGCTGAACAGGGGAAAGGAAGCGGGTGACCAGCATGAGGGGGGGGCTGGGTGTCACTGATCCCAGGGGGCTGGAAGCAGAAGATAATGGGAAGAGGTCTAGGAGTAGGGCCCCGGGTCACAGGAAGGCATCACGTTAATCTGCTGCAGCAGGGCGGGGCAGCAGCCCCTGGGCATGAGCAACGCAGTGCAGAAGAGCCAGGAGACACCTTTGCGGGCAGGGCACACGGTGCTACAGAGGCCCTGAGCCCCTTCAGGAAGAGCAGGGTCCAGCTCCTTGCCCCTACTGCTGGGACTGCCCCAGATGGGGCCCCACCCCACTCATGTCTGCTCCCTCCACTGTGCCCCCACTCCCCAGGATTCCCTCGGTCCCACTCCCCGCTCTCCCAGAGCCCCCGGGCACCCCACTGGCTCTCACACGCCCACGTGGGCGGCAGCGTCTCTGCTGGCCCCAGTCAAAGCCACGACCGAAGACGTGGAAAACAGGAGCAGGCAGCGCCTGATTGAAAGCAGCTTGGAGAGCCCTCAGCCAGGACCCCCTCCCGCAGCCCAGAGAGGAAGAGAACAGAGGCCGCACAGCCGCCAGCCCCGGACTGCCAGTGCCCCCACCCAGCAAAGGGGCACAGAGGGGAAGGATGGGCACCAGGTCCCAGTGAGTCATGGCAGAGCTGGGAAATGAAGTCCAGAGTCCCCGGCTCCCAGCCCCCTGCTCTAACCCACCAGACCCTGCTCCTGCCCCCAGAGCCGGGGAAAGAAACCAGGAGTCCCGGCTCCCAGCCCCCTGGTCTGACACACCAGAGCCCCTTCCCCCCCCAAGGCCAGGGACAGAATGGTCCCCGTGGCTGGTTTTGGCCCTGAGAGCAGGAAGCTGGTTAGCAAAGCTCCTGCAGCCGCTTTCCGGCAGCGCAGAGAGCCAGCCCCTGAACTGCCAGCACGCTCTGTGCCACCGCCCAGCTCAGGGATGCCCGGACACAAGCCGGCGCCATTCCCCAGGGCTGTGCTCACACAGGGTCAAGTGCGGCCCTGCTGAGGCTACAGCTCCCAGCATGCATGGTCCCCACCAGCACCAACCAGGCCACGCTGCAGGCTGGGAAACGCCGTCTCCCCAGGCAACACAGGGGCAGATGCATTCAGGTGCTTGCTCTGCCAGGGGCACACACTACCACCCCGGCCTTGGCTGGTCAGAGCCAGGGCCATCCCTTGCACTGGGCCCTCCTCCAAGGCGCCACCACAGTGCCATGCACACCCAGGCCCAGTGCACAAGCACCTCCCGCCAGCCCTGCACACGGCTCCCTGACGCTGCCATGTGGCCCTGCCAGGGCGCTCCATGCAAAGGCTGCATGTGCTGTACCACGGACCCCAATACACACAGGGCATTTCCCACCAGCACTCATGCAGCGCCCTGGAACCCTGCCAACCTACTGTGCCCCAGCCAGGATCCCACAGCCCCCCGCACACATTCCTGAGCTCAGGGCCGTGCCCACACCAGGCACAGGGAGATGCATGTCGCATGCTGACTAGGGGCGGGAGTCGGGGGCCTTAGAACCCAGGAGTCTGGGCTCTCAGACCTATGTTGATCACCACTGGGATACCTCAACACAATCATTCTGCTACAGCGTGCCAGCCTGAGATCCCTGCGGCCTGCAGCCACAGGGTGTGGGACGCTGCCCCGGCACTTTGACGTCCCAGCAGAACTAGGGTGCCCAGCTGGCACGCTGCCCTCTCTCGTCAGCAGGGCAGAGAGGCTGCCAACACCCGTCAGTGGCTGCACAAAGATCCAGCATGGGCTGGCACTAAGCAAAGCCAGGCTGGTCCCTGGACATGCGTCTTGGCACAGACAGGCCATGTGGATCTCAGACGGGCATCGTCCCTGTTATTCTCTACGCCCCACCACGGTGCAGTGCAGGATCTGCCCTAGCGCAGGTGGGCGCTGCGGGGAGTCTGGCAGGGCGCCGAGGGAGCTGTACCTGCAAGCTGAGCGCAATCTGCCGGATGTAGAGCATGTTGAGGTCCTCCAGGATCCGAAGCCTGTCCTGCATCTCTGCAAACCTGTCCCTCGCCGCCACGTCCATGGAAACCAGCTACAGCGCCAGCCCGGCCCAGGCAGGGGTGACCCCAGTCCCTCCGCACAGGCGCCCGCTCGCCAGGGCGCAGCCAGTCCCCATGTCTGCCACACCCGCCCTGCCTGGATGGGTCAGGTGCAAGGGGCCTGTGAGCCGAGCCCTGGCAACCCTTGCTCTGCTCCGCCCAGGCAACCTCCACGGGCCGGGGCTCCCTGATCTCACCCCGAGCCCTGGCACAGCCAGGGGCCCAGCGTCTCCAGGCTCTGCAGAGCAGGAGGGTCCGTGGGGCGGCTCGCTGCCTCCTCGCGTTCCCCCTGCCCCCGGCCGACTCCGTCAGCGGATTCCCAGCCACCGGCCCAGCTGTGAAGAGAAAAGGCCCATTCATGCCGGCCCGAGCAGCGGGCATTTGCCTCCCACAGAACAAGCAGCCAGTGTGAAGGGGGGCAGGGCAGCGGCCCCACTCCCAGCCCAGAGCCGGGACGGGG
>ML675627.1:947148-962663 GCA_007922155.1 Mesoclemmys tuberculata | reverse complement strand
CGGCGGGGGGGGCAGGGCAGCGGCCCCCCACAGAGCGGTGCCCGGGGGGGTCGGGCCATGCCGCCCCCCGCACACAGGGCAGGGCTCGGCCGTACCGCGCACCCCCCTTCCCTGGGGCAGGGGCGCCGCCTCCAGCCGGCGGCCGGGGAGCCCGCCCGGGGCACAGCTCCCCCGCTTACCTTCAGCCTCCTCCAGGCGCCGGCTCCCTGCCGCCCCCGTGCCCGGCCGGGCGGGCCTGCCCTGCTCCCTCCCCCCGGCCCGCCCGGCTCGGGTTACAGGGGCGGCCCCACCGCGCCGCACGACGAGCGCCCGCCGCCGCCCCTCACCCAGGCCTCTGGGCAGCCCCGGCACGGGGCGGGCTCCTGGCCCCGGGGGCCCCGCTGGAGGGGCCCGGGCCGGAGCGCGCTGCAGGTGAGCCCCCAGCCGGCGAGGGGCCGGGGGCCTCCGCTCCCGTCCCGGCAGGGGGCGGCCAGAGTCCACGGGGATGGGCGGGGAGCGGCGGAGCGCCGGGTTCCCTGTCCCGGGCCCTGCGGGGGGCGCCGGGCCGGGCTCCCCCTGCTGGTGCAGAGCAGCCCTAGCAGGGGCTCGCCCGGAGCCACGCGGCCCGTTCGGGGGGCGGGCCCGGCGCCCCGCACCGAGAGGCCCCTGCCTGCGAGGGCCCTGCCCGCTGCGGCCGGGCTGGGGGGCCCCGGAGACAGCCCGAATCGAGGGCGCAACGAGGGGTGGGGACCAGCTGTCCCTCTTGTATAGGGGCCAGTCCCAGGCGGGGTTTTCTCTGCTCGGGCGCCTGTTCCCCCAGCCCCTGCCCCCACTTGCCATAGGGTCACCCTGGCCAGGGCATGGCCACCCCCAGAGCTGTGCCCAGGGCAGGCAGAGCTGCAGAACCAGCAGCTCCCAGGGCCCCGGCGCACCCCCGGGCCTCCCACAGGTGGTTGCGTGCCCAGCCGAGGCCAGGGTAGCACAGAGGGGCCAGGGCCAGGATCCACTGAACCCAGACGCAGACCCCACAGCAAGGGGACAGGAGATACCAGAACCCGAGGCCGTACCAAGGAGATGGGAGCTAGGCCCCATTCCACCGCCCAAACACACAGCCCTGCCCGTACCCTGTCGCTTCCCCACACAGGACAGGTCCAGATGGGAAATGTGCCCCCAAGAACGCTCACAGCCCAGACGCCGACCTCCCCCCTCCCCAGTATGACACTTGGCACCCAGACAGAGAACACTCAGTGCCCAGATGGCCCCCAGCCTCCCAAAAACGCTTGCTGCCCAGACAGCCCTTTCCCCCTCAAAACCCTAGGCACCCACACAGGGCAGGCAGCCCCCCCACGGGATTGTTTGGCACCCAGACAGAAGACACCCGCTCTCCCAAACCAAGCTCAAGCGTTCAGGTCTAGGAGCTGCCAGCTCTAGTGCCTAGCCAGGGTCCATGCAGGACACGTCTTGTTTCACCAAAGCCCCTCTCCCCTGCCCAAATTGCCCTGGAGCCAGCACAGTTGTCAGAAATTTCGGTGCAACAGGCTCCCAGTTGCATTGGTGCTGCCCACTGAGGGCAGCTACAGATTCCAAGCCCTCAGAGGCAGGCCCAGGCAGGGCGGTAGGGATGGCGCTCTCCAGGGACCTGCAGGGATGTGAGAGCTCCTGACAGGGCAGGAACCGTCTCATCAGGCCCCTCCACCTGCAGGCAGCACTTCCTCCCCTGTCCAGGCACCGAACCACCCTGTGCGGTCTGGGGATGAGAGCTACAGCCAGACTGTGGATCAGGGCACCAAGTGCCAGCCCCACAGGAGGGAGCCTGGCCCAGGGACCCAGGAGCCCCCCGGACACGCAGAACAGTCACTATCGGGCACCAGCACTGCACATGGCTCTGGGGGCCCAGGGCCTTATGCCTGAGTATGGACTGCTGTCAGGCTGCCTCAGAATCCGGTGTGCACCCACCCTCTCTCTGCGCTGCCCTGCACAGGCTGTCTGCGTGCATGCCAGAGCCTCCAGGCACAGCCTGTCCCGAGAGCCCTGGGCCCAGACACCCACCCGGGCCCACCCGGCTCCATGGGGGGGGAGAAGAGCATCATCTCTGCAGAGGCTTGCTACGGAGAGCCCTGCCCCATGGAAAGCAATGGGAGTGACTGAGCCCGTCAAGTGGGAGCCAGTCTGTGGCTCAGATAATTGGCCTGGCTGGGGCTGACCCGGGGAGCCAGCCTGAGCAGAGGGAGGCTGGATGAACAGCTGGCACAGCTGGGGAGGGAGCGGTCGGGGAGGAAAGAAAGCAACATCGAAGGGCTGCTAGAGAGGAAGTCTGGCCATTCCTCTCCCTGCAAAGGGAGCTGTGGAGGCGCCACAGGGCAGAGCCCAGCTCAAGCCCTGATGGCGGAGGGCAACGGGAAGGAAGGTGGCACTTGAAGCAGGCTGGTGAGAAGGCCAAACAGTCCCTCCCCCACTGGCCTGGGCAGTAAACCAGGGATAAGGACCCGGCCTGGAGAGAACCAGACTAAAGCCCCCTGAGGGTCAGCGTCTTTGCAAGAGTGGGGACTCAGGGGCAGGAGCCAGGACTGAGGCCAGAAGTGGAGGAAGTGCTTACTTTTCTCTGCATTTTACCTGGACTTCAGGTACCCTGGAGGAGTGAGCGCCCCCACCCCACCTGGCAGCCCACGGCAAACTGGCTGCCTGACTGGGGCTTGCCACAAGGGTGCTCAGAAGTGGAAAGGCTGCCACAGGCACTACTCCCAAACACAGCCCGTCCAGCAGCCCCTGGGAGGGCCCTAAGCGCTGATGCTGACCCGTTTACCAGGGGCCACCCAAACCCACCCTGCCCTGCACAGGGTGGAGCCAGGGAGACAAACCTGGGCCAGCACCGGGGGATGGACTGGGTGGGACCCAGCAGGGATAGGCCGGCTCCCCATGGTGACTCTATCCTGCAGCGCAAGCGCAAAGCTGGCAGTGCAAGACCTGGCCCAATCCCTTGGTGGCAGAGCCTAGACCCATAATCCTCTGCAACTGCAGAGCAGAGAAGAGAGCAACCGAGGCAGGGAAAGAGGCCACAGGGAGTCCCAGCCCTGTGGGAGCCCGGCTGGAGACAGGCAGCCTCTAAGGGATGCTGCCTGCGGCCCTGCCCCACTTCAGCTGGGTGGGAACCGATTCTGCAGTGAGAAATGTCAACGAACAAAAATTGGTTTTCGTTGGGGTGGGGCTGACAACCCATGGGTATGCGGGCACACACCCGGAAGGGCGCGCACAGGTTTGCACCTGGGCACGTGGGTGGGTTTGTCTGGTATTGGGGGGGGGCGGAGAAGGGGAGGGTAAAAGCTGTCTCCGTGGGGAAATGTGGCTGGACCATATTCTACCAGCTTTATCACCAACAGCCTGGAACCATGAGAACTGGGGCTGGGATAGCAGGGGCCTGTGGGTCAGGACTGAGGGGCACAAGTAGAGCTGCGGGAGTGTAGGGCTGGGATAGCAGGGGGCCGCGGGTGGGGATTGAGGGGCACTGGCAGTGCTTGGCGGGAAGGTTTCACAGCCCCTTTTGATTTGTCGGACTGGAAGCCCTGGCTGCATCCTATGGGGTTTCTCTAACACACACAGCCAGTGTGGGACTGGGGTTTGCTGGCTGTGGAGGAGGTGACGGGCCGCCGTGGCCCAAGGCATAAACAGACTCTCCAGTTGCTCAGGGACCCAAGCAGCTGGAGGGAGCCCTGATTTAGTGTTACCCCCCCAATACCGCTCAGCTTCTTCACCAGGGACGTTTAGCGAGGGGCTCCATGTGCATTGGGCAGGGATGTTTTCTGGTTTGTGGAAATAGCCGTTAGTGTTTCTAGAGGGTGGGTGCAGTGTTGGGGGGCCCCCAGTGGGCTAGCACTGCCCCTGGTGATGGGGCAGGCCAGGTTTGGTTGGCAGGGGAAAGGCAAGGGGAGTGGCGTGTCAATAGGGGACTGCTGGGGGCAGGTGAGAGCTGGGGGTGTCACTGCTCGCTCTGGAGGGAGGCGGGATTAGCCTTTGGAAGTGCCCAGCCCTCCCCAGCTCCAGGGGAGAATAGTGCCTTTGTTCCACCTGCTGCAGGTGGGCGGAGCCAGGGTGCAGCTCCCCTGGGAGAGCAACAGATGTTAACCCTTTCCATGCACAGGCCAGTGTGCACCCAGGGCCAGGCCTGCTGTTCGATTCACTCAGGGCGCCGGGACTCAGCGCCTTGGCCGAGAGGATGCAGTGAGCGAGTCCCTCATGACCTGTGACCCCCGGCCTGGGGAGGGGAGCAGGGGGCAGGTGGGGACTCAGGCATGGTCTACATTAGAAAATCAGGTCAGTTGAACGTCACTCAGGGGTGTGAGGTGTCCACATACACATACACAACCCAGGCGGCATTGTTCAGCCCACCTCGGTCCCTGTGTGGGCAGCGCTGGGTCGTTGGGACACCAGAGTTCCCTCAACCCAGCTGCTGCCTCTTGGGGAGGTGGGTTAACGATGCTGATGGGAGGTCCCTCCCCACAGGGCAGGCAGTGTCTACACTGATGCACTGCAATGGTGCAGCTCTGACCTTGTAGCATCTCAAGTGCAGACAGCCATCAGGGCCAGCATGGGCAGATGGGTGAGCGCGGAGCGGGGCCTGACTAAGGGATTCCTGGGCTAAGGATTTCACCCTGTAAGCAGCCCCAGCTTCCCCCCCACAGAGCCTAGACGTCCCCCACCCGCACCCAGCTTGCCCACCCATGGAGCACAGAGGCAGGCAGCCCCCGGCAGCAGAAGCCCCCCTGGGGTACCAGGGAGCAGAGGCAGTCAGATGAGGAGCATCCACAGGGTCCACTAGCACGCAGCTAGGCTATGAGCAGTGCCCCATGGGCACTTCCCAGGGCAGACATTTCCCATCCCTGTTAGCAAGAGCATGGGGGGAACGGAGGTCTTCCAATAACTCTGCTCCGCCCCAGCCGCCCAACACATGGAGGGAAGGATGCACTGCAGAAGGGGCCGGGGGGCCACAAGCAGCCTGGGAGAGACATCACCAGGGATGCAAGGCTGGAACCTGGGCTAGGTATGGCCAGATTCCAGAGCCCGCCTGGGCCTGGAGCCTGCCATGTGGGGGCGGATTTCTCAACATGACACAGCATGACTCGAGGCAGGACTCAGCTCTGAGCCATGCACAGGCAGATCCTGCTAGACAGGGGCATGCGCCCCCTGGGTTTGGCTTCCCCCGAGTCTGATTTGCTCAGCAAGCCCTAAGCCCCAGGAAGGTCATTGCCCTGTGCTCCCGGGGGGGGGGAGCTGAGGCTGGAGAGCCAGGCCTGGGGTCCCAGTGGGGGGGGTCCCCCAATGGGGGGCCCAGGTTTCAGTCCTAGGTTTTCACCCCAGCGCTGGGAGCACCACGCCATTTGTAGCTGGCTCTGCCCTCCCTGGGTATGCAATGGCTGAATACCCGTGTGACACCAGCAGGCTGGGAACCCCACCAGAGACAGCCCACCCCCAGCTGCCCTCTGACCTCTTCCATCCCCCCAGGATCACTGACGGCAAGGCAGGGAGGTGTCAGGTTTGAAATTCCTCTTTCCACCCCACAAAGCCCCGGGGGGGGACGGGAGGCCCTGCCCCTGGGCTCACTGAGGGTCACACAGCCAGCCACTGCATGGCCAGGAAGAGAACCAGGAGCCCTGACTCAGTCCCACACACTCCCTGCCAGCACCCCTCAAACAGCGCTGCTCCCCCCATCTTGGCTCTCTCTCCTCCAGAAGGGGCAGTGGCAGCCCCACCCCCGCCCATGAGAGAGGGCAGCGTGGGTGGGGGCTGCCAGCTCCTTCCATCCAAGGACCCAGGCTCCCCCCAGCTGCCACCCCCTCCCCACAGGCCCTGCGGCTGCCTTTCCTACAGAAATGGAGCAAGCGGGAGGAGTGACGCCCCTCCCTGTGGGGCCAGCCCCTACCTCTCCCCAGCTAGCTTGTTGCCCAGTTACAGCAAGTTAAAACGCCCCAAAGTCAGCCAGGCAAAGGGTTTTCCCAGACCCCACGGCCAGCCCTGGCCCTGATCTCACCGACACGGGATCCGCCCTGGCCAGCGTGGGCTGAAAGACCAGGGGTGCCGCAGGCGCAGCTCGGGGGGGCTGCCCTGCTCTCCCCCCCCCTCAGTGCTGAGCCCGCCGCTCCCGTGTGGGGCTGTCCGCAGTCACGGGGGGCCCCATGAGCCACAGGCTGCGGCACCGCTGGCTCGGACCGGCGGGGCAGGGGCTGCCGGGCCGGGCCGGGGATGGCCGAGGAGGTGGGGGGCCTATCCCCACAGCCGCTCTAACCTGTGCTTTGCAGACCCACGGACAGCGCGGGGGCTCCCTGCAGGGCCTAATTTGTGCCGGGGCTGAGCTGGGGCCCCCACGGGGCCCGTCCGCTCCGGCAGCGCCGGCCCCACGGCCAAGGCCTGCCGGGGGCTGGGCTGCCCTAACAACCGCTGTGGGGCTGCGCTGGCCCCCGAGGCTCACTCAGGCCTCCCGGCCGTGTCTCCGGCAGGTGTCCCGGGCGCGGCGCGGGGCTGTCTGGCAAGCTCCACCCCAGAGGTGGCTGCACTCTCCCCCGTGCCAGCCGCCTGCGAAGCCCCTGGGACCCCCGGCGGGAGCTGCGGGGCAGGGAGCAGGTTTCGCCCCAGGCCTCAGCCAGCGCTAGGACCGGGGCCAGCCCCTTCCCCGGCCCGGCCGGCCCGGCTCCTGGCGGGGGAGCAGGGACCGGGGCGGGGCGGAGACGGTGGCGGGGCCCCGCAGGGCCGGGGCCGGACGCAGGTGAGAGCCGAGGCGGGCGGCGCAGGGCTGGACCCGGCCCCCGCCGAGGTGCGAGGAGGGGCTCGCGGGGCGGGGGGCAGGCCCCTACCTGGGGGGTGTCCCCGAGGAGGCTGAGCCTGAAGCGGCCCCTGCGGATCTCCATCTCCAGCGCGGAGCCCCGGGCCACGGTCACTCTGCTCCGGTGGTTCCGGCAGAACATCCTCGCGCAGCCGGGCCCGGCCCGGCCCAATCCAAATGTCCACGCGGAACCGGACCCCCTGTGGTCCGGGCTGCAACCCACAGCGGGTGGGCGGGGAGCCCGCGGTTCCGATCGTGCTGGTCCGATCTGGTCCCACCTGCTCGGTTCCGGTTCCGATCTCCCTGCCCTCTCTCCGGCCCGGTTCCGCTCCCGATTCCCAAGGGAAGTTTCAGTCACGGCTCCAAACTTCGCGTCAAACTCCTCCCCGGCCCCGCCCCGGGCTGCACCTGGTGGGGGTGAGCAGCACTGCAGCCCCGAACCGAACCGGGCCTGAGCGGCACCTGGCTGGGGAGGACAGCGGCAGCCCCAAACACATCCGGTATCAAGGACCAGATCGCTGGGCCCAGGAAGTGGGGAACAAGGCAGGTCCCAGCTGGTGTGGGCTGGGCGGGAGCAGGCAGGTTTCCGAGGGTGGGATCCGGCTCAAAATCCCCTGGCGTGGGGGGGGGGGAGGCTCACTGGGGAAGGTGCCAGCCGAGCCAGGCAGCGCTAGCACCAAGGAGCCCAGGCAGAGAGCTGGCATGAACCCCAGTGGCACTGCCAGGCCTGGAGCCGGGACAATGGGACAGTGTGAGACAGCACATGGGACGGGAGCGTGTCAGTGGGAGCACGGCTGGGTGGTGAGCCCGGTGAGCACACGCCGGGTGTGTCTGTCATCCCAAGGGGGCCGTTGGTGTGTGTGACTGTGCCAGCTGGCCGGGGGGGGCTTGGCATGTGCACATATGTGCCCATTGTACGTGTGCGAGTGCACCTGTGTGTGTCCAGATGAGTGCCCATGTCTTTGCACGCCTGTGTGTATGTGGATGTGCGCCCGTGCAAGTGTGTGCATGTCTGCTGGAGACTGCCCATGCACACTCTCGTGGGATGTGGCTCAGACACGTTGGCCCCAGAAGTGTTGGGCTGATTCCCATGTTGGCTCTGCTCAAGGCCATGCGATTCTATGCTCTCCACGAAATGGCTGGAGTTGCTCAATGGGGCACCCCATAGCACCCCTCTTCCTAGTGGTGCCAGACTAGAAGGGCCGGCACCAGCCCAGAAACATGTCCCACATTTGTGTGTGCAGCCACATGCTTGGACATGCCCACGTGTAACACCCTTCTACACACACACACCAAGGGCTTTGCACACACCCCACGTTTGCAGCGGGACGTGCATCATGTCTGCACGCTCTGTTATTCCTATTTCCACCCACACCCTTCACACATTGGCTGACTCTTATCCTGTCCCCTCTGTACCACACGAGGCAGATTTAGCGCCTCTCATCTGTCCTCGGGCAGTGACCCAACCTCTCCAGCCCCTCTGCGTCTCCGTGTCAGTTCTCTGAGCTCCCTGCACTTTCTCACTGGCCAGAGACTGAGGAGCCCAGAGCTGCACACGTGAACCCAGGGATCTCTCAAGCTGCCTGGAGAGGATGCATGCAGCTGTGCTGGGGTGCTAAGCCCTCCTCCTGCGTCGTTTGCTACTCTGTCCAGGTCTGGCCTTTTCTCCAATTAGACTGGGAGCTCTCTGGGACAGGAACTGGCCCTCTGGGTCTGTGCAGCCCTATTCACAACAGGACCTGATCCTGACACACTGCGGCCGAAACAGTAACGATAGTGGGACAGGTTTGGGGAGGGCTGAGCCCTCTGGAAGCATCAAAGGGCCATGGGGAGGACAGCTCCCTGTGTTGCTGACTCTGCTAGCTCACAGCAATGCATGTTTAACCTGTGGAACTCATTGCCACAGGCTCTTTCTGAAACAAAGAGCTTAACGAGGTTCCAAGAGGATTGGATGCTCCTGGGCAGCAATTCTCAGGATCAGTTATGCCAGGGCTCCCAAGCATGAGCTTAGCACTGCTAGGGACAGGAAGGAACATGGTGAAGTATGGCACCTTTAGAAATTCAGGCCCAGGTTTCAGGCCCAAGGGCTATTCCCTCCCTTTGCCTCCTGCCCAAAGCGGCTCCTTCTGCTGGCTGGGGGATGGGAGCATATAGCAGCTCTACAGAGCAGGAAATTCACTTGGGAAGAAAGTCTCCCTGAACAGGCACCATGTGATACCAGCCATAGTGGGAAAATCCAGCAGTCTGGGTTGGGAGGAGCCCCCCTCCCCGCCCCACCCACACTGTGCTAGCCCTTGCCATTGCTGCTCTCATACCTCCTGCATGTCACAAGCCCCTCCATGCAAGCAGGGACAGGCCTGGCTCAGGTTGCACCATTCACAGACTGTGGCTCGCTTCGGATCCATATAAGCAGCCAGGTTGCCCTGGGCTGTGAGCTTATCAGATCTCACCTGCTAGGCTGGGTCAGTGCCTGGATGAGCAACCTCTAGGGAAACTCCAAGGTGCTTCGGGCAGTGGAGTGGGGGTCTCAGTAGGGCGCTTTCCCCTCCTGGGCAGGTTTGATGTCAATGCCCTGGACAGTACTTGAAGGTGCTGTGCTACTGGGGGTGAGGTGGGGGGTGCTCTGCCCTCCCAGCCCCTCCATTCAGCTCCCCTTTGCCCTGATGCTGGCCCAGTACAAAACATGGCCAGAGTTACGCAGCCAGTGTGCTGCGAGCAGTGCCCGGTGTGCCGCCAGCCTTGTCTCGCAGGCGCCTCAAGGTGCCCCATGATTCTGTCTGTCTGTCCGTCTCTGTTGTCTCTTGAGTCATGGGCTGGTTTGACTGACAAAATACTCCAACCAGTCATGTGCTCTCCCTATGTTACTATTAATAGGGATATATGCATCCAGGAATGACAGAGACACACACAGCCCCGTTCCCAGCCCAATCCACACCTGTCCTGGAGAGTTTCAGGGCCCATTAGCTCATCTCGCCTGCCTTCCTCTGCAGCACGTTTCACCCAGCTGCCCCTTCCCTTGTGCTCAACTTAAGCCAGCTGGGTTCTGGGGCTCTGCCCGCGCAAGGGACGAAGTATGAGTGCTGCTGTGAGGTTGTGCCATGAAAATCTGCTGTGTTATGGGCATGGCAGGTGTGTGGGGCCAGCACCGCTAACTGGGCCTGGAGCATGTATGCCCCAGACAGAGACAAAGGGAAACAATGCGCACCACGGAGCTATGGGTCTCACCCCTCATGGTGGTTGGTTGTCCCAAAAAGCAGCGGCTCCCCTAGAAAAACCAGTTTAGCTGATTCCTCTGGAGCGAGGGGGAAGGGAGGAGCCGTGGCAACTTACCAATAGAATGAAAGAGACCAGGTGACTATGAGGCATTTAAATCAAGAAATGCACAGGCCAGGGGCAGGGGGATGTTTTCTTCAGTCCAGCACAGAGCAGCTTCATGGGGCTGCAGGAGCTAGCCTGTTTTCCTGCACCCAGATGGCCCCAATGATTCTGGACAACCCAAGGGACTCAGACCCTAGCCCAGAGCCCATGGAGTGGTAAGGAAACTGAGGCAGGGGGCAGGCATTTAGCATTTAGTGTTTTGTGTGTGCTCTCCTGCTCTTCACCTGGTTAAGTATAAAAGAGAATAAATGTGGTCGATTGTGCAGTGTGCGTGTTGACTGCGTCATGAATACTGCCTGCCCCCTGAGAGAGTTCGTCTGTGACCAGAAGCTTCACACCTTTGGTGGAGTTTGGAGCAGAGGGTGTTTAGTCCCAGGGAGTCCGAAAGGTCAGTGCCATGCCCGGAAGGGCTTCACAGCTGGTTCCAACACTTCGAGGGGGCACTTAGCTAGAAGGTCTGCACCTGTGTGTGTGCTTAGGGGCCCCGAGATTGGGACAGTGGCTGGACTCTGCTCAGGCTCCAGAAGGATCCAGAGCACAGAGACCCAGATTCCCCGCACAGCAGTCCTCACCAGTGGCCGAGATGGGGCACTCGCTAGGATCTGTGGCCGCCATTCAGTCTGGCTCTGAAGCCATCAACGGAGGGAGAATCCACTACCTTCCATTGGAGTTTGTTCCAGTGGTTCATCGCCTGCGCTGCTCAAAAATGGTGCCTAATCTGGGAGACTTTCACCATCAGGACTGAGGACAGAGAAATCCTGGGAATGGGGTGGGGGAGGCTTCTGCTGTGTTGAGGCTGGCCTGGAGGCTAACGATTCCCTAGCCACCTAGCTCTGTGCCGGGACGGGAAATCCGTCGAACAGCCTCACCTGTAAATTAACAAATGGTGTGTGGCAATTTCTGCCCCGCTAGGGGCCTGCCCAGTGCTATGCAAAAGGGGGGCTGTGCCCAGCAAGCCCCGGGTTCCCTGGCTCAAGCTCTTGCATGGTGTCACGGTCAGAGTTCAAATGGTGACGACAGACGGAAAATGTTCCTGTGACTTTGTTTTATTTCCTTCATTCAGCTTTCAAGACCACAGGATCAGCTTCGTTGCACATGGCATTTCCAAGGTGCAATTGGTTAATGGCCCGTTCTGCTGTATTGGGATGTTCCGTGATCGCCCATCTGATTTTGGTAGTCCTTCCAGATGAGTGGCAGAGACAATTCCTGTGCCTGGGTTCACAAGTTCAGAGCAAACATTTTCAAAGTTATAAAGCAAAATGTACATGTTTTCTTATAGCCTGGAAAACGTGACATTGAGGCATGCAGCAATTTACAAGCATTTAATAGAATCTAAACACTACATTCTTCTTGGCAATAAAGGCACACAGTTGACTCATGTCGAGCTTATTGTCCACTGTAACCCCCAGGTCCTTTTCTGCAGAGCTGCTGCCTAGCCTGTCGGTCCCCAGTGTATAGCAGTGCATAGGATTCTTCCATCCTAAGTGTAGGACTCTGCACTTGTCCTTGCTGAACCTCATCAGATTTCTTTTGGCCCAATCCTCCACTTTGTCTAGGTCACTCTGTATCCTAGTCCTGCTCTCCAGCGTATCTACCACTCCCCCCAGCTTAGTGTCAACTGTGAACTTGATCCTCCAGATCATTAACAAAGATGTTGAACAAAACCAGCCCCAGCACCGATCCCTGGCACTCCACTTGTTACCGGTTGCCAACTAGACATCGAGCCTGATGATCTAGCCAGCTCTCTATCTACCTTATAGTCCATTCATCCAACCCATGCTTCTTTAACTTGTTGGCAAGAATACTGTGTGAGATCGTATCAAAAGCTTTGTTAAAGTCAAGGTATATCATGTCCACCGCTTTCCCCACATCCAGAGCCATGTTATTTACACCTTCTGAGCTTATGTGAAGGAGTAAATAACATTTCCTTGTTTTCTTTCTCCACACCAGTCATGATTTTATAGACCTTTATCATATCCCCCCTTAGTCATCTCTTTTCCAAGATGAAAAGTCCCAGTATTATTAAGCTCTCCTCATATGGCAGCTGTTTCATACGCCTAAACATTTTTGTTGCCCTTTTCTGTGCCTTTTCCAATTCCAATAGATCTTTTTTGAGATGGGGCGACCAGACCCGCACGCAGTATTCACGATGTGGGCGTGCCATGGATTTATATAGTGGCAATGTGATACTTTCTGCCTTATTATCTCTCCCTTTCCTAACATTGTTAGCTTTTGACGGCTACTGCACACTGAGTGGATGTTTTCAGAGGACTACCCACACTGACTCCAGGATCTCTTTCTTGAGTGGTAACAGCTCATTTAGACCCCATCATTTTATATGTATAGTTGGGATTATGTTTTCCAATTTACATTACTTTGCATTTATCAACATTGAATTTCATCTGCCATTTTGTTGCCCAGTCACCCGGTTTTGTGAGATCCCTTTGTAACTCCTCACAGTTTACTTTGGACTTAACTGTCTTGAGTAATTTTGTATCAACTGTAACTTTTGCCATCTCACTGGTTACCCTTTTTTCCAGATCATTTATGAATATGTTGAACAGTGCTGGTCCCAGAACAGACCCCTGGAGGACACCACTATTTACCTCTCTCCATTCTGAAAACTGACCATTTATTCCTATCCTTTGTTTCCTATATTTTAACCAGTTATTGATCCAGGAGAGGACCTTCCCTCTTATCCAATGACTGCTTATTTTGCTAAAGAGCCTTAGCTCTTGTAAAAGGGATCTTGTAAAAGGTTTTCTGAAAATCTAAGTGCACTATATTGACTGGGTCACTCTTGTTCACGTGCTAGTTGACTCCCCTCAAAGAATTCTAGTAGATTGGTGAGGCATGATTTCCCTTCACAAAAATCAGGTTGACTCTTCCCCACCAAATCGTATTAATCTGTGTGTCTGATAATTCTGTTCTTTACTGTAGTTTCAATCAGTCTGTCTGGTACGAGATTAGTCTAATTGGCCTGATATTGCCGGGATCGCCTCTGGAGCCTACATAAAAATTCATGTCATATTAGCTATCCACCAGTCATCTGGTACAGAAGCTGATTTGAATGATAGGTTACATACCACAGTTAGGAGTTCTGCAATTTCACATTTGCATTCCTGCAGACCTCTTGAGTGGATACCATTTGGTCCTGGTGACTTATTACTGTTTAATTGATAAATTATTTCCAAAGCTTCCTCCAATGACACTTCAATCTGGGAGACTTCCTCAGATTTTTCACCTAAAAAGAATGGCTCAGGTTTGGAAATCTCCCTCACATCCTCAAAACTGATGCAAAGAATTCGTTTAGTTTCTCTGCAATAACTTTATCTTCCCTGAGTGCTCCTTTAGCATCTCAATCGTCCAGTGGCCCCACTGGTTATTTAGGAGCTTCCTTCTTCTGATGTACTTAAAAAATTTTTTGCTGTTACTTTTTGCCTCTTTGGCTAGCTGTTCTTCTAATTCTTCTTTGGCCTTCCTAATTCTATTTTTACACCTCATTTTCCAGAGTTTATGCTCCTTTCTATTTTCTGCAATGGGATTTAACTTCCACTTTTTAAAGGCTGCCTGTTTGCCTCTACCTGCTTCTTTTACTTTGTTGTTTAGCCAGGGTTTATCCAAGGGCACGGTGGCACTTTTTTGGTCCTCTGAGTATATTTGTTATTTGGGGTATACATTTAAAATGAGCCTCTGTTTTGGTGTCTTGAAAACATTTCCATGCAGCTTGCAGGGATTTTTCCTTTGGCACTGTACCTTTTAATTTCTGTTTAACTTCCTAATTTTTCCCCTTCTGAAATTAAATGCTATTGTGGTGTCCCTCCCCCTGGTCTCCCCCAGGGATGTTACATTTTATTATGTTACAGTCATTACTACCAAGCTCCTCAGCTATATTTACCTCTGGGACCAGATTCTGCGCTCCACTTAAGACTAAATCAGGAACTCTCTCTCCTCTTGGGGACTCCAGGATTAGCTGCTCCAAGAAGTAGTCACTTAATTGTCAAGAAACTTTATCTCTGCATCGTGTCCTGAGCTGACAGGCACCCAGTCAATATGGGATTATGGAAATCCTCCATTATTGAGTTTTTTATTTTCATAGCCTCCCCCATCTCCCTGAGCATTTCACAGTCACTATCACCATTCTGGCCAGGCGGTCAGTGGCATATCCCTACTGCTATCATATTATCGAAGCAGGGAATTACTAGCCATAGATTCTGTGGCACAGTTTGGTCCAGTTAAGAGTTTTATTTCATTTGACTCTACGCTTTCTTCCACCTATAGAGCCACGCCCCCACCAGTACGACCTGTTCTGCCCTTCCGATATGTTTTGTCCTATTGACTATCCTCATTCCCCCAGGTTCTGTGACTTGTGCACTCCGCTGCCCTTCTACCTAAGCGCTTACGTGGCTCCCATTAGCGTGGCCTGCGAGCCTTGCAATGGCGACGGGGCCAGGCTACCTCCATTGTACCCACAGCAGGAAACTGAGGCACAGCACACCTTGGCGCTTTACCCTAGGTCACACGGAGTGTCATGGGCAGAGCCAGGACTTGAACTCCTGGGTCCCAGGGTCCCAGTCCAGTGCCTTGTTGGTACCCGCTCTGATGTGCACTGCGCGGCTGTCGCACACCCGACCCCTCCACGCAGCACAGGGCAAAGGTCTCTGCCCCAGAGAGCTGACAGTCCCCGCCAGGCCCCCCGCAGCGCGGGACCCACATGCCCGGGGTGACAGGCAGGGTCAGTGGCAGCAAGTGGGAGGGGGAATCAGGGGGCGGATTCTGCACTGGCTGCCGTGGGGCGGGGGGCCCCGGTGCTGCTCCCTAGTGCGCAGGTCTCTTCCGCGGCCCCTCCCCCGTCCGAATCAGGGGCCTTTGCTCCCGGGTGCCCGGACCTGAAGGGCTCAGACACCTGTTTCCAGAGGGAGGCCGGGAGGTGTGGGACTTGACCCCAACAAAGATGGCCGCCAACCCGCCGGGGGAACGTTCTGCGCAGCCGTGTATCTTGAGCGCGGGGCGGAAGCGGGGCCCGGCAGGGTCCTCAGCTCGGGATAGTCCCCCACGGCCGCCGTCCGGCCCGCGCTGAGCCTGGGCCTGATGAGCAAGGCGTGGCGGAGGGGGGGCGCCCCCGGCTGCCGGATGGAGGGGGCCGAGGCGGGTGAGGAGCGAGCCCCGCCCCCGGCCGCTGCTGGCACCTGGCCCGGGGGGGTCAGCACGCGCCCACCCGCCCCGCTGGGGGGCCCTGGGCCCGGCCGGGGGGGCTTGGTCTCCGCCGGCCGGGGGGGCCTCGGGGCGGAGTGGGGGGCCCCTGAGCCCGGCCGGGGGGGCTCGGGGCCCGGGGCTCGGGGCGGTG
>ML675627.1:895554-927148 GCA_007922155.1 Mesoclemmys tuberculata | reverse complement strand
TAGGTGACAGGGAGACCAGAGGGTTGGGGTCCAGTTCTGCCTCACCCCCAGCATCTGGGAAGTATGGCCCCAGCTTCCAGCCACTTTAGGGAGCCAGGCAGACCCTGAGGCTCTGTTGGGGAACCTGTTCCCTCCCTTGCTCTGGGCTTCCCCACCATTGGAGTGGGCTGGTGGTCCCAGAACTGGCTGCCCCTTGTCTCTCTCTGCAATTCACAGTGATGGGGATGGGCCAGAGCATAGGGATCCCACAGGGAGGCCATGCATGGGGCTTGGCTGGATGGTAAGGGAGCAGGGGCCAGAACTGGGGCTGAGGGACTCTTCCTCAGAGACAAAAGGAGTGTGGGGGCACAGAAAACCCCTGGAGCACCAACCCAACATAGGGGGCAGCTCAGGACTCGCCCGCCACCCAAGTGAAACGAGGCTGGTGGGCTCCATTCAGGTGTTCCTTTGTACGCCCTTCTTCAGCTCCTGCCCCTCCACTGTCCCTCCCTCATTCCTATCCCCAGCTTCCCACCTCCAACAACTGTCTCGGCCCCTCTCCTCACTGCCTTCTTTGCCCCATGCCCACCACGGCTGCACAGACCCAGCCAGGAGTTCCTCAAGAGTAACGCTGGGCAGTCCTGAAGGCAATAGGGGGGTCAGACAGCGTCTCTCGCATGGGGGCTGTGCCGGGGTAGCCGGGGCGGGTGTTGTAGCCACATTCGCATCCCAGCAGGCATGGGGCACTGATAAAAGCCCAGCCCAGACCCTGGGCAGCAGGAAGCTTGTCCAAACCCATGCTCCAACGCCCCCCCATTCCGCTCCCAGGGGAGAGGCTCTTGTATGGGGCCCAGCTGATAGAGGGGGGGTTCCTGTGGGTTCAGAGAGAGCAGTATGGGCAGTCCAGCGATGGCAAAAGGTCATCATACCCCAACCCTCCCTCAGGGGCCTCACCCCCCCCACCAGAGACTGGCACAGGGCCCAGTGAAGAGGCTGCCGTGGGCTCACACATGGGGGCTGTAGAACGCCAGGCTCCAGTAACAGGTAGTGGCTGATGAGGTAGCAGCTCCTCACACCTGATGCTTCCCTTCAGCATGGGGGTGGATGATGGGCACATACAGCAAGGGAGAAGGGCTCATGGCTGGTTCTAGGCCTGGGGTAAGGCACCCTGGCTGCAGGAGCCTTGTTCTCCTAGGGATGAACTAGATCCATGGCCACGCACCATCTGCTGCCCAGGAGAGTCTGGCAGAGCCTGGCAGGGCAGAGGAGGCTGAGCCCTTCTCTTCCTTGCTGGCACCCGGAAGTAGGGTGGGCAGTTGGTGAGAGGCCCCCAGGAGTGGCTGTCCTCTCCTGGGGGGTCAGTTTGAGGCTGCTAGAAGGGCAAGGGACACAGGCTGGGGGGGGCAGGTTAGACTAGCTGACCCTGGCAGTCCTATCCCTGTGGATCTGCATGGAGACATCACCCAGCTCCCACAGCGGTGGGCCAGGTGCCCAGGGTGGGAGGAGAACAAGCCAGCAGCACAGGGTGCAGCTTATTCGTAATGAGAGCACAGGCAGGGGTGCCCCAGAACTCAAGTTTGCTCCTAGCCTCAGGGCTTCAGTTGTGGCCAACATGTTATAAACACAGCAGTGAAAGGTTCAGTGGGTACAAGTTTAATCACTTTAAAGTGTTGACTATGAAAAAAAATTCCTTCAGTCACTAGTTATTAATTAACCAAATCAAGAGCTGGGTTTTGACTTGCTGCACATGACAAAATGCAGTTTGGGTCCCCCTGTGACATTCCCACACCCGTAAGACTGTTGGGAAGGGGCTGGGACAGGCAAAACGCATATTAAGTGTCATCTCTGCAACCCTTATTTTGTTATGAAGAGATAAAGCTCTGCCACTCCTAGCCCTGAACCTTTCCTTCGGGGCTGACAAACGTATCACCCCCCTTTTCAACTGTTTCCTTTGGCAGTAAATGTGCAGCAATTGTCAGCCCAGCGGATGCAAACCCAGCTGTAATGTTTTCACAGCAATTCTGATTATACACCTAAGAAAGGGATGGGAACTTTGGTGTGTTGTTAGACAAATTAAGAACAAGAAAAAAACCTAACTGGATCCTCCTGTGTGCAGTTGTGTTACAGACACAAAAACAGCAGCTGTTTAGTGCTTTCTGTTGTTCATAACACAACCAAAATAAGACGACACTGCTTGGCCCCAGCTGGGTCCCAAGTAATCACCTTTATTAACTCTACAGCTTAATACACACTGCTGCTCAGAGTGGTTCCAACGGCTTCTGAAACAGAAAAACAGCGACCACCACCAGACTGCCCACAAAGTACTTCAAGGAACATTACCCCATTCCTATAGCTTGCCATTAACTGAACCAGCTAGCATTTAGTGCTGCTGTGAGACTCAGGCAGCAGAACTCCATCTGTGGCTAAAATATCTGCATGGACCACCCAAATCCATCTCATTATCTTTCAACGTACTTGCTCTCCAGCAAACTCTGCTCTCCTGCTGGAACACAGCCCAATGTTCAACAAAACCAAAACCTTCAGCCTCACCCCGTTGTGCAGCCAAGAGCTCCCCGCTAGTGGTTTCTGCCTTCTCCCTCACAGGATTGGTAGGGACTTGGACTTTCCTTTCCTTTCCAAGCTGCCTGAGGTCTTCTGTAATCTGTAGTTCCAGATGATGGTGTCATTGGTTTCAGTGTGCATCATCACTGGTGGAGACTTGCCAGACTGTCTCATAATCCTGTGGTTACAGGTCATGTTTTCACTTCAGGCAGATCACACACTGCCCCATTGGCCGTGGTCTCTTGCTGAATTCTCTCTCCACTCCTCCTGATATGGAGCTGCCAGTGATGACTGTTTGCATTCCTAGGATGGTGGAACAACCTCTATCGGTAGCTGTTTATTTCATACCACAAGGACCCGCACCAGTTTGTCCTCTGTAGATTTCTGCTCCATTCCTCCAGAGACAGCCTCTTCTGAAGTTGACTTGCTGAGTATCTGCAAATGTTCCGACAGGTCTAGCTGGGTTGAATGGCTCCTGGTTCTTTCCCCTCCTGGTCAGTATTGCCAGTCTGCTGATTTGGTTTCTACTCTCTCCACTTCCCTTATTGCTGCTCCTGCCCCTTGTGGCATCTGTGACGATGATTTCTGACTCTGCCTGTGCAACATCCAAGAAAACCAAGACTTCTTGGACAATGTTGCAATTTAGGATACCAGACTGTAGGCGCAGATTCCATTCTCCTCTGGTGTGGCCACCAGCTTGTGTTTCATACACAAGAAACCCACTGGTCTTTGGCAGAAAGGGAAAGCACATCCAAGGCAGGTCAGAGCAGCAGTTCTCTCATTATCCATCTCTGCTACATGGCATAGAGCCACACCTACAGCAGGCATCACGCTCCCTCTCTGAACTCTCTCCAGAACAACCTGCTTTGCCACTCCTGTTTCCCTGGCAGGTGATGTGTATTCAGCCTTGTTGCTCAGCTCCCTCCCTCGCCAATAGGGCAGGAAGAAGCAGCGATTTAAAATGCTGGCTTTGCACTAAGCCCCAAGGGTCCCAGCCCTGAGACACAGCCCTGTCTTCCCTTGACGGTTCAGGGGCGCACAGCCCAGCCACGAACACCACACACACAACGCTCTCCTAGTCCCTTCAGCCGCAAGCACAGGCCCCCAGCATCACTCTGCGCCGTTTGCCACTCCTGTTCCTTTCTGGGGTCGGTCCTTTTGGGCAAGGGGGCACAAAGGCTGGCGACAGGCCCACTCATTTTAACGCATTTCCTTGCAAGTCCAGCGTGCCACGAGGCAGACACATCCGACCAGTTCAGGGATTGAAGAGATGTGCTACGTGGGGTAACCCAAGATTTGTGCCCCAATGAAAACCCAACTCCTTATTCAAACTCCAGAAACAAAACTGCCGTGGGGGGGGGTGCCACGGAACGGCCTGCTCAGGAACGGAGCTGCAGGCTGGCTGGCGGCCTGTCCCTGCTCCTGCACAGCTGACTGTCACGGGGACGTGCCACATGGGGTGGCCTAGATGGTCTGTCAAACCCAGCGCCTCCCATTGCTGAGTCCAGCCTGTCCCCGAGGGGTTACTTATTGGACATTCAGCCACGGCCCTGTGATGAGAACTCGCTCTTCCCCGCTGTGTGCGCCTCACCGCGGCCTCCGACTAAGAACCAGGCCTGCGGAACCTGTGCATGCCCACAGCTTGGCCTGCCTGCGGCAAGCAGCATGCAGCTCAGAGCGCCGGGGCCACGTCCCTCCCAGAGCTCCGCAGTGCCCTGCCTGCAGCCTGCCTCTGGCTGGAGCCTGCAGCTGGGCCACTTGCGAAGCAAGACCTGCTCTTTGCAGCGGCAGCACCTGTGCGTCTTACCTCCTTGAGCTGACAGCAGTGCCCGCCCCACTCCCAGTCACTCCTGATCCCGATGCCACAGCATGGCGCTAGAGGGTCTGTGCTGCAGAGAGCAGGCTGGGGGCTCCGCAGGGGCACTCCCCCTCTCAGCTCTGACCCCAGTGCAGAGCTCAGGGCGCAGGGCTGCCAAAAGTAACGATTTTCAGCTGCTGGGGCCCAGGGCTGGTAAGCTGGCCCTCCTTCCCCTCCCCGGTCCATGCGTCCTGGCCAGACTCACCTGGGCAAAGCCATTTATGGGGGGCTGCAGGTAAAAGGCTGCAGAGTCGCTCTGCCTGGGACAGGCCCACACCACCACCTAGAATCGCTCCCCCTCGGAACGGGCGTCCCTGCAGATCTGGCTGCAGGCAGAAAGCCCAGCCCAGGAGCAGTTCAGACAGGCGTCAGCCCCAGCCCCCTGCCACTGATGGCTATGGGGAAACAGCCACAGGCTGGCTGGGGGCAGGGAGCCCTGCGGCTGAGGCCCATTGCATGCTGGGACCTGTAGTCTCCACGAGCCATGCCAGCAGGAAGCTGGCTGTGGTCTGCTCCAGGAGGCACCCCAGGAGAATGTGCCAACCTGCCTAAGTGGGCCTTGGCTGGCCAGACTGTGGGGCAGAGGATCCCACGGGAGAAGGACAGAACCACAGAGCCATGGAGCTTCGAGGCTGCTCTATTTCTAACCACAAACGCGTGGCCTGGCTCTGCACGGCCCAGCCCTCAGGGCTCCGAGCTCCTGGTGCAGGACAGTCCGGGCACCTTCCAGCGCCTGGCACCGTGCACCCGCAGGGAGAGCCATTCCTGCTGGGTGCTGGTGAGGTAGGACTCCGGGGTGCAGCTGCTTTGCAGTTTGCTGAGGAGGTCGGCGTTCGGGGTCTCCAGAGCAGTGCTGTTGCGCAAGGCCTGCACGTCCAGGCTCTCCAGGCTGTTCAGGCTGCTCGTGGGGAAGTCCTGAGTGTGGATGCCGTTGTGTGAGCCTGGCGGAGCGGAGGAAATGTTAGCCTGGAGGGGCAGGGTGGGGCATGAGATGAAGTTAGCCTGGGAGGTGGGGGGGCATGTGAGGGAATATTAGCTCTGGGGGTTAGTCCGCACTGAGGTCACTGTGTTTTGTTCACTCCTCGTCATCACCGGGACCCTCCATATTCTTGCTCCCCCCCAGGACAGCTGCAACCTGCCCCGCCTGTGGCTAATCAGTGCCCAGCATAGACGCCCGTGCATTCCAACTAAACAGCTGCTCTTGTAATCACCCGTGGGATCTGGGGTGAGCTAATCTTCAGGGAGGGGGAGAGGGGGCTGGCTAGGGGCATCAGGACCTTGGACAAGCTCCTGCAATCCGCGAGGGAGCCCAAACCTCCAGGCTGGGAGCCCTCAGTATGGCTCAGCCACCCCAGAATGCCTCCCAGCTACCTGCCCCCAACCCCACCACTACGCCGCCTGCCCCACATGGTGCCCATGCCAAGTGAATGCTGTTGCCTCTGTGCCCAGCCAGGCCCAGCCCCGCTGGGAGAGCAGGAGCCAGTCCAGAGCATCTCCAAGATGGCAGGCTGCTTGCGCTGCTTGACAAAGGCACCTCCCCTCCGACAGACGCCCCCTACCCTCCCCTGACGCCAGAGGGCGTCGCGCAGGGTGCAGGACGGAGCGAGTCAGGCTTGTCCCTGTGCCAGGGAGCGGGGCCCACGCACTCAGTGCAGCACACACGGACCATGTGCCGGGAACAGCGCCCACCAGAGCCCACCAGCTCCTGCCCTGCTCGCCGGCCCAGCCACGGCGCAGCACAGCCCGGGGCCCCTTCTGCCCAGCCCAGCACTCACAGCACGTGCGGAAGGACGCCCAGGTGTGGGAGGGCAGGTAGGCCTTGCTGCTGGGCTGCTGCATGAGGCAGGCGATGGCGCTGTCCATCTGCTGAAAGACGCGCAGCGAGAGCACGGCCTGCTGGATGTCAGGCGACAGGCCGCCATCCTCCGACTGCACCAGCTGCCGCACCACGTCGAAGTCCTGCTTCAGCTGCAAGGCACCCTGGAGGCTAGAGAGCCCCCCCCCGGGTTACAGAGCGGGGAAGAAATTGCAGCCCTGAGCCCCCCCCAGCTCCACTCATGCCCCTCAATCCCGACCTGCAGCTACCCCAGCTGTGGGCTCCCTCCACAGCTCTGCCAATGCCCCTCAACCCTAACCCGCAGCCCCCTCACCCAGCTGTGCTACCTGCCAGCTCCACTACCTGAACCTGATTTTCTGTGCGAGGATGTGGTCCATCCAGGCTTCTACGAAGGCTGTCATGACATGGGTGAGTGCGGGAACCTGGGAATTGCGCGGGAGCATCTGGATGCCCTGCAGGATCTGCCCCAGGACAGACTGGGCAGCAGCCGTGGCGTACTCACTGGGGGTGCTGGGCAGATCTGGAAGAGGTGGGGGGCAGCATTACCCCTGCACAACTGGAGGGGGCAGAGGGGAGCTGGGAGGGGAAGGGGAGCTCATTTAGGGCCCGTGGTTGGGACTCCCGAGTGTGGCACGCCCTGTGAAGATGACCAGCTGGATGACTCCTAGGAAGGCAGGCTGCAGGGCAGGGGAGGCCTGGCAGCAATAGCCAGGGGCCAGGAGCCAGGCCCTGAATCTCCTGAGTGAGGCAGGAAGGGGCAGCCAGGGGACGGAGCCAGGACAGCAAAGAGGGTGGCAGCAGTGAATTAAATTCCCACCTTTGTCTGGGTAGGGAAGTGGGGGGCTCTGGGACAGCCAGGCCCTGGAAGAAGAGACCCGTGGGGGCGGTGGGAGTGGGTTCGGGGCCAGCTGGCTAGAGGAAGGGGCTGTGGGAAGGGCCTCTGACCAGGAGCAGGGCTGACTAGGCAGGCCCTGCTTGTTCACAGCAGGGTCCCTGGCTGGAGCCCAGAGGAGCGTGAGGGCCTGGGGAAGGAGGTGGGAACCCCAGGGGAGCAGGGGGGAAGGATGCTGTGGGGAGCTGATGGACTTGTGTGTGGGACAAGGGGCCAAACTTTACAGAGACCCGGCCGAGGGCTGAGTCACCAGAGGAAGCAAGCCCAGGGGCACCGAAGGAGAGGACCTGCTGCGCCACGCCCAGCCACGAGGGGCACTGGCGGCCGAGTCGCTCTTCCCCTGGGGGGTTCAGCGGGGCAGGGCGGGAGGTGCTGGTGCCAGCTGGAGAGGGCGGGCGGGCTAGGGCTGGGCAGAGGGGAAGGGCAGTGTGCTCAGAGCAGCAGGCCCCTCCAGTTCTTGCTGGGATCAGTGCTGGCCCTTCCCTGGTGGCCAGTGAGGCAGCCTAGGTGGGCCTGCGGGGATGGTGTAGCCCCCAGGTGCTGGCAGTGCCAGCCCCGACCCCGCACACAAGGGTCAGCGATCCATGCAGCCTGGGGAGTGCTGCAGAAGACAGGGGGTCGCCTGCCCGCTAGCAGGGCCGGGCCCAGAGCTGGTGTGCCGTACTGCCTCGGCAGGGAGGGGCTGGCACAGGCAGGGTCCAGGAGAGGCTGCTCCGCTGGGGGGAGGGCACGGCGCAAAGGCCGGTGCAGCCAGCAGGGCTGTGAGCAGGGGGGCCAGAGGGGCCCTAGCTGGGGACATACCGGCACGGAGGCCAGCTCTCCAGTACTTGCCCAGCGGCATGGTCTGGCTGAAGATCTCCGTCGACATCCTCTTGCAGTCAGTGGAGAACATTCGAAGCACGTCCCGGGAGAAGGCCTGGGGGAGCAGAGGGGCGCTGGGAGCTCGGGGCAGGCAAGCACAGCTTGGCACCCCGCCTGCAGGACACCAGCGCAGCCATGCCAGGACGGAGCAGGCTCTCGGGCACGGCACATCCAGCCTCTGTGCCCGGCTAGGCCACTGCCACCACCGTGGGGCTGGCTCCCCATGCCAGCCTGCCCCGGTCAGAGCCAGCACGACACAGCCTGCCCCACCCAGATGGACTGGAGCTGGCACCGTGCCGCCAGCCCTTCCCCCACACCCTGCCCACCTGGATCAGAACCAGACCCACCCTGCCCCCCACCCGAGTCCCAGCCGGCACTGCCCTGCCAGCACCCCCGCCCTGGCCCTCCCAGTCTCAGCTGGCACTGCACCACCAGTCCAGCCGTGCCCCCTCCCTGGTCCAAGCCAACCCCACCCCTCCCCCCCTGGTCCCAGCTGGCTCTGCTCCGCCAGCCCCCCCCATGCAGCCCCCACACAGGGCTGAGGACAGGAAGGAGCCCCAACAATCCACGAACATGTCTCACCCCATGGCCAGGCACTGGGGCATGCAGCTCCGGGTCTCACTAGGGCTGCGGCTCAGAGAGGAAAGGGGCTGGCAACTGCTGTGCACCAAGGCAGGGACTCTCCCCTAGAGCCCCAAGACTCAAACCCTACACAGCCAGCAGGGCTCCCAACCGGTGCCCGGGCAGGGCGTCCCTTACCTGGATGCTGGCGGCTGTGGAGTGGACCTGCCGGCACAGCTGCCTCTCCTGGTGGGAGCTGAGGGCCGGCCGCACCCACCTGGGGCTGTCCCCGCCCTCGGGGAAGGCATTGCTCACCAGCTCGGTCAGCCTGCTCGTCTCTGCCTTTAACAGCTGCAGAGAAGAGAAAGACCTGAGGCCACGAGCCAAGCCATGTCCAAAGAGAGCCTGGCTGGGACCAGCTGCAGCCCTCCCCAGGCCTGGGATCCCAGCTGCCCCTGCAGAGCCCTGGCTGCTTTGCAGGGAGGGATGGCGGCATGGGAGCAGCTGGTGCTGTTCCTGGGGGTCATCTCTGTCTGTGGGAGGGAGAGGCCCCAGGACCAGCCAGCATCTCCGTAGCTGAGGGTCCCAGCCCCAGCAGCCCCGTGCCCCGAGGGGGGGCCTAGGTGCTGTACTTACCTGGAGATCTCCTTGGGTCACAAGCAGGAAAGGGCAGAGGGACCAGGATGCAAGGTGCTGATAGGCCTTGGTCACGAGCCATGAACAGGAGGCCTGCTCCGTGGCCAGGCAGCGAGTCAGCAGCTCCAGCCGGAGGTTCAGGGAGATGAAGTCTCCATTTGCTGCAGGGAGGGACAACTGGTTAGCAGGCAAAGCCAGGAGAGCCAGCGGGGCAGTGACATGGCACAGGGGAGAGTGGGGCCGGGCAGAGAGGGGTGGCCCCAGGAATTTGGGAGTCCGGGTGGAGAGGGGGCCAGGCAGAGCCACAGTGGGAGGCGGGGAGAGTCAGGGGCAGCCTAGAACCTGATTTCTCTGTGGGGCACTAGGGCCAGGTATCCATCTGAGGAGGAATCTCCTGGGGCAAGCGTCCCCTTTGGCTGACACAGAACCCTTTCTGCCACCCTGCGCCATGGTCCCTGCATCTCCAGCCCAGCAGCACAGGGAACCCCGGCATCTGGGCAGGGCCCCCACTCACCAGCACGTGCAGTGAGTGGAGGCTCCAGGCATTTCAGGGCGAAGGCCAGGGGAGGGTGGAGCTCCCGCAGCAGCTGGGCAGTCCTGCTGTGGGCCATGCCCGCTGTCCTCTCGGGCCCAGCCACGCACTTATCACCGAGGCTGGAGCCCAGGGCCCGGCAGAACCCTGGGGGGAGAGCACCAAGATGGTGAGGAAGATGTCACCACCTGGCCTGAAGGGGAGCAAGGGGGGCCCTGAAATGCACCCTGCCTGTGTCTCATTGACGTCACCACAGAGCCTCCCCATTCCCAGCATCCCCCCAAGATCCCCCCCCCAGTGCCCCCCCTTCCTAGAGCCCCTCAGACGCAACGGCAGCCTCCAGGCCTCCCCAGACCACTCGTGCCAGCCCCGCAGCTCCCGGCCCTTACCTCGGTCCCAGCTCTGGAAGACTCCCTGAAGGAGGAGGTGCAGGCACAGGCGCTGCAGTGCTGCTTCGCACTCCGGCGGCACACGGGCTGCAAGCGACCACCGGGGTGAGCAGGCAGCAGGAGGCAGGCCCAGCATCTGGGCACAGCCAGGGGAGGGGAAGGGTTCCATGGTGGGGGGAGGTCAGGGCCAGTCCACCCTAGGTTCCCCACAGTCAGGCCAGGCCAGGGGCAGACACCCAGACAGAGATCCCATCTCCTGGAACACGGGCCACGCCGCTGCCCCGATGGGATGTTTGGGCACCAAAGATTAATGAGGATCACCCTTCCTCCCTCTAGCCCTGGCCTAGCCCCCCGACATCGGACTGGAGCTAGCACCCCTAGAGGGGAAAGGCCCCACGTCCCAATCCAGCCAGCCCCCTGCACGCACCTTGACTCAGTGCCCGGCTCAGCTCCTGAGCCAGCATGGCAGCTGCCCGCTCTGCCTGCTGCGGCACTCCCCCGACAGGCTGCCCCTGGTCCTGCCGCAGCTCCAAGCGATGGGCCAGCGAGGCAGCAGTGGCCTCCCAGAAGAGCGGGCGGTACTGTTTGTACAGAACCTCAGCAGCCTCTGAGTAGGACGCGTCCAACCAGCGCACAGACTTCCAGCTGGGCAGGGAGGACAAGCTCAGCCTCTCATCCAGGCCTGGGCTGGCTGCCAGCAGCACTGGGGGCTCCTGGCCCTCCTCCACTGGGGGCTTCTCCTGCTTGGGCCTCTTGAGCACATGGTGCCAGAGGGTGTTGGTGAAGGCCACCAGGGCTCCCAGAACAAGGTCCATGAACTCCTTGTCCTCTCTGCACAGCGCCTGCAGCTCCTCGGGGAGGCTTGGCCACCCCTCCACAGTGGGGGGTTCAGGGTATCCCACACCTGCTTTGCTGCGGTCCAGGGACCAAGGCACCATGATATCCTCCCAGTGCACCTGTTCCAGGCCATCCCCTGGTGCCTGCTGCAGGAGGAGCCGGTGGAGTCTGTGGGCAGCCAGCCGGCCTCTCTCAGTCGCCAGCATGCCCAGCACCCGCTCAATGGGGTAGGCCTGACCGCTATCCCCCGCCCCCTCTTTGCGCTGGGGTCGAGTGGCAGGATCAGCCCACAGCTTGGTAGAGGCCCGCTCCATGGTCTGCTCGCTCAGCACATGGTTGTAGATCTCCAGGCCCTGGAACAGGTCGGAGAGCAGGGCGGGGGATGCAGTGGTGGGGCTGGCCCGTGCCAAGCAGAGCAGCAGCCCCTCCACATAGCGCTCCACCAGGCAGAGGGCATGCAAGGCTAGCAGACCCAGCGCCCGCTTCATGTGTATCACTGACTCGTGACGCTGCAGCAGTAGCGCCCGCAGCCAGGGGTCGCTGCGCATCTTGCGTTGCAGCCCGCTCCAGTGACTTGCGTGAGTCCGCAGCTCCTCACAGAGTCCCCTGAGCTGCCTGCCCCCCCCGGGGTCCCCGCCCCAGTCCTCCAGTGCCTGCTGCTGCACTGCCAAGAGCCCCAGGAGCTGGCGGATGAAGTCAGAGGCCCCCTTGAGACGGCGGCTGTACTCGCGGGAGAGGCGGAGGTGGTGGCGGTGCTGGAGCAGGGCGTGCAAAGTGGCACAGTGCTTGGCCACACTGGGGAACACGGGGTGATAGGAGAAGGTGCCCTGAGCCGTGTCACCGGCAGCCGGCTTGACATGGCCTTGGAAGGTCTCTGTGCGGAGGTTCTCCTGCACGCAGAGGCAGCGGCTGAGCCCCAGGAAGCTGTGCTCCACCTGGGCCAGGCGGGCGAGGGCACTGGGCGAGTCTTCCTCATCGCTGTCGTAGGCGCTGGCGCCAGCGTGCTGCCGCAGGAGGCGCCGCAGACTGGGGGTCATGCAGTTCCACAGAAGAGCCTCCGCCTTCTGCAGGGACTTGGCAAAGCTGTTCAGAGAGCTGCAGCCTGCAAAACACAGAGCTTCAGGGAGTGTGGAGATGGGAGGAGAACCCCTGCAACCAGAGGTGCTGGAACTAGGTGGGCAGCTTGAGGTGGTTTCCATCTTATATGGGGTTAACAGTTTGGTTCAATGGCTCTCAGCCCCCCACTACACATTGTCCCAGCCTCTCCCTACAGAGAAAGCAGAGCAGACTGGGGCTATACTTAGGACGGAAGAATCCCATGCACAGCTACAGACTGGGGACCGACGGGCTAGGCAGCAGTTCTGCAGAAAAGGATCTGGGCGTTACAGTGGATAAGAAGCTGGATATGAGTCAGCAGTGTGCCCTGGTTGCCAAGAAGGCTAATGGCATAGTGGGCTGCATTAGTAAGAGCATTGCCAGCAGATCACGGGAAGTGATTATTCCCCTCTATTCAGCATTGGTGAGGCTGCATTTGGAGTAGTGTGTCCAGTTTTGGGCCTCCCACTACAAAAAGAATGTGGACAAGTTGGAGAGAGTCCAATGGAGGGCAACAAAAATCATAAGGGGGCTGGAGCACAAAACTTATGAGGAAAGGCTGAAAGAACTAGGCTGTTTAGTCTGCAGAAGAGAAGAATGAGGGGGGATTTGATAGCAGCCTTTAACTACCTGAAAGGGGGTTCTAGGGAGGATGGAGCTAGGCTGTTTTCAGTGGTAGCAGATGACAGAACAAGGCGCAATGGTCTCAAGTCGCAGTGGGGGAGGTCTAGGTTGGACATCAGGAAAAAGTTTTTCACTAGGAGAGTGGTGAAGCATTGGAATGGGTTACCTAGGGAGGTGGTGGCATCTCCATCTTTAGAGGTTTTTAAACTGAGGCTTGACAAAAATCTCGCCGGGATGATTTAGCTGAGGATAGTCCTGCTTTGAGCAGGGGGTTGGACTAGATACCTCCTGAGGTCCCTTCCAACTCTAATAGTCTATGGTTCTATGAAAGAAGAGGGCACAATATGCATGGGGGAGCAGAGATGTGCCCCCAATGGCTCATCATGCCCTGCAGCTGTGCCCCTAACACCTCCCTAGTACACACCCAGCTCCGGTGGCCTGGGGTATGGAGAACCACAGGGCACCTGCCTTGTAGCCCTTGCACCACCCCTAATTACCCCATCCTCAACCCACCCCTCCCACACGCTTCTTTGGGCAACCTGTGACACTACATGGGGAAAGGGGCTGGCGACAGACCCATCACTCAGCTGGAGGCACCAGCTGAGTCCAGCCCCCATCTGCTTTGGAGGCTGGCACAATTTAGCAGACAAGGGTTCTGGGCGAACACGCCCGGTGACAGAGCTGCCAAGGGTAGCTCTAGCACTCGCTTACCTGCCTCCTGTTGCTGTCAGGGTTGTGTGACAAGGCTGCAGGCCGCCCTGAGGCAGGCTCCCGTCATCTCCAGCCTCTTCTCTCTCTTCCCTGCTGCCAGCCCCCTGCCTGCCTCCCCTTTGCACTGCCTGAGCTTACCTGTCTCTTACCCTCCCCAATCACTGTTTCTCTGCTGTGCTCTCTCTGGGGCCTCAGCTGCCCCTGCCCTGTGGGTAATTCCAGGGGATTAAATGGCCCAGGCTGAACAAAAGGGGCTGCAGGAAGGAGGCACAAATACAATTAAGGGATCAAGTGTCTCAAAAGAGCAGCCACCCCAGTCCCAGGTGTGTGGCAGCAGCCAAGCATGTCCTGGCACCAGTGAGTGGCCTGTGCTGCTGCAGGCCACAGCCTGCCAAGGAGATGCCGTCACAGCCCTTGACTGGGACTCCTGGCCCTGCCTTCACCAGGGAGCTCTGGTGTCCAGCTCTCCTGCCCAAGCCTAGCACAGACGCGATGCTGCCCAGCCCCACAGAGTTTCTCCCCTCACCTGAGTCCTCTGACTCCTCTCGCTCCCCCTTCCCAGGCCCATCGGCGGGAGACACCTTCTTGGGCCCCACCAGCGAGCTGAGTGGCGGCAGGATGGAGCCCGAGGCCTGCGACATGCGTGACATGAGGAGGATGAAAACAGCGTTCAGGCCAACACTGTCCACTTCAATCACCTGCAAGAGACAAGGGTGGGCAGGTCGACATTGGCATCGCCCACTGGGGGAGCCGGCAGTTCAGATGCCTCCAACCCCTCCGAAGGGTGGCAGCAGTATCTCCTGAGGACCCCAGCTGCCACCCTGGCTGCCAGTGTCCCAGCCCCCAAACAACATGTGATGGGGAGGGGACACCCAGGAACTGAGGGTGGGTCTACATTGCAATGTAAGTCCGGGGTTTGGACTCAGGCTGAGACCTATCCCCTTCCATCTACACACAAATCGCAGTAGCCCCAGGGCCCCACAGGGGGAAGAATCTGAGGCGGAGTCAAGCTAGGACCCTGGGTTCAAACTCTTGCTCTGCAGTGTGGACGCGCTTCACTGGGCTGCTCTAGGAATCTGCCGAAAGCATCCCTTGATCCCAAGCGCTGACCTCCTCTGGCCAGGCAGGCGGGGCGGCCAGTCCCGTCCCGCACGCCGTGAGCAGAGGGTGAGAGCACGGCGTTTTGGGCGGCGCTAGGAAATCGGGGTGGGGCAGCCGGCCTCGGGCCCCCGCAACGCAGGGCAGACACCAGCCCGCGGCTGGGACCCGCGTTTCGCTGGCAGACGCACGAGATGAACAGCGCAGGGCCTGCTCACCCGGCTCGGCTCCGCCAGCCACACCCAGCACGGGCCGGGCCGGGCCGGGCCGGGGGTCCGCGTGGGGGCAGGGCCATGGCAAAGGGGGGGGGCAGCGGGCCCTCTCCGGGGGCGGGGCGCCGGCAGGGGGCGTGGCTCACCCCGAGGTGGCCCAACCCTCTCGGGACCCGCCGGTTCCATCCGGGCACTCTGGCGGGCAGCGGCCGGCCCACGGTAGCCATGGCAACAGGCGCCGCCTGGGCCCGGGGTCCCTGGTGGGCGGGGCGGGGCCGGGCCGGGCCGGGCCGGGCCGGGGCCGACACTCACCCATCCCTCGCCGGCCGGGGCCGACACTCACCCATCCCTCGCCGGCCGCTGCTCGCCGCCACCCGACCCGGCCCCAGCCAGCACCGGCCGGGCACAGGCAAGAGCCAATCAGCGGGCTCGGAATTGCCACGTGGCGGGGACCCTCTTTCGTCAGCCCGCGCGTCCTGTCACGTGAGATGGGAAGGGGGAGGGTGCTGTCGTGTCACGTGAGGGAGGTGATGGGCGGGGCCAGGAGGCTGCATCTGCCCCCCTCCGCCGCTCTCTATGGCGGGGCGGGGCTGTATTGCCCCATGGTGGAGGAAGCTGGACTGTGGGGCCTGGCTTGGGGACAGCCCCTCACATAACAACCTGCGGAACTCCCTGCTGCCCCTCCTCAGCCAGCTGCTCCCCTGCCCCGTGTCACCCCAACTGAACCCCTGGGACACTCTTCCCAGAGCCCCCATGTCACCCCGCAGTGCCCCCCATGACAGACACCCCCAGACAGCATCCTGCTGAGCCTCATATGGAGCCCCCCTACAGAGCTCCCCACATCACCCCTAGCACCTGCCCTACTGAGTGATGCTTCTGGCCAAACCTCCCTAAGCCCGTGCAGAGGAGAGAGTGCTGGGCAGAATCTGTGCCAGGGCCCCTGGATAGGCTGTTGTAGCCAGCAATGGCCAGGGCCCTGCTGCTACCTGCCCCATTGTGTGCTCTTTGGGGCAGAGACCAGTCGGGCTGCCTCTGCCTAGCATGTGAATGACCTCGCTGCCCACTGCCTTGCCCTGTCCTGGGCGTGTCAATGGGATCTGCTGTCAAGGTGCAGGAACTATGGGTTTGTGGCAGGATTACCTGAATCTGGTGCTGCCCCTGGCTTTCCTGGTGCTTGTAGTGCTCTGACAGCTCCCCTGGGGGTGCAGTGCACACTGGCCAGGAGCCAGGACTCTGTGCATCTTTGGTCATGGCTTGGCACCCCTGAGCCCCATGCTGTGCCCTGCTGCTCTGCTTGTAGCCCTTCCTGTTGGTGTCTGTCCCCATCAGAACCATAACTCCAGCCACGTCCCTGGTGTGTCAGTTCTCAAAGCTCTTTACAGACCAACTAATCCTGCGTAACTAACTAACCTCCCAATCCCTGAGCGACAGCACTGTTCCTGCTTTACAGAGGGGGAACTGAGGCATGGGTGGGGGGATGGCCTGCCACAGGCCACACCCATGAGTGTGCATTGGGATCTGAATGCCAAGGCCTAGCTCCCAGCCCACCCCTCTCTCCAGGGAACACTGCTTCTGAGGGTGGGTAGCATTCTACCTGGGGCAGCGGGAGGGGGGGGGGGTGGAGCAGAGACTTGTGTCTCCTCCTGCTGGGTCATGGGGATAATTTCAGGGAGTGCCTGGGTAGATGAAAGGTTAGGGGGCAGGATGCTGGGGATCCTCTCTCCCTTGTTCATGGTTTGCCAACCTGGGATCCCCTAAGGGCAAATTGACCTACTTGGAGTCTAGCCGTAGATGTCTGTCCCTGGGGAAGTGCTCTCTTTGGCTTCCCTAGTAAGAGCAGAGCGGTGGGCTCACCCAGGACCCTACCTGTAGAGGCTGGGCTATGTTGGGGACAGTCACCCCCTTGCCTGGCCTGAGAACCTATGGGAGAGAAACACCCACCCCCATGCACAGCCCCATGGGGGAGAACTCCCTGTACCTGGCTGGGCTCCTATGTAACAGGGCTGCCGTGGGATTAGCCCAGGCTGCCCTCTAGCCTTCCCTCCAATCCCCAATGACTGGCCTCAGTCCACTGCCCCCGCTGGGCTCCCACTGATACCCCAAAAAGACACCGCTCTGGGGCAGGTCATGGCCCCCTAACAGATACAGGGGTTCCCCCAGTCCTCACCTCCAGGTGGGCCTTCCTGCGGCTTTGCTCTATGCTGTTCTCCTCCTTGTCCATGGTGGATCAGCAACAGTCCCAGGCAGCTGCCTGCTGCTAAAGCCAGAGAGAAATAAGCTTAATGACAGCCCTAATCAGCTCCTAATCCAGGCAGCCACAGAGACGGGGCTGGTGCTCCTCTGAGGAGCAGCCCTCTGAGCACATCCAAAGCAGCTGCCAACCCCCTGAGGTGGGGTCTAGAGATCCTGCCTGGGTGGTGGGGAACTGCAAACAGAAATTAGCTTTCTGCTTGCAGTCACAGAATTGTCCTCAATTGCCCACCCGGTGTGTGATTGTAGGGTACCCCGTGACACTGTTATGTTATTGTAGGACACCGGACTTGCCTTGAATACTGTGTGCAGTTTTGGTCATCCCATCAGAAAATAAATTGATTAGAACTAGAGAAAGTACAAAGAAGTGCAACAAAAATGCTTATAGGAAAGGAACAGCTTCTATATGAAGAGCGATTAAAAAGATGGGGACTGTTCAGCTTAGAAGAGAGACAACGAAGGGGGATATGCTAGAGATCTATAAAGTCTTGACTGGTGTTGAGAAAGTGAATAGGGAAATGTTATTTACCCCTTCACATAACACAAGAACCAGGGGTCACCCAATGAAATGAAAGGCAGCAGGTTTAAAACCAACAGAAGGCAGTGTTTCTTCACACAACCTGTGGAACTCCTTGCCAGGGGATGTCGTGAAACCCAGACGTACGATGGGGTTCACAAAAGAGCTAGGCAAGCTCACGGAGGACAGGTTTGTCAGTGTCCATTAGCCAGGCTCAGAGCGTCCATGAGCCTCTGCCTGCCACAGTGTGGGGGCAGGGACGGGAAGGCTCCCTCGAGAGCTGCCCTGCCCCGTTCCTGCCCTGGCAGCAGCGGCTGTGGGCAGACAGGACTCTGGGCTGGACGGACCATGGCTCTGCCCCAGTCTGGCCCGAGGAGCCCTGGCAGCTGTGGGTCGCCGTAGCTGGGGTGTGGGGTGTCTGAGAGCCTCAACGCCGCAGGCAGCCAGAGCCTCTGCTGCTGTGGGGCCCAGCAGAGCCTCCTCTTTGCTGGTGACTGGAGCCCCGCCATTCCTAAACAGGCAGCGACCCCCAGTAACCCTAGCGGGGCTGTGCCCCTAACAAAGATGGCGGGAAGAGGGGGCACAGGGCTCTCCGTGCCCTTAACAAAGATGGCGGGATGAGGGTTCACAGGGCTCTCCGTGCCCTTAACAAAGATGGCGGGATGAGGGTTCACAGGGCTCTCCGTGCCCCTGACAAAGATGGCGGGCCGGAGGGGGTCACAGGGCTCTCCGTGCCCCTGACAAAGATGGCGGCAGCAGGTGACCGCGGAGTCCTGGTTCTGTTTCCGGGGGCGGCGCAGGGGTTGTGGGGCGGGGCGGGCCGGGCCGGGCCGTCCCCGGACCAATGCCGAAGGGGGAGCCGGGGAGCCGGAGCGGGGTGGGGGTGGGGGCGGGGGGGCCCGGGGGGGCCGGGGGGGGGCCGGGCCGGGGGGGGGGGGGGGGGCTGCGGGAAGACGCGGGAGCTCCCGCGTGCGGGGGCGGGCGGCCTGCGGCGGGGCTGCCCCGAGCGGCGAGCGGCGCTGGGCCGAGCAGGGCCGTCCCCGGGCGGCCTGTGCCCCGGCGGGGCGTGTGGCCGGGCACGGCTGGCAGCCCTTGGCCGCGCGGCCCGCAGCGGGTTTGGTGCGTGGCCGGTCCTGCGCCGGGCGCCTTCGCTTTCCCTGCTCGCTCACGGCTCCTGTCTTACGGGCCTTCCCCGGGCACCTCCCCTCAGCCTGCGGCCGCGTGTGGCAGGGAGAGGTACGTGTCTGCCAGCGCCCTCCATCCGCCTGCGTGGGCTGCGTCCCCCGAGGGGCCCGTGGGCCTCCCAGCCGGACTGCGGGAAGGCGAGGCCACACGAGACCGGGTCGAAACGCACGGATGCTCCGTCGCCAGCGGCCAGGCCAGGGCTGGGGGCACCTTGCTTCTGCTGCTTCAGTTGGATTTGACCAGAGCTCCAGGCTGTGCGCTGCTGTGACGGGGAGGTGCTAAGGGACCCCGGCGGGAGGTGCTGGACACCCCAAGTCACTAGCTGTGGTTCTTTCCCTTAGGATCTCAACAACGTCATGGAGAAGCTGATAATGGAAAACCTGTACGGCCCCCCCCACCAGTGCAGTGCAGTATCGAGCAGGGGGGATAGCGGGCCAAGGACTTTCAGGTGCGAGGGGGTGAGGCAGAGGGGCTGGGGCCTTTCCTGGGTCTGCCTGTGGGATCTGAAGCCCTTGGAAGCTGCATGTTTTCTGTTCCTGCAGAATCAGCCCGCCTCCTCAGGCTAAGCAATCCCCAGCCCCTCCTGGCTCACCCCCTGCAGTGCAAACAATCTATGGGCTTCTGGTTCTTGGGTGAGGCACTGCCGGGCCCGGGGCCAGGGACCTGGCATATACCACTGCAGGCAAGCTACCATCTCCTTGCTCATTCTCACCCCTGCTGCCACGACCCATGTCTGATTGCTTGGCAAAGTGCTCAGGAGACCTGCTAGGACAGGCCAGCGCTGCCTAGAAGTGCCAGTCCTGCAGCCCAGGAGACAGAAGCAATGTAGAAACCTGGCTGAGTTTCAGAGCCCAGACCAAGTGGGATGTTCTACGCTGCTATTTTTAGCCTTGTAATCCTGAGCCAATTGGCCTGGGCGTGACCTGTCTAACTGATGGTTTGATCCTGCTGCCTGTCACCCTTGAGTCTGGGCACCTCCAATAGCAGATTGCCAGCAGTAAGGAAGGCCTAGGGGTCCATGGAGTCTCAGACCCCTCCCTCTGAGGGGGAACCCTACTGGGGGAGAGGTTTGGGGTGCATTGGTTTATTTCAGAGTTTTGTTTTGGGGCAGGGAGGCCCCTTCCCTGATAACTGGAGGCTTGAGGAGCCCTGGGGACCACGGGGTGCCTCTGTTTGAGAAGGAAGTGAGGGGGCACATTCAGAGCTCTGCTCTCAGGGCAGGGTAATGCACTGGGGCCCCTCTCTGGAGAGAAGCTGGGATCGAGGTGGGGGGGTGGTTTGCCTGGGTCACAGGACAGTGATGGGACCCTCAGGCCCTTGCTGTGTGAGGCTGACAGCCTGCCGTGCTCTCGCTGTGCAGACTCAGATGAAGAGTTTTGCTATTACTATGACGACGATGGGGAGCCTGACGAGGACGAGGAGAAGTGGGACAGTTCCAGCAAAGAGTGCGATGCACAGATTGACGAGGACTCGGTCCCTGGCACCTTCTCTGACTACTGGAAATCCTTCCTGTGCAAGGACCCCTCGCCAGCTCCCCCACCCCACAGCTCACTGAGCTCTAAACTGCTGGACCTAAAACTGCCCCAGAGGCAGCAGGTGACTGCGGAGGTGAGGAGAGCCCCAGAGTCACCCTCATCACCCTCCGTTCCCCTGGGCACCATCTCTTTCCTTCTGCTATCTGTCCTCTCCCTGCCTCCCCCAGGTCTCTCTGAGAACGACACAGCAAGTGCGCCCTCTCAAAACACGGCCCACATGTCTGGATTTCTCTCGCTTCAGCTTCGAGCCATTGGGTCTTGTCTTGTCTTTGTGTGCTCATACCACATCATCTTAGAAATCTCCACCTCCAGGATCCTGCTTGCTACCCCTCCGCCTGCCCACTCAGGGCCACACTCCCCCCTTAGCTCCAGCATGGCTCTAGAGCACATGTCCAGCTGCCTGGCTACCACAGCCCCGACGCCTCTCCTTGCTCTAGAGCCTGATTCTGCTCTCATTGCAATGGTGGATTTCCTGGGGCGGGAGGAGGTATGTCTCACAGCGGGACCCCCTGGTGGGGAGGACTCTCAGTTTCAGTGATTTTCCCCTGCCCCTGGTTAGGAAGGGCTGACTGCTGTGTGTGAGGTGGGGGTTGTGCCCTGCTGGCGTGGTCATCTGCCCAGTTCTCTCCCCAGGAAGCGGAGAGGAATGCCAAGGAGCTGGTAGCTGAGGAGGAGCGAGTAAAAAGGAAAGCAGAGAAGAAGAGACTTAAGAAGAAGGTAAATGCCCAGGGCAGTGCACTCCATCCCAGCTGCCTGGCATGTCTGCATCTTCTCTGCCTCTCCAGCTACTCCAGGAACTGGAGTGTGCCTCTCACCAGAAGTGCCAGTGGCCCAGCCCCTGCCATACCGGCGAAGGCGCTGGCCTCTCCCCCAGCCGTGGATATGTTTCTGTCCTGCGGCTAGGAGATGGGTTTGTTTGGGACCCAAACAGAGTCTGAGCAAAATGGAGCTGACGGCAATCCCAGCCTCTGCCACCCCAGCGAGGGGCTCACGTGCCCTCTGCCGGCACTCAAATCCACGTCTCCCTGCCTGGCTCATGGCAGCAGGAGTGCTGGGATTCCAGTAGTGGGGTGGGACCTTCCCCCTTGTTCCTCGTCCAGCCAACCTGCCGTGCTGTGCAGCCTGATGGATCCTCTTGAGGGCAAATTGCTGTTCTCTCTGCTCCCCGGCTGCCCTGTGGTGTAAGCTCTCCGGGTCCATCTCTGGGGGGGGGCCATCTCAGGCTCAGTCCCCCCTTTATGCTCCTGGAAGAGATTGGCGTAAAGCAGGCCCCTGGGAGTGGGTGATGTCGGCTCAATTGAATGGCATCTGGTGCTGTCACTGAGCTGGGATGCCTCTTGGACAGGACTGTGTTGGCGGGCCCTTCCGGTCAGTGTGGAACAGGGCATAGCCCAGAGAGCTCCTGACATTGCACTGGTGCCCTCCCTTCCCTGGGGTCCTCTCACGCCCAGGGCCCTATCTACAGGCTGCCACGCTGGAGTTCAGCCTGCCTGCTTTCCAGGCTCTTCAGGAGAGCGCTGGCTCACCGCCCTGCTCCCCGCAGAACCTGCCCACTCAGCTTTCTGAGGGCCTTGGGGGTGCTGCAGTGTGGCCCCTGACCCCAGCGGGTGAGCTGACTGTTCTCCCAAATGTAGTGGCAGCGGCTAGCCATCCAGGCAGCCTGCCCAGGGAGGGAGCAGGACCAGAGCCCCTGGCTGGGAAGCACCATCTCTCTGGAGCTCACACATTTCTCTGTGGCTTCCAGAGGCAGAAAGACCGGAAGAGGCAAGAAAAACTAGGACAAGAATTAAAGCTCAAGCCTGAGATGAGCTCGGTAAGTTGCTTGGGTGGGACCTGCTCTCCGGGCAGCCCGCCCTGCCCGGCACTAGGGTAGGCAGAGCCACGTCTTCCCTTGGTTCCTGTGTGTCCGAGAAGAGGAGGCTGCGAAACCCGTGAGCACTCTGGGGGCTCTGGCCACTCCCCTCCAAGGGGGAGTCGGGTGTGGGGGTGGCGGGCATGTGGCAGAACCCTGGTGTCCTGGGGAAGGTGCCCATGGAGCACCAATCTCAGGCCAATGCGCTCCTTGCAGAATGAACCTTGTCTGAATGGTGACGTGGAGGAGGAGGAAGGTGTGGAAAGTGCCAGGACCTCATCGGGGAAGGGGCTTCTAGACTCCAGCCCCTCTTGGAGAGATCCCAGCGAGGACCCAGCTCCCAGGAGGGTGGAAGGAGCCAGAGCCCAGGGCAGAAGTACAGTCATGAATGCTGAGGAGGAGATGGAGGTGAGGTTTGGGTGTGCTGGGCTGGGGCCCTGCTCTGCTTTTGTGCAGGGCCTGGCACTCACCCGGCACGCCGAACAGGAAATGGCTGTGCCATGAAAGTTGGGGTGAACTGGCTCGGTGAGGGCTGGGGGCCAGGGACCAAGGCATCTGCTGCTTCTGGGGCATGCAGCCTGCAGGTGTTGGATTGGTGTCCTTGCCCACCCGGTCCCCCTGACGCTTTTGTCCCCCCTACCCAGGACGAGCTGGACTTGAGCAGCACCTTTGTCTCCAAAGCTCAGCGCAAGGTGGGTGTGAAGGCACTGCCACCCAGAAAGGAGAAGGCACCCAGAGCCGAGGACAAGGAGCCAGACAGGAGGCCCCAGCAAGAGGTGAGTGTTGGGTCTCTGGCAGACACCTTCCTTCGAGTGCTGGGGCGGGCGAACGTCCCTCTCCTGACGCATCTCAGCCCTGTGGGAAGGAGGGAGCTTTCTGGCAGCCCCAGAGAGTCTGATAGTGCCAGGTTCTATGCCCTCCTGGGCTGGGGGCAGTTGTCCCCGGGCGCTAGGCTGAGCAGCTCTCCTGCAGTGGGGCGTGGTAGAGCTGGCTTCTGGGCCGGGTCTGCATATGTGTTACCCATCCTGTTGTGCCTGACTCTCTCCCCCACCCCCCCAACCGCCATGGTCCTGCCCTAACGGAACCATAGAATATTAGAGTTGGAAGGGACCTTCAGAGGTATCTAGTCCCACCCCCTGCTCAAAGCAGGACTATCCTCAGCTAAATCATCCTGGCGAGGGTTTTGTCAAGCCGCAGCTTAAAAACTTCTAAAGATGGAGATGCCACCACCTCCCTAGGTAACCCATTCCAGTGCTTTACCACCCTCCTAGTGAAAAATGTTTTCCTAATATCCAACCTAGTCCTCCCCCACTGCAACTTGAGACCGTTGCTCCTTGTTCTGTCATCTGCAACCACTGAAAACAGCCTAGCTCCATTCTCCCTGGAACCCCCTTTCAGGTAGTTAAAGGCTGCTATCAAATCCCCCCTCATTCTTCTCTTCTACAGACTAAACCGGCCTAGTTCCTTCAGCCTCTTCTCATAAATCTTGTGCTCCAGCCCCCTAATCATTTTTGTTGCCCTCCACTGGACTCTCTCCAACTTGTCCACATCCTTTTTGTAGTGGGGGAGGGACCCAAAACTGGACACACTACTCCAAATGTGGCCTCACCAATGCTGAATAGAGGGGGAAAATCACTTCCCGTGATCTGCTGGCAATGTTCTTACTAATGCAGCTCAATATGCCATTAGCCTTCTTGGGAACCAGGGCACATTGCTGACTCATCCAGCTTGTCCACTGTAACCCCCAGGTCCTTTTCTGCAGAACTGCTGCCTAACTCGTTGGTCCCGTCTGTAGCTGTGCATGGGATTCTTCCATCCTAAGTACAGGACTCTGCACTTGTCCTTGTTGAACCTCATCAGATGTCTTTTGGCTCAATCCTCCAATTTGTTTAGGTCCTTCTGTATCCTATCCCTCCCTTCCAGGGTATCTACCACTCCACCTAGCTTAGTGTCATCTGCAAACTTGCTGAGGATGCAATCCACCCCATCATCCAGATCATTAATGAAAATGTTGAACAAAACTGACCCCTGGGGCACTCCACTTGTGACCGGCTGCCAGCTAGACATGGAGCCATTGATCACTACTCGTTGAGCCCTTTGCTCTAGCCAATTCTCCATCCATTTTATAGTCCATTCATCCAACCCATACTTCTTTAACTTGCTGATAAGAATAGTGTGGGAGACCATATCAAAAGCTTTCCTAAAGTCAAGGTCCACTGCTTTCCCCTCATCCACAGAGCCAGTCACCTCTTCATAGAAAGCAAGCAGGTTGGTCAGGCATGACTTGCCCTTGGTTAATCCATGTTGACTGCTCCTGATCACGTACCTCTCTTTTAAGTGCCTTAAAATGGTTTCCTTGAGGACCTGCTCCATGATTTTTCCAGGGATTGAGGTGAGGCTGACCAGTCTGTAGTTCCCTGGATCCTTTTTCTTCCCTTTCTTGAAGATGGGTGTACGTTCTCTGGCCCGTGGCCCCTGTTGTTTGGCTAAGCCCGGTAACCGGTCGGGAAAGGTGACAGGTGAAAAGAGGAGGCAAGTTTCCCCTTTTGGGCTTAGCAGGCCTGGGTGGATTACCTAGTTGTCTGTTATTTAGGTAATTTACCACTCCTCCAAATAAAAAGAATATGCTGACCGTCTTAAGGTCCTCCTTTTTTACAGGATGAGTCAGTGTAGACAGGCTGGGGACCAGGAGACTGGTGGGCTCCCACAGGGTAGTGGGAACAAGGTGTAAGCGTGCCAAGGTTGAAAAAGGGGGAGGTTAGTTTAGGCAAGGTAAAATGGGGTAAGTTGAGGTAGTTTTAATTTTGTTAGTAAAAATAGTGGTTTATAGAAGTAGTGTTTTGTACTTTTTAGCAGCAAGTTTCAAGGGTAATAGCAGGATTAGCTGGTTGTTCCTGGGGTACTGTTTGGTCCGCAGGGAGCACAATCACCTCGTCTGGAATTACCTCCTCTAAGACTGCAACCACCTCGTGTGATAGAACAATTTCCTCCGGAGGTGCCGGCTCTCCTTTTGAGGGGCCCGGCGCCCTCCCAGGGAGGAGGTGGACCTCCTCAGGGAGGAGGTGGTATAGAATTCCTCTCCAAATTAACCAGGCAGTTATTACAAAAAGTAGGGAAACGAACCCAATAGAGAGAACGATCCACACCCAGCTTATTTGGTTATCAATGATGAATTTATTTATCAGATGTTTTAAAAATTTGAATTAAGCTTGCAAAAGCCAAACCAGCAAACAGCAAATTAAACACAGCAAGAATTAATGGCAAATTATTAAAAAAGACTATTACTATTCCTATGAGTAATATTATTATACAAATTACACAAACAAAAAGTGCAAATAGATAAACAGACAAACGTTTCTCCTTGTCACTTATAGATGGGAGAGGTATGTTAATTAAAACAGAAGGCTCGACATTTGACATAAATGATCTTACCTATGTCAATATTGAGCTGTTTGATTTTTTCCAATTGCCCAGCACCACCCTATAGCAATTGAGAGATACTTATGCCCCTGGTAAGGGTTTTACAAGTCGTTTTCAAGGTTAGATTGGCCAAGACAGATAGCAGACACACAGACTATACAGGATGGATAAGGAAAGAAAAAAGCCCAGTCTTTGGTTCCGAGGCCACAAGTACCCACGGACTCCCTGAGAAGCCAGAAGTTAGCCCCCCAGGAGGGGTCCCTCCACGGAGAGCCCCCGAAGGGGTTGCGTGGATAACCACCACTAGGCAGAGGCTATTGAAAATTTTAGTAAGACAGATAAAAGAGAGAAGAAGCCCAGTCTTAGTGTTAGCTAAGACTGGCAGGTGAAAGGGAAAGAGAGAGACCCAGGCTTTGTTACGAGGGCCAAGCTCGGGCTACCGGAACAGCCACGAGGATACCAACGAACTTCCAAAGCACTGGTTCCAAAGAAATCCACCCAAGGAAGCGGAGGCCAAGGTCTAGTCAAGGAAGACTATTCCAGGACCAAGATTTCCTGAATCGGTGGTCTTATTATACTGTTCTTTGGCCCGTTTGTGACGCTTGTTTACCCAGTTCGGGGGGTTTCGGTTCCTTGCTGAAATTGCTAAATTGCAAAATTTAAAGTCTCAAGGTGTTGAGTTGCAATGTCTACCGGACCTTCCCCTTTTTGTTCCAGACCCCGCCCCCCCCCCCCCCCCCCCGCCGCTTTTATTAGCTCATCTATGCCCAAATGTCTAGCCTCTGTTTTTAGCCTTTAATTATTTAATATTCTTAAACATTATCATTTTAATTTAAACACACAGCACAGCAGATTCTTATTTCAATAAGCATTTCTAAATTTCAACCAGGTTAATAACTGCCCTTACTTAGATTAATACAAACATTTATTACTACTATTCCTAAACAAACTGCCTAATGAACTGGTTAACAATTTACTTATTTAATTTGTTTAAATCAATACAAACATTTATAGTACTTAAAATTTTTTTAACAAATTTAAATATATTCTTCTTAACCCCTATGATAGCCAAACAACACAGGGATTCCTTTTTTAAATTAATCCAGAAACCCATGCTATTTAACCACCACAAAGGCCAGAAGAGAAAAAAAAAGGGAAGAGAAAAAAAGCGGCGAAAAAGAAAAGCCAGTTTAAAGAATACAGCAGCACCAAGCAGGGGCACTTTTAACCCCCCCCTTACTTAATACTACTGAAACCTATAAAACCAGACAAATTCCTGGCAATGCTTCTAACCATTCAATTAATATTCGGGTGGTATTTCCCTGAATTTACTTTACCTTATCTATCAATTAAATGATTTCTTACAAAAAAAACAAAATAAAAACTAATTCCATTAAAATATCATTATTACTACATACTACAACTTAACCATAGGCTAACATGAGATAATTGAAAAAAAACTACTGAAATAATGTCAAAAATGAAAAGTAGATTTTTAAAGATACATACATTAACAACTTATTGATTTACTTGTTAATATTTCTTAACAATATTCTCACCTCCTTTTAGAAGTGGGCCTTACCCTTGGTTTCATTAGTCTATTGGTAATTTATAGAATTGCTGAATTGTTGTTACCGAGGGAAGTTAATAGAAAGACTTACTGATCTTAACGGTTAACATAGGTTCTTAAGGAATAACTGAATTAGTGTCAAATAGAGGAAGTTAGCAACATTGTGAAATATGAGGTAGTTACAGTGTTAAATCAGGGTCGAAAGGACAAAGACAGGGCCGGATGGCTTTCAACCACAAACCCAAGCTGCATTTATGAGATAATAGAGAAAGTGAGGTATGGGGGGGTAGGTAGAGGTTTGCCTGGGCTTGCCTTGCCTTATTTAACCATTAACTGGTTCCCCACAGAGACAAAGAAAGGCAAAATAAAAACTGAAAATTACCTATTACTAGCCTAATAGAATATAATCATTGCTGCATACTACACCTGACCATAGGCTGGCATGGGGTTATTATTAAAGTGCTGAAGTAGTGTTAAAGTGGGGAAGTTGGGCAACTGCTGCACAGACGTTAGCACCGGAAAACTGGGGAAATTTTGCAACCCTTCTAACTTAAGGTCACAATGGTATTCTAATAGGGACAAAGGATAATTACAGGCTAGTTAATATAATCACTTAAATCAAAATTAAAATCAATATTCGGGGTAGGGGTGGCCGAAGGCCGGGGAACCCTACACAATGGGCACTATATTTCCTTTTTTCCAGTCATCTGGGACCTCTCCCAGTTGCCACGAGCTTTTAAAGATAATAGCCAATGGCTCTGAAATCACATCAGCTAACTCCCTCAGCACCCTTGGGTGCATTGCATCTGGCCCCATGGACTTGTGTATGTCCAATCTTTCTAAATAGTCCTGGACCTGTTCCTTCAGCACTGCAGGATGTTCACCTCCTCCCCATTCTGTGCTGCCCAGTGCAGTAGTCTGGGGCTGACCTTGTCTGTGAAGACAGAGGCAAAAACTAATACAGACTCTTCCAGGCTCAGAGCTGCTGAGCCCCTCAGGACCAGCCTGCAGGCAACAGGCTGCAGTTGCTCCAGAGCCCCTCAGCAGAGGGCGGGTAAGTGTCGGGAGCCTCGCTGGGCTCCAGTGAGTGGAAAGCAGCAGATGGGACCTGCCTGGTGCCAGGGGACAAGCTCTCAGGTGTGTCTAGCACTCCCATAGCGGTCCCCATCTCTTCAGTGCCAGTTCTGGGCCAGTGAACCATCCCCAGAGTGAATGTGGACAGTGATGTGGGGCCAGCTCCCCTGGCTGCAGGGAGATGGGGGGGGCATGGCCTTTCTGCCTGAGGATTGAGCCGGCTGCCTGGCAGCCCTGCAGCTGTGCCATAGGCACTGTGCTGGTGCCTCACCTCCCAGCAGTGCCCATCGCTCGCCTCTGGCCAGCTCTCTGGGGGGCGCCCCGCCGCCTTGGCCTGGTGCAGCCCCAGCCCTCACCCTGTCACTTGGCTCCCCATGCAGGTGCCGAGGCCTGGGCAGGACGTGAGTGGGGTGGATCCCAGTGCAGTGCTAGCAGGTCAGTGTCCCCCGCCCCTCACAGGCCCTACCTTCCCACGCCGTGCAGAAGGGGCTCTGGGGCCGCTGGGCCAGCAATGTGGCCACGCCTGCCCTGTGCCAAGGTGGCCCCACCTCTCCCTTCTACCTGCCCCGCCCTCCCTCTCACTATGGGGGGCCAGTTTGCTGCACATCAGGGACAGGTCTTGTTGTGTGTACTCCCACTGCAGCGGTGCCGGTGTCCCTCAATCCTGACGCATAGCCCCTGCTATCTCAGCCCTGGTCTCTGTCCGTGTCGGGGGGCCCCCCCCCAGTGGTGCCATTGCCCCACTCCTGACTTGTAGCCCCTGCTATCCCAGCTCTGCCAGTGTCCTTCAATCTTGACCTGCAGAGCCCTGTTACCTGCACCAGTGCCCGTCTATCCCAATCTGCAGCCCCTCACTCCTGACCCACAGTCCCCTGCTGTCCTGGCCCTGAGCACTCCCCTCCCCCAGTCCCCACAGGTGTGCTTGTGCCTCTCACTCCTGACGCGCAGCCCCTGCTATCCCGGCCCTGAGCAGGCACAGTCCCTCACAGGGCCCTGGTGTGGCTCTGGGCCGGCTTCCCTCAACATGGGATACGCAAACCTCCCTTCCCACCACCCTGGGGGAAGCCGGCTGCATCCACCTTTGGCTTTTCAGCCTTGTTTTCCCCTCTGAGCAAATGGCCCATTCCTCACTGCATCCCGCCGGTCCCTCGAGGAGCGATCCCAGCCGGGCCAGGCTGGAGGGGGGACTGGAGCCACCTCCATGGAAGCCTGGCTGAGCTGCACCGGGGGAGGCAGGTGCAGCGTAGCCGCGCCTGTCCTGGGGACTCTCTTGTTCCTCCCCACAGGTTATGGGAACGAGGCAGCCAAGCGGGGCTGCTTTCAGGAGGCCGTGCTCTTCTTTACGGAGGCCGTCAAACTCAACCCCCGGGAGCACAGGTGAGAGTGCTGGGCGCGCTTTGGGGGCCGGGAGAGGGGGTATGTGTTTCTCTCCAGGGCCAGGGGGCATGGCTGCCAGCCTGTTCATCTCCCTGCCAGCCCTGGCTCTGCAGCCCCAAGCTCTCGGCCGCCCTGCCCAACTCCCTCTGGTCCTGCATGGTCTGCCGGCATCCCCGGCACCATGTTGGCCCAGCACCGCCGGAAGCTTTGGGGCTGGTGCCGGAGTGGGCACCGTGCCTGGGTGCAGGCTTCCTGACCGCACTGTCCCTGCAGGCTCTTCGGGAACCGCTCATACTGCTATGAGAGGATGCAGCAGTACGGCAAAGCCCTGAGCGACGCTCACGTGGCCTTGAGCCTTCTGCCCGGTTGGCCCAAAGGCTTGTTCCGCAAGGGCAAGGCCCTCCTGGGGCTGAAGGTACCTGGGGGTGGGGTGGGGGTTGGGAGCTCAAGCAGGGGCTGCAGGGCTTAAATACCGGCCTGGCCCTGCTGCTGGGTGGGAGGGGAGAGCCGCATGCAGCTGTGGAGGTGGGGAAGGAAGCCCCCGGTCCCTGGGTGCAGGTGGGATGGGGGGGGTGCCCAGTCCAGGCACAGTGGAAGGGAGGGCAAGGTGCTAGGCCCTGTGGGCAGGGGGTGCCTGATTCCGGTAGTGGGGGGTGGTGAGGTGTGGGCCTGGCAGTGGGTGACTCCGCCCGGCTCTCCCCAGCGTTACGCCGAGGCCAGAAGCACCTTCCTGGAGCTGCGGCAGCTGGGCAGCCCCCACGCCGACGTGCGGCTGATGCTGGTGAGTGTGTCCCTGCCGCTCGCGGGGCCCCCTTGGGCCCAGCACTCCTGAGCGAGGGTGGGGTGTGCGCTGCTCAGGATCGCTCTGGGGCCCGGCTGGTTGGCTCAGACCCCGCTGGAGCCAGCCCTACAGGGGCACAGAGCACGAGGCAGGACTAATCTGTGCCAGCCAGGCAGGGGGGTGTCGGCAAGGCTGTGGCTGAGCAGCCAGCGCTGCAGCCTCTTCCAAAGTCTAGACCCTACATGTGCTGAGCCCTGGTTCCCAAGGCAAAGGGCTTTGTGCTCTGGCCCCCGACGCCAGCGCGGGTCGGAGAGCTCAGGGCCCGGAGCCGGCTGCTGGCGGAGCTCCTGAGGGGGTCGGGCAACGCTGCCGAGCGCCTCTCTCTCCCTGTGATGAGGCCTGCAGCACCACCCCTGGCTGAGTGGGGGCACAAGGTGCCCAGGGACCACGGTGATGGTCAGCAGGATGAGAGGCCTAGCTCGCTTGATGCAGAGGCAAGGGGGGGGCTCGGCACTGACTTGCTCCCCTCCCAGCAGGAGAACGGCTTCAGCAGCGTTGCCAGTGAGAGCAGTGTCCCGGCGGGGCTGTCGCTGGGAGCCCCGGAGCCCCAGCCAGCTGGGTCCGGTAAGGGCCCTGGGGCCATTGGGTGTGGGGCTCCTGTCTCTCTGCTGGAGACCTACCTTGGGGCCCATCTTCCTTGGGGAACCAGTCGGAGCTGGGAGAGCGAAGGCTGCAGGATGGAGTGAGGGGTCCCAGGAGGGGTAGGGGGGAAGGGGTGAGGGGCACTGGCAGAGTGGGGGAGCAGGGGGCTGCAAGTGGGGAGTGAAGGACAGCCCCATGCCCACTGTGTGCTCCCTTTGCCCAGTGTACCTGCTATGGAGGCAGAGCCTCTCTGCAGCCTCCGATCGATCGCCTCTGGCCGAGGTCCCTTTGCCTGCGGACGGGCTGTGGCTGTGTGGGGCTGCTGGGCCCCGGGTACGTGCTCAGCCCTGCCTGTCCCCCCCAGGCAAGCAGGCCAGGAGCTGGTCCCTGGGGAGCCGTGGATGCGGCGAGGGGGCCGAGGATGGGGAGAGCGGGTTTGTGACCATCACTAACTCGAGGAGCCGAGGGAAAGGCTCAGCCCAGCAGGAGTTTCGGGCCAGCAGCAGGGAGACCCCGGCTAGCAGCAGACACCCGGTGGCCTCTCCGCATCAGGCCAGGTAATGGGGCACTGGGAGACGGGCTGCAGCGGGAGATGGGCTAGTGTCCCGGGATGCATCTCTGGCTATGCTTGGGGAGAAATCTGGCTCTGGGCAGGTGCACGCTGGGCCCTGGGTGGGGAGCCCCTGGGCCTGGGGGCAGGGCGGGCG
>ML675627.1:865380-895544 GCA_007922155.1 Mesoclemmys tuberculata | reverse complement strand
GGCCGGATGCTGGGCCCTGGGTGGGGAGCCCATGTTGACTTGCCAGCTCCTGCTGCCTGGCTGTGGCAGGCTTGCTGACCCTCGCTGTGGTGCCGTCAGCAGGAGCTGGTATGCTGTGTGGGTCGGGAATGTCACACCCAGGATCACCCAGAAGTTGCTGCGCAGCTGTTTTGAGGCGTGAGTGGTTTCCCCTCCTCTCCCTCTGGCTGGCGGGGCAGGGCCTGAACCTTGCCCTGCGCCCTTGGTTCGTGTCTGCGGCCAGCCTGACCTCCCCTGCGGGGGCTCTCTTGGCCCCTGCCCCTCGGCTTTCCCCAGCCTTGCCTGGGCTAGCACGCGCCACGTCCCCAGAGCTGTCGCAGGGCCAGCCCAGTCCAGGCAGCGCTGTCTGCTGGGCTGCAGCCTGTCCCCCGTGTCTCCGGCTGCCCCTTCGCACCCCAGATGCCCTGCAGTGTGCGGCTGGAGCCGACTGCCCTCCCTGAGCTCCCCCGGGCCCCTCCCTTGCACCGTCTCCCTGCCGCAGCCCCGCTCACTGGAGCAGTCCCCTCGTGCGCTGGCGAGCCCAGGGCTAGTCCCGGGCTGTGGGGCTGAGCCATCTCTCTGCCCTGCAGCTTTGGGCCCATCCACTCGGTGCGGATGCTCCCGGAGAAGTACTGTGCCTTCATCAACTATACCCGGAAGGAGGCAGCGGAGGCGGCCTATGCAGCCCTGCAGGTCAGGCCTGGGGGCAGTGGCCACGTTGGGGTAGAGTGGGGCAGAGGGCTCGGGGCTGGCAGGCCCCACTGATGCCAGCTGACAATCGGGTCTGGGGGGCAGCAGGCCGGACCAATCACAGCAGGTGCTCAGATCTCCCAGGGCAAAATGCTCTTCCATTGGCAGAGTCTTGGCTAGTAGCAGCCCTACTGCCCCCTTGTCCTGCCTCTGCCTGGCTTGGGGTGCCCCAAAGGACCTAGGGCCGAGCCTCCTGGGCTCTGCTTCTGCTCTGGCTCACTGCACGGAGCGCCCCATCGGCGTCTCTCATCATGTGCCTGGTGCCCGCTGTGGGTTACGTCGGGCCAGCTGACTGCACGAGGCCTGCGCCAGCGCTGCCTGGGCTCGTCTGTTCTCCCTGCTGTCTCCAGACTGGGGCAGCGACAGATCGGCCCTACGTGCTCTCCCAGATCCCAGTCTGGCCAGGCTGCTTCCCCTGTGGCATGGTGCTCTCACCCCTGAGCCCCTCGGCAGTGTGGCAAGCACCAGCCCCAGGGGCGACCTGCATTGACCCCCGCCTTTCTCCCCAGGGCGCTGAAGTGGAAGGAACCAAATTTGTGCTGCAGCTGAAGCATCCTGACCATGCAACCCCACCCCCTGGCAGGGCTGCCCCCAGCAATGCCCAGGGGCCCGTGGTGAGGTGGGTGCTGCTGTCGGGGCTGGGAGTGCCGGGCCTGGCCACGTGGTGGGCATGGGCCCTGCCTGGCAGTCTGCAGTGCCCCCCCAGTACTGCTGAGATGTGGAGCTGGGCAGCCAGACATGAGGCTGTCCAAAGCCCCTGGTGGCACCCCGCAGAGGGGTCCGCCAAGCACCCCTCCAGGTGCCCTGGCCCTGCTTGGCTCCAGTTCTGAGGAATCCCCCCACACCCATGTGCCCATTGGGGTTCTCGAGGTGCCCCTGGGGCGCCATCACCAGAGGCACCCAGCCCAGGGTCTGCTGGTGGGGGGCGGTGGCTCGGGGCTGTGTGTGTGGGTGGGAGCAGGGCTGCTGAGGCCTGTGCGGCTCTGGACCCTCTATCTGTGCCCGCAGGGAGCTGGTGCGTGTGCCCCCCACCCTGGAGTGCCACTTCTGGAGGAACGCTGGCTGCAGCTATGGGGCCGACTGCCGTTTCCGACACCTGCCCCACAGCAAGGGGTTGGACAAGACGCTGACTCCACAGTAGGGCCCTGCCCTGGCCCCATTGTTGCAGGGGCCTGACTGTCCCCAGGCTGACAGCTGGGTCCTGCCTAGCCAGGCTGCCCCCTGGGCACACGGGTGACTGGAAGGCCATGGTGCCAGGCCTTCCTCAGGCCCCTCCAGCCACTGCCTGTCATGCCTATGAGCCAACGCCAGCCTGCGGCCCTTGCCACCCCGGGGTAGGGCTGGGCTCGCTGCTGTGCTGTGGGTTTCCCTTCCCCGGGAAGGAGCCATGCAAGTTCTTGAGCCCTCCATTCCTGCTTGGGATGGAGTGGATACACAGGGCTGCCTGGGGGATTGCCCCAGGGCATCCTGGCTGGGAGGGAATCGCGGGGCCTCTCCGGGCAGGGGGAGCTGGAATTCAGAGCTCTGCCCATGGCCGGTGGGGCAGCATGCAGGGGCTGAGGGCCATATGTTGGGGGCACTGGAGCCTGCTGCAGCCCCCTTTGCCTTAATACAGAGTGAGGCCCCTGGTGACTCCAACTCTGAGCGTGCACTGGAGCTGTGCTGTTGGGATGGGGGCAGTGGGGTATGCTGGGAGTTGTAGTCTCAACCCCCCATGCTGCTTTTCCAGGGCTACCTCATACCAAAAATTGTCCCAGAGGCAGGCTCCTCCCTCAGCCCCATTGTCTGCCTTCGGATTGGCTGAGCCCTGGGTGTTACGCTGACTCTGCCTGAGGGCCTGCCCCTGCTATGGTGTGGGGCCTGGATGGAGGGAGAGTGTGGTACCCACCCACGGAGCCGCTCCTGGCTCCACTTACTCAGGCTTTTAATGTCGTCCCTTTGCTGTGTCTGTTTTTATGGACTCTCCCCCTGCCCTCTACCAGCCCCTTTGTCCCCTGGCCTCAGCGCCAGGCAGGACACTCCCAGGTGTGCCCTCGCTGCCCTAGTGCTGTGATACCTTTGGGGCTTCTATGGCAACCGAGCCCCCCTGCCCTAGCCTAGCGCTGGCTCCATTCTTTGGCTCTGGCCTGGGGCCTGGCTGCCCAGAGTGCAAAGCTGCCTGGTACCAGGGACCTTGCCCTGCTGATCACAGACCTGCTGGCTCCTCTGGGCTGGGGGTGGCTGAAGGGCCTGCAGCAGACGATGTGAATTAACCTCCCCAGGCCTGTGGCCCTGAGAGCACCTAGGGAGTGCATTGGGCAGATGAGCCTTGCTCCTGGGCTGTGTGGGGGGGGAGCTGCTGCCCCTGTGGGGCTCTGCAGGCTGGCCTCTCCCTGAGCAGTCCCAGGCTTGCAGTGGCTGCAGCGCTTGGCTTGTTCGGGGATTTACAAACTGTTCTTAATAAAACTCATTGCAGAGCGCACCCTCTTCCTTCCCTCCCCCCTCCGAACCCCCCCCACCACGGCCCCTGGGCCTCCTGCAGTGTGAGCGCCCCTGGCCCTCTGCCAGTGTGGGGGGTGCCAGCAGGTGGCGCTGCTCTCCATGGCATGCACGGCAGAGCCACACCTGCTCCTGTGCCACTGGGGCAGCCCAGCCTCGCTGTCTGCGCCTCCTTCTCCATGGGACTTTGTGCCCCAGGTCCGTGGCCTAGTTGTGCTCGGCCCCCTGCTCCCTACCCTGGAGTCCATAGAACCAGAGAGTTGGAAGGGACATCAGGAGGTCATCTAGCCCAACCCCTGCTCACAGCAGAACCATGCTGCTCCCTGGCCTGGACCCCAGGCAGGGGCCCTGATCCTGGCTCTGGGGCTGGCCGGGGTGCGTGTCTCTTGGTGGAATGAGTTTGTGGGCTTCCAGCAGGTAGCGAGCATGAGGGGATCGTGGTGCCTCCCCCAACCCTGGGCCATGTTAAAGTGAGAAAGGACAAAAATAATAGTGGTTCCGCCCTGGGAGCCTCTACAGTCTCCCAAATGCAGTGAGGGCTGGGGCACAATCCTGACCCTTGGCCAATCCTGACCACACAGCTCTAGGGTGGAGCTGGGACTATTTAACCCTTTGAGTGCCACGTTTCCAGGCGCCGCCTACAGGGGGACGTGTTTGCCACCCTGTCCATGTCATGAGGCTAAGGTGAACGTGGAACCAGAGTCCTAGTGGCCCATGCCCTCCCTGCTGCCACAAGCCTTTGCGGTCTCCGTAGCTGACCCCTTGACCTAGGAGCCTCTTTCCAGCTCATGTGCCCTGGGCACTGGTAGGCATGGCCCTTGGCTTTGCCTCAGTCCTGTGGGGCAGGGTGTACCATCCCAGGCAGGGTTCCTGTCTCCCTGCTCTTCATAGGAAATGGAGCAGCTTCAGCATTGTCAGAGCTGCCATTGCCATGCTGGGCGAGGGGTTGCTGCTAGATGGACCTGCACTGATGGCCTGGATCACCCAGGCTGCAGTGGAGAGGAGCGGGCACCAAATGGTCTGCCTGCCCCCATGGGGTTCAGGCATTCCCAGCCACTGCCGCCACCCAGGAGCAGGACCCATGGAAAGGGGCCAAGGACAGCAGCCAGAGGGTCCCACCGGCTGTGTGGGGTGGGGGACGGGTCTAAGGCCATAATCCTGAGCAAAACACTCTAGCCTGGCAGAAGCCAGGAGCAGCCCTGGGGCCAGAGGCCCTGGAGACCTCAGGGAAGCTGTGCCCCTCCCCAGTGTCACTTCACGGTGGCAAAGGTGGTTCTGTCAGGCAGGCACCAACTTTCAGGCGGACAGGAATGGGGAAGAAGGTGTTTGGGGGCGGTAGAGAAAGGAAAACAGTTTCTCCCTAGGAATGAGAAGCCTGTGGAACTCACTGTCACAGGCAGTTATGGGGTGAGGGACTGAGCAGTGGTGTGAGTGTGCGGGAGTCCTGAGTTGCATAAAGAAGTGAGAGTAACTGCTTGGCCTTGTGGGCCCTGGGGTCCTTTCTACCTGAGCTAGGGGGCTGAGGAATAACGTAATGTCTGGCCAGGGCTGATGCATGCCCTTGGAGTAATACAGAGTGGCTTGTTCTGTGGCGTTTTCTGCCCATGAAGGTCATCAATTTGCCTTGCAATTGTCCTTGTGATAAGCTAAGCAGCCTGAGCTCATTGCCAGGGGTTTTCTCCAGCTTTTGAATCACTTTTGTGGCCCTTTTCTGCACCCGTTCCAGTTTTCCAACCTTTTTAAAATGTGGCCACCAGAGCTGGGTGCAGCGTTCTGGTATCGCTCTCCTCAGTGCCGTATCAGAGAGAAAATCTCCTCCCTGCTGCTCGGTACCCCTCTGCGTTTCCATCCAAGGATCCCTCTTCGCTACAGAATTGCACTGGGAGCTCCTGTTTAGCTTGTCTGGAATGATTCCTAGATCTTTTTCAGTCACTGCTTTCCAGCAGATGGCCCCCCATTCAGTAGGTGTGCCTGCCTTTACCCCTTTCTAGATGTGTAATTCTGGCTGTTTGGGCCGAGTTACCAAGCAATCCAGGCCATTCTGTCCTCATTTCCCACTCTGCCAATGTGTGTCTCATGCAGATTTGATAGCAGTGATTTTATATTTTACTTCTATGTCGTTGATGAAAATGTTGAGGTCTCGGGCCTTATACCAATCATGGTACTGCACTTAGATATCAGTGAATGGGGGTGTGATTCCCCATGGATTGCTGCTTTTGGAGATTTGTCAGTTCTTGAACCATTTATCATATGCTCCGTTAATATTGGAGAATGATCATTTTTTAATCAATATTATGCACTAAGCCAAATGCCTTACAAAAGTCTAAATATGTTACATTTATGCAGTTACCTTTATTGACCAAATCTAATCTCATCAAAAAATGACATCAGGTTTGTTTGACAAGACCTATTTTCCATAAAGCCACATTAGCTGATCTTAATTACATGCCTATTCTTTATTAATTAAATCTTGTATCAGCTTTTCCATAATTTTGCCTGGGATTGATGTCAGGTTAACCAGCCTATTGTTACCCAAGTCATCCCATCTCTTCCTGCTTCTTTTCAAGTACAAAACAGAAATAGTTATTGAATACTTCTGCCTTTTCTGCAGCCTTATAGCAATTTTATCATTTCCATCTAGTAGTGGGCCTCTACCGGTGCTAGGATTTCTTTAGTTCCTTGTATACTTTAAAAATGTATTGTCCTCAGCCCTGCCAGCCATGGATTTTTCTCTGGTGTCTTTAGCTTCCCTGATCAATTATCTGCAGTTCATCTTTATCCATCATAATGAGATCCAAAATTTCCTGTTGTTGGACGCAATGCCTTTTAAGTTAGAAAGTTACCCAAAATCATCATTAGAGTTTCAAAAATTTACTATTGACTGGATGAGACCTCCAGCATGTGTCCTCCAGTTTTAAATCTGCCATAAAACCCGAACTTTTTCCACACGCTAGATAGATGTTCAAAGAATAATTCACCCTGTGTCTGGTTTGAGTCGGTGGCCTGGCCAGACCCACACACCGGCACCCCTGGGCTTTGGTAATCAGCACTGCGATCCCTGCATAGGCAAGATCCTACACTTCAGGATCCATGCATTACATGGTGGGTTAGACTGATGACCTTTCTGCCTCTGTGGTTCTACGATTGTTAGCCAGACACTGGGCACCATTACCTGGCGTGGAGTTAGCGAGCCCCCGTTACCCTCTCTCCTTCCTGGATGGCATAACCAGTGATTTTTACCATTCCAATTGTGGGATGCTTCCCACCCAACTTCAATACGGCCAGTTCGATTAATGTTCTTATCAGTGAAAACCTCCAGTTCCTCTTGTTATCTGGATTCTCAGCATTGGGGTAGAAACAACGGACTTTGTTTTTTTAACACTGCCAGATTGGGTCGATTTGTGCCTGGCATTTGTTCTGTATCTCCTGCTTAGGACCTTCCCCTTATGTCATCAGTTCCACGTTCTTTTAGCTACTATAGCTTCCCTGGACACCAGAAGGTTAGCCTCCCCCCGACCTGTGAGATGCAGGCTGTCCCACTGGTGCAGCCCCTCTTCCGCTGGACTGTGGAGGGGTAAAAAAAACAAGCCAAAAGATTAGGTCAACAAAACCAAATCCTTCACCTTCATGCCAGCTCTGCAGCCAACAGTTCACCCCCAGGATTTCCTGTCTTCTCTCAGGAGGATCTCCGAGTCGATCATTTGGACTTGCCTTCGCTTCCTCTCCTGTCCACGTTCCCTGCAGTCTGCTATAATTCGTGCAGCTGCCCATGATGCTAGCAGATGTGTTATCTCCTATGGAAACTTGCCAGATGACTTCATCAGACCGATTCCCGCCCACTCTTGTCACCACAGCTCCTGTTTTCACTCCAGGAAACAGCGCCTTGTTCTGCTCTCCTGGTGTCTGGCTGAATTCTCCGCCCATCCTTCTTAACATGGAGAGGCTGATGATGGCTGCTTGCCTTTGTGGGAAGAGTGAAGAACCACTTGTGGTAACCGTCCGCTTCATGCCCATTAGCTCTGTATCCTGGAGCTTTCTGTTCCTTATCTCTGGAGACAGGCTTCTCCTTAGCTGACTCACAGGCTACCTGGTAACCACTTGATACCTCTGGTCAGGTTCAGTGCCTCCCGGCTCTACCTCTTGGTCACAAATCGTCAGTCCGCATTCTAGTTTCTGAGGCTGCAGGGGTAGCGAATGCTGGATGTGTCCTTCTAAAGCACCCAGCATGGGCTGGTGACTGAACCAGACAGGACGGTTGGTGTGATCCCATGTAGCCTGTAATGGGTGACAGCGCCTCCTGGGATATCCGCATTGTGACCAGGAGGGGGTGAGTCCCCGCGTAGGCAGATGGGCTCTAGGGCGCTCAGAGGAGCAGTGTGGGCATGGTGGCTCAGGCGCGAATCACGCTTCTCAGCTGCAGTATAGATACCCTGGGGCCGGGCAATTGTCTGCCCAGATCTCTCCTCATTCACCCCCTCTGCTCCTCCAGGATCACCCCTAATCCTCTCCTCCCTCTGGGCTTCACGTTGTCCAGGGGTGCAACTCTCCTTCCCTTTCTTTGGGGGTGAGCCAGGCCCGTGGGAGGTAAATGGCTCAGGCTGTGCCCGGGGCAGGGGTACAGAAGGCGCAGGCTGGCCTGGCCTGCAGAGAGCTGGGTTCAGTTCCTGGCTCGGAGCGTCTGTGTGTCTGGCCCCGTGCAGCAGGTGCTGGCGCTGCCTTGCCCAGGCTGGGCCCACGAGAGAAGCTCAGCCCCAGGGTCTGTCTGAGCAGCAAAGGGGGTCAGGCCAGGAATGGAAACGCAGCGCCCTCCCCCACCTGCGCAGGGTCACGTCTGCTCTGGGGCAGGCCCTGCCCCGGCTGGGCCCTGAGCCCCTCTCTGTCCTGCAGCGCTGGCCCCCAGCGAGGCCTGGCTGGCTGTGCCCGTGGCCCACCTTAGTCGGGCTGAGAGCGGGGGTGGGAGGGAGACGTGGGCTCTGCAGAGTGATCAGTGGTGGGGCCTGATTCTGCCAGGACCGCGGGCACCTGCTGTGGTCCTGGGTCACTGAGGGCAGGCTGGGGAGAGGTGGGGGCGAAGAGAGACACCAGTACTGCCCCGCGTACGGGCCTGTGTCCCCCAGAGCGGACCCCCCGGCCCCCGGGAACACCAGGCTCAGTGCCCCCCACTCCCTGTGCCAGCTGGCATTGCCTGTTGCCGTGACAACGCCTAGGGATGCAGCTCTTTCTTACAGTCCTTGCAGGCCATGTCGTCCCCCATCTGTCCCTATGTTCGTCTGTCCGTCCACCCCTCCCTGTATCCCTCACCCCTGCCCAGGTGTGTTCCTGCCTCCAGCTCTGGGGCTGTGGTCCCCCTATCCCCCGCCCTGTGTTCTCCCCTCTCTTTCCCTATAGGTGCCAGAGCTGCCTGCCCCAGTGCTGGGCCCCTTATGGGATCCCAGCGGGTCCCATTTTGTCCACTCCGTACCCCGATACCATCCTGGCCCGGCAACCTGGCTAGCAGCGTTCCCCTCACCAAGGGGCATTGCCAGTCTGTGGTTTGAAGTGTTCCCAGCAATGGGGCTCTGGCCCCATTCCCTAGGCCGGGAGGTTGGTTCCCCAGCCTGTCTCTGATGGGAAAGGGATCCTGCAGGGCAGGACAGCGGGGCAGGACTCCCACAGGCAGGGAGGAGGTTCAGCGTTTGGATGTTTCAATGAGTTTTTCTTTGCCTGGCCAGGGTGGGCAAGTCCAGAATAGAGGGGGCAGGCCTAGAGGGCACTGATTCATATCCCTTGGCCGTGGCAGGGGGGAGATAATGAGGCATTGGCCTGTCTTGGGGTGGGGCGAGGAGGGGGGATGACCAGGCTGCAAAGGGGAGACACATGGGCTCCAGCTGCCAGCCCAGCCGAGGTCTTTGCTCCAACCGTCACCCAGACTTTGCATATCCCTGTGTGAAAGTGAGGAGGCATTGCCCCGTTGGATGCTGAGATCTACAAAGGAAAGCCCGGTGGTTCTCACCAACTCCCATGTCATTTGTACTTGGTTTCTCCCTATATTTTCCTCTTCTTTATATCTGGGTGGGATCTAGTGTCACCAATCCTCAGTGCTCAAAAATCATGGCCCAGGCCTGAGATTAGCTTAAAAGATGTGGTTTTGACCATAGCGAATGTGGCTTTGTTCTTTGCCTTCTGGGCTTTGGAGCCTTTCGGCTGCCCCCAAGTCACTTTTTCAAGCCTTTGTCCCCAACCACGAGGCTTAGAAACTGAGAAATCACAGGTGAAATCACCTGAACCCTGGGCTTGAAGAGAAAAACCAAATAACATAAAACCACAGACGCTGGCACCTCTGCATCTTCTGTGTCTGGGCTTAGTTTCTGCCTTGTTTAGGGGGTCTTTAAGCAAAAACCTCATGTGCATAGATCATGCACCTTATCTTTGGAGGATGTACATAGTGACCATGCAGATGGCTTAGTTAAATCAGCATGTTCCCAAGGGTGATCAGTGGAGTAGGCTGCTCAGGTGCTGGTACCTATCTGGCTGCCCAAAAACTTTTCCAGCCATTCCCTCGGGGCTTATTGGCCATCCAATAGTTTGCCTGCGTTGAGAGCTCCACAGCTCCGTTGGACATTGTGCAGTGGGCACTCCAGCTGTTGCTTGCATAGAATGTAAGGCCAGAAGGAGCCGCCCTGCCCCTCCAGTCTGCCCTCCTGCCTAGCACAGGCCAGAGCATGTTGTTTGGCAGGTTTTGCATAAACTCATAATTTCTGGTTTGACCGAGTGGCTCTGTTTGGAAAGACATCCGTCTCCATTTAAAGCCTGCAAGTGATGGAGAATCTCCCGCGCCTCTGGGGGACCCATTTGCCATAAAATCATGTTGATTGGTATTAATTATGCTGCCATCATTTAAGTCTTTATTGATTATGTCCCATATCAGCCTTTCCATGATTTTGCGCCGGACCAATGTCAGGCTGACTGGCCTATGTTTATGCATGCCATCCCATTTGCCTGTTTTTAATGTTGGCACATCAGCTCTTCTCTAGTCCTCTGGAACTTCTCCAGTATTCTGAGGTTTGTAAAAACTAAAATGAATGGTTCAGAGACCTCCTTGGCCAATACTTTTAACACTACATGGGTTTAAATTATCCAGCCCTGTGAAATTAAAAACATTTTAATAATGGATGATTAATATCCTCCCTGGTAACTGATGGAATAGAAAACATTTAATTATCACTGTAAGAGATGAATTCATTATCCTGCTTCTTTGTGAACAAAGGATAGGAATGTTTACTGAATATTTCTCTCTTTTCTGCCTCATCACTGACAATTTTAACCATCCTTACCTAGTATTGGATCTATACTAATGCTAGGATTTCATTTGTTCCTGATCTTATTAAAGAATTCTTTCTTATTCTCTTTAACCCTAGTTGCCATAGACTTTTCACTGATACCTTGAACTTCCCTTATCAATTGTCTGCGTTTCCTAACTGCTGATTTGTACTTGTGATCAGCTTTCCCATTTTGTCCATTGATTACATATATTTTTAATTTCTTCTTTCACTTTCATAGAATCATAGAAGATTAGGGTTAGAAGGGACCTTAGGAAGTCATCTCGTCCAACCCCTACTCAAAGCTGAACCAACCCCAACTAAATCATCCCAGCCAGGGCTTTGTCAAGCCGCACTTTAAAAACCTCTAAGAAGGGAGATTCCACCACCTCCCTAGCTAACCCATTCCAGTGCTTCACCACCCCCTAGTGAAAAAGTTTTTCCTAATATCCAACCTGGACCTCCCCTAGACCTTTCATTCTTAGCCAGCTTATTTTTAATCAAGGAAGCCTTCTTTTGTGATGACAGAATTATGTTTGTTTGGTCTTAAACAATTCCCAATTATCATTCCCATTTTTTATGTTTATATTTAAATCTTTCCTCATTATTGTTTTCAGATTTGGTAAATTAGCTTCTTAATGTATCAGATGTGAGCATTGCCAATCAGGCCTAGATTCTGTATGCACATAAATGAAATTAGCTTGTGATCACTTGCACTTGATTAAGACCATTCTGTCTTGTACTTATCAGCCACCAGCACCTGCTTGCATCCAACCCATACTTCTGTAACTTGCTGGTGAGAATACTGTTGGAGACTCTATCAAAAGCTTTGCTAAAGTCAAGGTATATCACATCCACCGCTTTCTCCACATCCACGGAGCCAGTCACCTCTTCATAAAAAGCAATCAGGTTGGTCAGGCATGACTTGCCCTTGGTGCATTCATGCTGACTGTTCCTGATCACCTTCTTCTCTTCCAAGTGCCTCAAAGTGGATTCCTTGAGGACCTGCTCCATGATTTTATCAGGGACTGAGGTGAGGCTGACCGGACTGTAGTTCCCGGTACCTCTTTCCCTTTCTTGAAGATGGGCACTAGATTTGCCTTTTTCCAATCACCTGGGACCTCCCCCAGCCATGAGTTTTCAAAGATAACGGCCAATGGCTCTGCAATCACATCAGCCAACTCCCTTAGCATCCTTGGATGCATTACATCCGGCCTCATGGACTTGTGCATGTCCAGCCTTTCTAAATAGTTCTGAACCAGTTCTTTCAACACTAAAGGCTGCTCATCTCCCCCCCATTCTGTGCTGCCCAGTGCACTAGTGTGGGAGCTGACCTTGTCTGTGAAGACAGAGGCAAAAAAAGCACGGAGTACCTCAGTTTTCTCCACATCCTCTGTGACTATGTTGCCTCCCCCATTCTGTAAGGGGCCCACACTTTCCCTAATCTTGTTGTTGGTAACATACCTATAGAAGCCCTTCTTGTTCCCCTTTCATGTCCATTGCTAGCTGCAACTCCAATTGTGCTTTGGCCTTCCTGATTTCATTCCTGCATGTTCAAGCAGTATTTTTATAATCCTCCCTAGTCATCTGACCAAGCTTCCACTTCTTGTAAGCTTCTTTTTTGTGTTTAAGCTCCCTGAAGACTTCTTTGTTAAGCCACGCTGGGTACCTACCATAGTTGCTATTCTTTCTGCACATCGGTATGGTTTGTTCCTGTGCCCCCAATAAGGTTTCTTTAAAATACAGCCAGCCCTGTTGGATTCCTTTTCCTCTCATATTAGCCTCCCAGGGGATCCTGCCCATCAGCTCCCTGAGGGAGTCAAAGTCTGCTTTTCTGAAGTCCATGGTCCGTATCTTGCTGTTCTCCTTTCTTCCTTTTGTCAGGATCCTGAACTCGACCATCTCATGGTCACTGCTGCCTAGGCTGTCACCCACTTCTACTTCCCCTACCAAATCTTCCCTGTTTGTGAGCAGCAGGTCAAGAGGAGCACGGCCCCTAGTTGGTTGCTCTAGCACTTGCACCTGGAAATTGTCCCTAAAACTCTCCAAAAACTTCCTGGATTGCTTGTGCCCTGCTGTATTGCTCTTCCAGCAGATGTCAGGGTGATTGAAGTCCCCATGAGAACCAGGGCCAGTGATCTCAAAACTTTCCCTAGTTGACGGAAGAAAGCCTCATCTACCTCATCCTCCTGGTCTGGTGGTCTATAACAGACACCCACCACAGCATCACCCTTATTGTTCTTGCTTCTCAGCTTAACCCAGAGACACTCAACTGGCGGATCTCCAATTTCACACTGGAGCTCAGAGCAATCATAGTGCTCTCTTACATACAGTGCAACTCCTCCACCCCTGCCTGTCCTTGCTGAACAGCTTATACCCATCCATGACAGTGTTCCAGTCGTGTGAGTTACCCCAGAAGTCGTGGTTATTCCAATCTGTCTCAGCAGGAGAGAGCTCTGTTGGTGACAGCTACCTGTCTCACCTGTCTGTTCACATCACCAGCAAACCCCTCGAGACTTTGCCAGTTTCAGCCTTGCCTTGCAGCTAAAGTTCAGTGACCCCAGTCCCTGAGTTACTCGTAGACATCGCTCTGCAGTGGCCAGTCCCTCTCACTGGACACTCTCAGAAAGAGACTGTATCCACACACCAGCCTGTGGCTTCCTGAGGATGCGGTTTTTAACTTAATACACAGCACTGAGGTGGTTTGTAGAAAAACTAAGCATAAGATTATTAATAAAGAACATAGGTTCAAGTGATGCTAAGCAAGAGGAAGAGACATGGTTACAAACAAAACAAAAGTAGCAATATGCTTTCTAGTGTCTAAAACAAAATGGTCGCAGTCCTGGTCTCAGGCAGTTTCTCACCTACGGTCAATTCTCAGTCTCCCATCCACATGGCTGAAGGAGCCTCCTTTCGCAGTCCCGTACATGATAACCAATAGCTTCTCTCCCCTTCTTATAGTCCAGTGACCAGTGACAGTTATTCTTTTGAAATGTATCCCCAGATAGTTCTCCTCCCCTGCTGGTGTGCAGATGCCAGGCTGCTTTCCTCACCTTCTAGTCAACTGGCTTTTTCAGTTGGCTTAATCCCCTGGTTCGCCTTGGAGGTAAATGTACTTTCCTTGTCCTGTGCGTGTAATCAGCCTTGCAGGCAAGTGATGCCCCATTCCTTTGTCCTGGCAGGTCTCCCAGGGGCTGATGCTGGGGCGTTTACCACAAACATATTTGACCTCACTTCAGAGTGAGCCGGTTTCAATCCTACGGTTTGAGTTGGGTATAAATATTTCCTAGAACAACATTTACCATTTGGAAAGTGTCTCACTGATTCTTGGTTTTAAGAGAAGTTGTAAGAGTTTGTCCCCTTGTTATTTTATGTCCTGTCTATTAAACTTCAGATTTCTCCATCGTGCCCTTCCTTGCCGTATGACAGATTTCCCTTTAGAATAACCGTGCCTTGCACACCAGGGTCCGATTTAAAGCACTCGGCTCTGCTGTTAACGCCAGTCTGTAGCCCATTTGCTCTGCAGTTGCTGCACCAGGAAGTTGATTAGTCTTGCTGCTCTGCTGTTCTCGCGGCAGACGGCACTCCTGGTACTGAAGAGTGATTTGTTCCCCAGATGGCATTTGGGGCACGTCTATATCAGCTGCTGGGCGGTTCTTTGTCTACACCCCAGGATGGATCCTCACCAGGATTCAGGGGCCTAACTGCCACTTGTGGCCCTTAAATCCAAAATGTAGATCCTCAAACCCCTGTTCAGCTGCTGCCTAACCCTGTAGGTGCCCAAATTCCCAGTTTCTATCAGTAAAATCCTGTTGGCACTTAAATTTCCGCTGGTGGGCAGGCACAAAGCCACTTGAGTCCTGGCACCCTGCGTTGACCTCCTGCCACAGCCTCCACTGCGTGTTCTCCTGCTCTTCTTGTCTGCAGGGCCTGATCTGCTTGGCGTTCTCAGAGGCTGCCCATGGGGCCATGCGCTGCACAGGTCAGTGTTGGTGTAGCCCAGAAGTTCGAGCGCTCAGCCAGGATGGGAGTTGCTCTGCTCCAAGTCCGGCTCTTAAATAGTTTCTGGAGCAGGGAGTGGAGCCTCAGTCTCCCAGAGGAGCACCCAAAGCATAGGGCTCCCGTCACTCTCTCCAGCCCCAGGCCTGCGTCCATATGTTATATGAGATGGAACAGCATCAACGCGGGCGATGGAGAACCCCTCCCCCCACGACGCTAGAGCCCAGTTCGAGGTCCTGCCCTGAATCAGGCAGAATGGGGCCTTGGCCCTGCTCTCCCACTCCCAGGGTGGGGCTCTCACCACCTGGCTTTTGGCTGCCACACACCCCAGGGGTTGTGAGGAAGGGCTGGACAGGCTTAGGTGCCCTGCTCCAAGAGCAGGTTCACAGGTGTGATTCCTGAGCAGAGGGTGGCCAACCCCCATCCCTCCCCTCAGCATTTCCGAGGGGCCAGTGCGGCAGCTGTCTGCTCATCATCTGGCTTTGTGGGCACTGGGGCCCCTTCAATGGGGCCCCCCCATACGTTGGAGAAGGAGCTGTCCCTACGTGGGGCTGTGGAGTCACTGGACAGTGCCTAGACTCAACCGTTCAGCACCTAACATTTGTCTCCTTTGCGCCCCTGGCCCCACGGGCCTGGGAATTTCAGCCTCTCTCGAACCCATCTCCTGGTCTGATCAGACATTGAGGAAATCAAAATCGTAGTTTCCCTCGTAAGATGCTTCCACATGGCGACTACACAGCATAGTCTCCTCCGCTCTGCAAATGGCTGGCCCATGCCTGAAGGTTACGGCAGATTCCTGCACCAGCTTTTGTCTGCCTCGGGCGTCAGGTGTCCCAGCGACACGTGGCTTTTACGAAGGAGTGGTGGAGTCCCCCACATTCCTTTTCCTCCGGTTCGGCTCCGGCTCGTGCACCAACAACCTCATTCTCACCATTGGTTATGGAAGAACAAGAAAAAGGCATACATTTTCTCCGACATCACCAAAGCCCCCGTTTCCCTGATCTGGCCAGATCTCTCCTGGCCAGAGCATCACACACACTCCAGAACAGGGGGCCTCAGCCCCCTCCAGCCCCCAGGTGATAACATCTTTCGTTCATGTCGCTGCTCTGTGAGCTTCCCTTGCAGATCAGGACACCTGGGCCCTGCCCCCAGCCTGAGCAGGGCCCTTGTTCGCTTCCATCTGCTCAGTGAGGCTCCCACCCACCAGCCCCTCTACCCACAGCTGTGATGTGCCCCCTTTGCTCTTTCTGTTCTCCTAGGAGGTCCCTGCTTATCTGCTGACACCCATGTGCCCCATGCAGTCACAGCAAGGTGGCCAGGGGCCGGGAGCAGTTTGTGGTCCTGTCCTGTCGTTGTAACAGCAACGCCTGGTGAATCTGCCCCATCCCTGGGAGCCAGGAGCACCGCCCACTCCGCTGTGTTTCCTATCTGCGTGGAAAGAGCTCTTACTCAAGCTTCCCTGGTGAGGGGTGGGGCAGCCCCAGTGCAGCCACATGCGGGTGTTGAAATGCTCTGGCCCCTCTAGAACTGGAGCAGGTTCTTGGGCAGCCCATCGTACACGCCTCTCCGGCGGCAGGAGCCAATTGTCTGCTTCCAGATCGTTTCCATAGCTCCCAGGGCAGAGATAAAGGCAGAGAAAGATGTGAAGCCTGGGGGAAGGGAGGAGGCAGGTGGAACTGCTGCATGTGGGACAGGGAGAGCTCGGCCCCCCAGCTGTGTGCCGGCTGCACCTAGTGCATGTGACATGGAGCGGGTGCCCGGGGAGCCCCAGCAGGCTGCAGGTCCCAGCACGCAGTGCTCCATCGCCTCAGCCGCTGGGCCCCATTGCGTGCCAGGAGCCGGAGTTGCGGCAGGCAGCGGAGGGCATCCGCAGCGCTTGCTGTAGAGCTGCGTGCCACAGCTGCCCCAAGCTCGGGAATGGGATGGGCAAAGCCAGGCCTCAGTTGCCCCAGCTGTCGTTCAGGGGTGCTGTGCTGCTGCCTGTTGGGCCTTAGCCCCAGCCTGGCCCCCGCCCCTGCTTTCTGGCTGGCCCTCGCGGGGCTGGGTTTGATCGTGTTCTTCCCTCTGATTCGTGGGTCTCTGGGTGCAGCAGCTTCTCTCCCCATGCTGCCTGAAGGGGAGAGTGAATTTCAGTGCAGAGGGGAGTCGCACTTCCTGCCTGGCCCTCCCCCGTGGCCCCCAAACCTTTCCACTTACACCCTTAGCTCATAAGAGCTGGGAGCCAACAGCAGCTGCAGTCGGGAGGGCTGGCCGTGCCCAGAGAACCACAGACCTGGAAACAGCTGGCAGTGATTGAATTGGCAGGATTCCTGCTTCCAGCTCCTGAGTACAGTGGATCTTGCACCCAGCCCATGAGGGAGCTGGGAACCCTGAGAAACTGGGCAGAAGGGGGGAATTAACCCTTTGCAGAGCTGCCCTCCAGAGCCGGCGGAGTCATTCTTCTGCACTTGGTGAATTTCAGTCCAGACTGGCTGGCTCTCTCAGAGCTGCCCTCACTCAGCCAGGCTTGATGCAGGAATCCCTGAGTGAGGTTCTCTGGCCTGTAATATAACGAACATCTGATTAACAGATCAGAGTGGTCACTTCTGGCCTTAACGTGTGAGTTAAAGTTGTCCTTTAATATATGTGGTGGGAGGGTCCGAGGGGAAGGAGTGAAATGAATGAGGCCTCAAATTGCTCAGGTAGGTCCCTGGTTTTGGAACTTGCCCTCAGGAAGGCTTCACAGCTGAACATAAAAAACCATGATGGTTGCGAAACCTTTGCCCGCCTCTTTTCCCAACAAGCGACTTGCTGCTCACAGAGGTTGTGTCAGTTTCACCAAAGAGCTGATATCAAACTGGTGCATGCATGCTCTGACGCCAGTGCAAACCTGGCCTGTGCAGGACTAGCTTGCACCTGCTAATGTACAGCTGCATTTAACTAGGCTAAACCTCACACCTCTCTGAACAGCTCTGGTGCAGCCGTGTGTGCAGAGCATGCTGCAGTGGGAAATCCCATTAAGTGTCTTGAATGGTAAAGGCAGCAAGAGCAGCCGGCACTGTATAAAGTGTCTGTCTAGCCAGCCAGGCTCGGCTGTGGCAGTCAAACAATGAGGTGAGAGGCCAAGGGGATGGCAGGCGAGGCTGTAGAGCAGGAGTTCAGTAATAGATTTGATCCCGCCTCACCTGGAATCATAATGGAAACATTCATTCCAGTGGGGTTGGTTGTGACCTTGTCATGGTGCTGAAAGCAGGCTGATGGGGTGTAAACAAAGGGGGTGACTGCACCTATGTCTGCACTTAAACCACTACAGGGGCACAGCTGCAGTGCTTCAACCACAGCCAGAGGAGGGGTTCTTCTGGCGCTGTGGCTAATCCACCTCCCCAGGAGGTGGTAGCTAGGTCAACAGAAGAATTCTCTCATAGATCCAGCTCTGTCTACACCAGGCGTGAGGTCAGCATAGCTACGGCGCTTGGGGTGGATTTTTCACACCTGTGAGCGACACAGCTGGGTCAGCCTAACTTTTTAGTGTCGAGCTGGCCTGGTCTGACAGTGTGAGCAGGGGAGGCACGAGGGTCGCCGTGAGCTCCTTCTGGGTTTAACATCTTCATTAAGGAAGTAACAGAGGCAAGCAACTGCCACGTTAATAATTCTTCATCCAGCTAAATGGGGAGGAAGTATCAGCCTAAGACCCATGATGCATAGTGGCTGACAGCTCGTGACCTCCGGATAATAACCTCGCGACCCCTTGAGTGGTTCTGACTCCTAGTTTAAGAACCCCTGGCATAGACCCTGCCTGGAGAGTGAAATGGAATATTCATGGCAAGACTCTTAACTTTCAGGTGAGGACACAGTCATCTCAGAAAGGACATACCCTTCAACCCCTCCCAGAGATGAAGTCCCCTCACGCAGCTCTGACGAGCCCTGGAGCTATTCTGAACTGCATGGGCCAGTTCAGCACAGAAACAATGAACACTCTGAGTGCGAAACTTTCCTCTTTGTATGTGGTCAAAGGGCCACAGACCATCAGCCTTCCCAGCTGCAGCACAGGACCAGGATGGACCTATGAGAAGGTGGAAGAACTCGATGGCGTGTGTCGGTGCCAGTGGACCGTTGAAAGGAGATCAAGTGCAAAGCCCTGTAAGAAACAATGCAGAACTAGACAGTGCGTGCACCTCACATGATCCCTGTCCCATTACATCATAAAGTGGAAACTGAGTCAGAGAACAGAGCGGATTGGCATAATCAAGAAAATCTCTGAGCCAACAGCCTGCAGTGACCCAGTGGTAACAGTTACAAAGAAAAATAGAAAAATAGGAATCTGTGTGGATCTTAAAAGACTTAAGGAAGCAGCTGTGAGAGAAAAATCCCTCCTCCCGGTGCTGGCTGACTTCCTCCCCAGAGTGAAAGGAGTTGCTGTCTTCTCCAAGCTGGATGCCTCGAGCAGATTCTGGCCCTTTCCTGTAGCCACAGAAAGTGCTGAACTGCCAACGTCTATCACACCCTCAGGGGGGGTTGGTTTCAAAGGTTACTCTTTGGGATTACCAGTGTGCCTGGAATTTTCCAAAGAAAGGTGTCAGAACTGTTACTGGACACAGATGAGTTGTGATGTTCATGGACGATGTTCTGATAGATGGTCTTTGATGGAAGAACAAAACAAAACCCTCAACAAAGTCTTAAGCCTAACCAGTCAGTCTGGACTGAAGCTAAACAAGGAAAAAAAATGTGTTTTGCACTTACCCCAAAGCGGACGTTTAGGACAGACAATAACAAAGATGGAATTAGTCCTAGCCCTGAGAAAATAAAAGCAATTCAAGAACTGAATGCGCCAACAAATGTACTAGACAGAGACATATACGGGGGATTGTAACTTACCTGGGTTGATACCTACAAGACCTTTCTACAGTGACAATGGACTGGGGACCAAATGAAGAAATTGCCTTAAAAAGGTAAAAGAAATTATCTCAAAAGCACCAGTTCTCCAGTGGTACGATGTGAACAAATCACAAGGGTTGGTGCAGATGCAAGCAGCTACGCCCTAGGTGGTGTCTTGCTGCAACAACACAGCTCTGAGTGGAAGCCAGTTGTGTTTTGCTCTCGCATGCTCCCAGAAGCAGAAAAATGATATGCACAGATTGGCAGGGGGTGCCTGGCAAGTGTATGGGCATGGGGGAACTTTTACAGCGATCTGTATGGACTGGATTCATTTACACTGATAATAGACCATAAACTATTTGAGAACCTCATCCATGGAAAAGACCTGGCTCAAGGACCACTGAGATTCCCAAAATCTATTGCTGAGGGCAATGCAATTTAATTCAATTGCTAAATATGTTTCTGGGAAAAATCTGGGACTCTGTCACAGAGCCCAGCATCTCACTCAGCTACCCGTGAGCTTGGAGATGATGTAATGGCATACATGGATGCTGTGGACACATACAGACCAATTCTTCATTTAGTCCGAAGTGGAGCGTGGGGTCTGGTTCAAGAGCTGAGTATAGCTGAGCCACTTGGTAATAGTGACCATAACATAATCAAATTTAACATCCCTGAGGAGTGGGGGTGTCACAGGATTGATTACAAAAGAAAATAAAAGAGTAAAACTGAAGCTATCCTGTTTCCCTGAAAATAAGACCTACCCCGAAAATAAGCCCTAGCATGATTTTTCAGGATTTTTGGAGTATGCTTGAAATATAAGCCCTACACCAAAAATAAGCCCTAGTTACAGTTTACAAGCGGTTCACAAGTAAAGGTCCCCATACACTTTACACTCATGGAAAAAAATAAGACATCCCCTGAAAATAAGCCCTAACCCATCTTTCAGAGCAAAAAATAATATAAGACTCTGTCTTATTTTTGGAGAAACACGGTAATACCTAACTTAAGCTAAGTGAACTTAAAAACAAAAGGTTTAGTCTCACCTGATGCTATAGTAAATTTCACAGGCTGGGTCTCCTTTTTGCCTGGGACTCCTCCCCCTTAGTTCAGTTCTTCAAGGGTCAGTAATGTCATGAGCAGAGTGAGGAGTGAAGTCAAGTGTTTTCCTCCCCTCTTTATAATTCAGTTTCGTGTGCTAGTAACATCCTTGCTGCGTCATGGTGACATGCAGTCTGGTGTGGATGTGGTTTGAGCAATCCCTGTGATGAAATGTAAATTTCTTGTTTACACCTTCCTGTTTCTGGAGACTGGCTGCTTACACCAGTGACAGCTCTTTAACATCGGATTGGAGTGCCAGGGAGTCTTTGTTTCTGAAAAATTGGTTTGAACCTGCTTTTGTTCACTTTGGGACATGTTACAGCAGAGTTATACCGTAGAAACTTATAACTTACATTATATGCACATTTTACCAGGACAATAACATTCAGCAGATTAGGAGTTTTCCACAGATACCGCACACGGCACACCTTGTACAATGTATCCTAAGCTTGTAAAAGTGGAAACTATAATAGTATGGCCTGTCACAATCACCAGACATGAAGCGAGTAGCCAAATAGGATAGAAAGGCTAAAAGGGCTTACATTAGATATAACCCAGTGAGATCTCGAACCTGCTGGCCGGGCTCATGTCAAACTGGATGGAGAAAAAGGATGGACAGCTCCAGCTGTAGTACAGAAGAATAATTCAGTGCCCGGCTCAGATGTGGGTGAGGTTGATCGTGGAAAGTGCAACAGAAACCTCCACAGCCAGTTAGATGGGGGGTGAGGAAAGACCTCAAAATGAGATGCTGTGGGAGCAGTTTGAGGGGTAGAAGGAGAACCAGGTGAGCAGTCACAGCAGCCAAAGGAGAACGTGGTCTCCGGAAGAAGCGGGTGCTCCATGGTGCTGACAGTGGCTGACAGGTTGAGGAGGATGAGGCTGGGAGTCCAGGACAGAACAAGATGGTTCGAGACCCTGGTCAGATGGGGAGCAAGGTCTAGGAGGGAACTGGAAGTGGACAGTGACTGTAAACAGCACGTTCAGTGACCGTAGGGCTGCCAGGGAGACGGGACAGTAGCGGGAGACACAAGTGGGGCAGGGTGGGGCTTTCTTGGGTGGGTGACACTAAAGCCTGCTTGTGTTGTGAGGGGGAAACCCCGAGGAGAAGGAGGACTTGGGGGGAGGAGAGTGGGCGGGAGGGAAATCAGGGGATGGGGAGGAGTCACTGGGACAAGTGTTGGGGTTAGAGGAGGAGAATGTCTGTGACCCTGGAGAAGAAGGAGAGAGTTGAGGAGAGGAGCAGAGGGGCCATTACAGCATGACCATGGAGCTGACAAGTTAAGGAAGCTGAGCGAGGGCCCATGGGTGCGATAGGCCCCAGGTGAGGGGCTGGTGACGTGACCCCTGCCCCCTGTGTGGCAGGTGACGCCCAGCTGAGCAAAGGTGGGCTGAGTAGTGCAAAGTCCAGAAGCTGGCAACAGAAGGGGGCTGTGAGGCAGGGTGCAGGCCCCCAGTGAATTAGCAAGGGAAGGTGGGCCCAGGCTGGAGGGAAGGGTGTACCCAGCAGAGCGCAGGGTGGAGGAGGAAGCCTGTGGGAAGTGGGTAGGAAGCAGCCCGGAGAGAGCAGCAAGGCTGGGGGCTGCACAGACCTTGGCTGCATGTGGTCGGCTCCCTGGGCTGGAAGCTGGAGTAGGGGCAGGACTGGGTTCCCCTGCTAGTCACAGGGGGAGTGGCATTGCCAGGACAGTGGGGCCAGTGAAATTTGGTATCCTGGAAAGGAAACCACATGGTGATCTGGCGTGATGTCCCCCTGCAATCTGGGCTGGTGTGTAGCTGCGTCACCACGATCCCTCCCTTCTGGGCTCTGACTTACGCCGCTTTGCTGTGTGAACCACCTGTTCCTGGGTCCGCCCACGCCCAGCCTCCTGTGAGTAACCAGTGAAGAAGTGCTTCTGGCCAGCCATTCATGGGATTGACCCCCAGTCCCAGATGCAACTCTGGGAACTGCCATCTTACACGGTTCAGTGCTGCACACTGCACCCTGCAAGCTCATTTATGTTTGTCCGTCAATTTATCGAAGAAATTGTTATGCACCAGCTCTCTCACTCTCAGCGAGCTCTCTGCACACACTCCATCCACAGGCGCTGTTTTAGATAAAACAAGCAAATAAGTTTATTGACTACAGACAGATTTTAAAGTGATCATGAGTCAGATTAATATGAATCAAGAGATTAACTAAAAGGTAACTCGCATTCTAAACTAGACTTAATATTTCAATAGCTTTCCTCTGTGATGTCAGTTTACCCACAGCTGGCTGAGATGCTTCTTGCATCCAGGCCCCCCACCCCCTTCTGGGCAGTCTTCCAGTCTCCTTGATGTTGCTGTGTAGTTGGATTCCAAGGGAGTGCACCAGAGACAACGATGCCTCTTTCTTTTAACACGTTCCCTCGACACCCCCTGGAGTCAGGTAATTGCCCATGTCCAGCAATGGACCTGATTTCCCTCACCTGAGTCAAACGAGCATCACCGTATCAGGTGCTCAGGCCAGCCCATTGTTCCTGTCTGCAGGCCTCTGTGAGGTGTGGATCTTCCGCTTTGTGTTCGTTGGCCTCTATTCAAGCCACGTGAGACACACATGTGGGGCTATGACAGAGCAGAGTTTCAGATCTGTGCATACATGTGACACTGCAGGAAACATGCTCCCAGAACAATAATGTGCAATGTGTCACGAGCATTCCCAAAGCCCCTTACATGGCACACTTTGCATTAGGCAATCCACAGTTACACCACACGGGTGAACACGAACTATACACAGATCACACCATATGGGTGTGCATGGGGTGTAGCATGTCACACATGGCCAGGGGCCCAAGTCGTGAAGAGGAAGCTGCAGCTTCTGGTGAGAAAGCGAGGCCCCAGGGTGAGAAAGACCTCAAGAGGAGGTGTCAGACTGGGAAGAGAGCTAATCCCCAGGACAGCCAGAAGGAGGCACCACCTGTGGTGAGTGAGAACCCCATGACATGACGTCCCCTTGGCTATGCTGATCTGTCCTGCCATCCAGCTGATCATACCTTTGTGATAGATGGTTCCTTGCCCCATGAATCACAGCAGCATTCAGGTTGTGCTCAGTCCCAAAGGACCTGTCACTTACTGCAGGTCAATTGCACCTCAGATCTCACACCAAAGACAATGCTTGTAGCCAATCCCACAGTAAACTCTCTAAAGACTGATTAAAGGAAAAGGAAACAAGTGTTATTTGCAAGATTAAAGCAAGTAAACATAGATACACAAATGGGTTCTGATCTCAGGTTTCAAAAAGTAAGAAAAGCTTCTGTAACCAACAAGTTCTAGATGTCTTTTGGGGCTACTCCAGGCTAAGCAGTTGGGGATCTCTTGCTTATGCCTAGAAAACCTGGCTTGGCCCCACAGCAGCAACATAATCAGTTGCATCTGTTTGAGGTTTTTCTCCTCCTCCCTTGTGCTCTGAGCTGTAATCTCAACTGACAGGAGGAATCCACTTGCATGACTCAGCTTCAGGGGCGGGGAAGGCAAAACAACAAATATCTTTTGTCCTCTTTAACAACCCACAACAGTCCATCTGGTGTCAATGGGCCTTTCCTGTGGGGCAGGATGTAACAACTTCTGTTGGGGGCCAGCACATCACACAAATTAATGTCTCTCCCCTGTCTGAGGCACAGTACAACTGCTCAGCTATTACCTTACAGTGGGATGCAGTGGTTATAAGGGAAATGAATGGCGGAAGTAACTCACCAGCATTCAATCAAGTCTAAACACTGAACAGGTGCTTATCATTCTAACACCTATTTTAACAACACTAACACCCAGGCAAGCCAGGCTGATTCCAGCAAGGCATTTGTCAGTGTTCAAGTGAGACATGGGGACCTTGCCATGAGCTGGCACCTGGTCTGTCAGTGTCATAGGATGGGGGGCTCTATCCTGGGAAGCAGGGGCTCTGACAAAGATTTGGGGGTCGTGATAGGTCATCAGGGGAACATGAGCTCCCTGTGTGAGGCTGTGGCCAAAAGAGCTAATGCTATCCTGGGATGCATGAACTGGGAAATACCAAGTAGGAGCAGAGAGGCTGTTTTACCTCTTCGTTTGATAATGGTGTGGCCATTGCTGGCATCCTGGGCCTGGGTCTGGTGCCCCCAATTCAAGACAGTGGTGCTAAGTTGGAGGGGGTCAGAGAAGAGCCCTGGGAATGATTAAAGGATTGGAAAACCTGCCTTATAGGCTAGATGCAGGTACTCAAGCTATTTAGTGTAACAAAGAGACTGTTAGGAGAAGATTTGATTAGTCTGTAAGTATCTACATGGGGAACAAATATTTAACAATGGGATCGTCAATCCAGCAGAGTAAAGTTTAACCAGCTTCCAGCCCTTGGAGCATAAGTTAGACACATTAAGACTGGAAATAAGGTGTACAGTTTTGATGGGAGGTAATTAACCACTGGAACAATTTGCCAAGGGTTGAAGTAGATTCTCTGCTTCAGGCCATTTTTAAATCAAGAGTGGCTGTGTTTCTAACCGATCTGGTCAGTGAATTATTTTGGGCAAGTCTGTGGCCTGTTTTGTGCAGGGAGGTCAGACTAGACTAGATGATCCTCTCTGGCCCTGGAAGCTATGGATCGTCACAATTCCTGTTCTTTGACCAAGAGTGGAATGGACGTGTGCACCTCAGTGCTGCAACATCTCACAGAGCAGGTTCCGAAAGGTTAGTAACTGGGTTTATTTATCTCTGGTTTCTTCTTTTGCAGCAGAGATAGCTGCCATTCTGCTGTGGAGCCCTTTCAGCCCAGGTCTGCTTTGCACTCATGTCAGTGACTCGCCCTAGTTCTGGCTTGGTTACAATTAAAGCAGGCTTTGCAGCAGTCTCACCTCAGCCATTCTGTCGTCCCTAGAGGAGCTTATCTTTTATTGAGGAGACACACATCTCCCCTAATGCTTGTGGCTGAGCTTTAAGCAGTCACATTCTTCACAGCTGGCTCATTAGTGCCTTTGGTTATGAATAAAAAAATATCCTTATAGCCTTTTTCAGGGGCTGCAGAACCTTTCAAGTGTAATCTTTAAAAAGGCAACAAGCTAAACTGTCCCCTAGCAAAGCGTGCCTGGAGCTGGTCTGTATAACCATGTGTAAGCCTGTGCCCGCCTCCCGTGGTCCTCACGTTCATTACAGCCACTTTCTGCAGCCTGTTTAACCTTGTCTTTGAGCGCTATGGGCTATGTATTGTGCAGCACCTGGCGCCATGGAGGCCCAGTGCTGACTGGATTCTCTGCCATACGAATAACGACCACGCAGTGATATCCGCTAACCTCGCGGGGGGTAACAGCAGCCAGCAGGATCCCCAGGGGAGGAGAGTGGCCCAGGATTTGCCCTCAGCTATACCCGTGTGAGCCTGCTGTTGTGTGTGTAAGCGAAGACACAGTCCGCTGCACTGGGGACTTCAATCCTTCCCTCTCACTTGGCATCCTGGCAGCCCTCTTCTGAGTCAGAGCTGAGGGGAAATGTATATCAGCAGGGCCCCTGGGGCCAGCAGATTCCTCTGCCCACCGCCCCCCCCCCATACAGGGAGAACAAACCCAGGGCCTCTGGGGTGGAGTCAGTTCCACTCAGCCAGATTCCCGGCAGATCAAAGCAGTGCTGGGGAGCCTTGGGACGTGGGTTCTCTTCCCCTCTGGTGTTGGCTGGGGGGGCTGGCCCAGGCAGGAGGCTAGGGAGAGGTCAGAAGCCGCTGTCTGCCTTTCAGCCACCCACCCTCTCTCCTTTATAATCTTAGGAGCTTTCTTGGGGCCGTCTCGTTTCCCTCTTGGCAGTGATCAGCCGGCGACACAGCCTGCCAGCTCCAGTCCATCCCCGCGCGCCCGCCATGCTGACATGGCGCTCCGTGGGATGGCCGGCATCGCCATGGAAACCTCACTGGCAGCCCTCTCCTGGGCACGAGTGAGCAGCCGCTGCAGCAGCCGGGCACTGGGCAATCGTGCGGCTGCAGCGTTTCCCCTGGGACTCAGCAGTGCCCCTCCCCTGGCGGGGACACTGGGCCGGGGCTGGGCCCGGCTGTGTGCCTGCCTCGTCTGGCTTGGGACAGGCGCTTCGCTCGGGCGCGGGTGTGTGGGGCGGAGGGAGCCAGGAGCCAACTCCTTCTGCTGGGTCCCCAGCTGCCCTCGGGACCCCTGAGTGGGTATTTCTCCCCGGGCTGGGGCCGGGGCCAGGGCCAGGGCGTGATAACAGCTGCTGTTCCCAGGGAAATGGGAGCTGGGCTTGCTTAGCACATGCTGTTCACTCTCAAGACGGGGACCCCCGGGCAGCATCAGGGCAAATTCTCCCCACGCCGCTGGGGCAGGGCCTGGGGGCCCAGCTCAAGGGGGGAGGGATCTCAGGAGCCAGTCCAGCCTTCGCCTCTGCACTGAGTCTGTCAGCAAGGGAGCCAGTTGTGCTAGTGGGATCTAGGCTGGGGGTGCCTGTCCTGGGGCACCCCGTTCCCTGCCCCCACCCCCTAAAGCGGAAGGACCCCATTCCCCAGTGTCCTAAACCAGCCAGGTCCCAGCATAAAAATGATGCATTGAAAAAATCCTCCCCATGGTGCTTCTAAACCCCCCGGTGCCGGGACTGCGGCCAGCTCCTGCAGAGAGGGGAGGCTGCAAAGAGAAAGTGAATCTGCTCAGCTGTGATCGAGCTGGAGTCTGTTTCCATTTCTTGCTGTTTGATGATAATTCCCCCTCCCCCAACCCCCAGCCCGGCCTCCAGAGCCAAGCGTCTGCCCCACAGCTCTGTCCAGGGGTGCACCCTATGGAGGAACTTTCTGCTTGGAGCTCCCAGGTTATTCCCCGCTTCCTGCCCCACACTGAGGCTGGCTCTTTTCCCTGGGGGCAGCAGCTGCACCCCAGGTTCCCAGTCAACTGATCTGCTGAGCAAGACTGAAAAGCAGCGCAGCAAAGGACTAACCATAATCGGGGCCGGTTTCTTTGGGTGAGCAGTGCCTGAAGCCAGCCTGCAATGTTGGGACTGGCCCCAAAGAGAACCAGGGGCTGGGGAAGGGGGAGAGAGAGTAGAGGGGTGGGCAGCTGCTAGCCTGCCTGAGGAGTCCCAGCTGGAGCTGTTGGAGGCGAGAGATTCCCAGGCTCCGGCTCTATGCACACAACTGCAGCACAGAGCCTGTGTTTCTGCAGTCCCGCACCTAGAGAACCAGCCACCAGCGCCCGCACTGCTGAGTCGCCGTGTCGGTTACAGTGTGCTGCTACCGGGTTTGCAAAGCAACTGCTCAGAAAGTGCCCAAGTGTGACACATGGGCATGCCGCCTGCCTGCCTGCCAACACACACCTCAGAGGCAGGGGCTGCCCCATTCAGCTCAAGGGGATGTTAACTCCGACCTCTAGCGCCATGTCTGTCTTGCCAATTCCTTCTGCATAACGTCTAGGGCCTGCCCTACCTAGCCATGCAGCTAAAACTCCAGTGGAGGCTTGTCCGCTCGTGAGTCTCAATTTCTGTACCAGCCTTCTCTCGGGCCTGGACAAATGCGGTTCTGTCTGCTCGTATCCATTCAGAGTGCAGCTGCACAGATCATTTTCCTAGCCCATCACTTTCACCATGTCACCCTCTTTGCATCTCTCACTGGCTCCCCCGTCGCTGTCACATCAACACAAGCTACTTGGCTTCACCTTCATGGTCCTTCACGGTCTATTGCCACTTTACCTACCATCTCTTATTGCTATTGAGACGTCCCCTCCTGCCTCTGCTAGGCCCAGGATACCAGCCTCCCTCGCCCGTTTGTCACATTTTCAAGCAAGCCCCTTTGTGCTGTCTCCCACACTCCCTGTCTTTCATGCTTGGGAAGCGCTGTCTAGAAACATCTGCAAAATGAAGTCATTGTCCTTCAAACCCTGCTTGATGCCCTCCTTTGCCGCAGGGTCACGTTCCCGCTGCGCCGAGCCCCATGCTGGTCATGCTGACCCACATCGTCTCACTGCTTCCGTGTTCAGCCTGTCGGTCTGTCTGTGCCCGTTCTCACCTCCCACACGTAGAGGGGCAGCTCTTTGGAGCAGGAACGGCCTTTATGGTCTGTGTTTGTTCTTCACCTGCTGCTGTGGGGGCCTGGTCCATGACCAGGGCTCCTAGGTGCTAGAGCATTACAAATGACTAATAATCAATGTAATGCTCACACCTGGAGCTCGTTCTGCAGCAGTCAGCCCCTGCGGGTCCCCAGTCTGATATCTGGGGAGGGCTTTGCTAAACTCCCTACAGGCTGGGAAGCTGGTGCTCAGAGCAAGATCGTGGGGTTGCAGTGTGGAGCAGCTGTCTCCTCGGGCTGATGGATGGGCACCTGTCCTCCTTGCTCTTGGGCTGGAGGTCTTTGGGACTGATGGGCTTGGAGCCAAAGGCTGGTATCCAGGATTGGTCTCCATCTCCCTAGGGCTGGACACAGTGGACTGTCCCCTCCCTGCCTGCATGATACATGGCCCAGCATGGACAAGGATCCCCTTGCAAACAGCCTGGCCTTACGTCTGCCCCCGTCCTCTGCTCCTGCTCTCATTGAGGGGTGGGGCCTGGAGTGGTCCCAAAGGAAGGGGAGGGAACACTGGAGCAGGGTCCTGTGTCCCTATGGGCCTGGTGAGGAGCAGCTGAAGTGACCCAAGAAGGGTCTGACGGTTTGTAAACCTGACAAACAGTGACTGAGGAGGGGGGGAGGCAGCAGGAGGGGCACAGGGCCGTGCTGTCTGGAGCAGTGGGATAAACAGCACAGGGGGAGAAGTGCCAAAGAGATCAAAGCCACCCTGTGAAGGGCCTGGAAATGGGCTGGGAGAGACAACCTGGGGAAATGCAGCTGGGGAAACCACCGAGCCCCCAGCCCCTTAATGGGAGCTGGAGAGGAAGGGGCAGCAAGCGAGACAGGTGTTTGCAATGGGCCAGAACAAGTGCAGTGCCCCAGAGCAGAGCACAGGGCGATCCTGTGTGCAGCTCTGCTCCCATGTTAGCACAGAGCAAAGGGGTGACATCCGTGTCAGGCAGCCGGCCAGGGGAGCTCTGAGGGGCACAGAGCTCACAGAGGGGTGGGTGTTGGGGGGAATGTGGAGGGGGAATCCTCAGGCAAAACCCCTCTCAGGGTGATGGGTGCAGCCAAAAGAGATTCCCCCACTGGGGAATGGGAGCGTACACTAGGGGGCAGGGAGATCTGGGAAACAGGCGGCCCAGAACCCCAGCCGCGGGGCTGGCTCACTGGTGACTTGCTAGCACCCCCACCGCAACAGCAGGGTCCCTGCCCCACAGAGCTCGCAGCCTGCCTGAAGACACCAGACAGAACCGTGACCTGCCGTCACCCTGCAGGGGAGACCCGGGGGGATTGGGGCATGGGGGGGGGCAATTTAAGTGCAAGCATCCTCCCTGTGGGTGCTGAATGATGGCCTGTGAGGAGGGGCCTGGTGAGTGGCAGCTTTAACCCCCCCCCCCGAGGGAGCATTGCATGCTGGGAGCTACAGCCTGGGGAGGGGGTTGCATCCCTGCATGGATGGCCTGGCCATGGAGCATTGTCTGCTGGTACCTGCAGCCCCCAGGCTGCCTTGCAGGGGGGGGGGAGGGGGGATGGCGCACAGGCCTGCCCTGTTGTAGGTGATGTGGCCTGTAGGCTCCTGTGGCCCACGGTGGGTCAGGTCTGAGTCAGATCCCCGTGGTCCCTGTAACCCGTCCGTGCCCAGGGTAGCCCACTGATAATGC
>ML675627.1:850761-864980 GCA_007922155.1 Mesoclemmys tuberculata | reverse complement strand
CCTCTCTGTCTGGGGTGTGTCTTCTACAGCACAGTTTGAAATACAGGATATCACAGATCTCCATAACTTTCCTTACACATATTACACATGAACACAAATATTATCATCTTATTTAGCATATCATAACCTTTCTAACAGTACCTGACATGGCGTGTCTTACATGAATTATTATGATTTTGACATATTAAGGTCAAACAACACCAATGCCCCCCCCTCCTAATGCAGCCCGCGTGACAGTCCCCAGCCATGCTTTGGTTATCGCCAGTCTCATGTGCCTTGCTGGCCCTAGCTGCTCTGAGCGCAGAGGGTGGGAAGGGCTGCAGACAGCAGTGGGGGGCCGTGTTCTCCCTGCACCCGGGATCGTGCCACTGCCCTGGTAGCCGGACTGAAGCAGGAGTGGCAGGCCAGGCCCAGCTGGCAGGCTGTGAACAGGGCACTGAGCAGAGGGGGCTGCTGGGGCCCGGGGCCTGGAGAGAACTGGGGCTACACACAGGAGCAGGGAAGGAGGAAATGCCCAGCTGGCGGGATCTTGGGAGAGCAGGGCAGTGACAGCCTGGGAAATGCAGCACACACCGCTGGGAAACCAGCAGGGCCCAGAGAGGGGCTGGGGAGGCAGAGGTAGGGTCGGGGGGGATGCCAGGGCGGGGGAACTTGGGCAGCGCTAAGCCGAGTGGCTGGAGAATTGTGAGACAAGTGGACGTGAGGGAAGGAAAAGCAGGAGGGGAGGAGGGGCAGCATTCTAGAGAGCGTCTCTCTGAGCCTCGCCAAATCCCTGCCCCCTCCAAGCTGGTTTCCTGGAATCCTGCAGGCACCTGAGCAGAATAGCAAGTGAGGCGAGCGTGTGAGCTGGCAGGGAGCTCACATCTGAATTACAGAGCTGGCCCCAGCCCTGTGCCGGCACCCCAGCTCCAGGGACAGCCCCTCCCCGGGTTGCAGCCAAGCACCCCCACCCCACCTCCAGGGACAGCCCCTTCCTCATCTCTAGCCGTGCTTCCCCACCTCACCTTCAGGAGATGAGATGAGCCTTTCCAGGACCCAGAAAAACGGTCCCACTCCCACCCTGGTCTGACAATCTCTGTGCTGCTGAGGGGGGTGAAAGTCTCAGGGAAGGAGAAAATCAAACGAGCAGAGGGAAACGATCCATAGTTGGGACCTTCCTTCCAGGTGATGCCATGGTCTCCTCTCATGCTGAGGACACCTCTCCGGGGAGGGAACACCAGGTATTTGTTCTGCTAATTGACGGGGTTTGGCAGAAAAGAACACAGACACCAGTAGAAAGAACAAGGTTTCTTTACTATCTCTTTCGAAGTATTACGGAAAATGAAATGATATATATATATATCACAGAATAAACTTATACTATAATACTAAACAATAGAAAGGAAAAGAAAAGGTAAAGCAATGCACCTGATCATTATTACATAAGACTAACTATAATGATTAAGAGAGAGTCATCACCAATTGCCCTATTAATACATTACCATCATCCAGATCCGCAGTCGCTGGGGAGTCCCGGTTGCAGCGAGGATTTGGAGAGCCCATCCCGGCAATTGGGAAGCCCTACACAGTGTGTCCACTCGTAGGTGAGGTCTCCAAATTCGCTACAAGTGGGTCCAGCTTTTATAGAGTGGCTATGTACATATCACCTTGATGGATATCTGGTTCTCATGCAGGGGGTTGTGATGGGAACCTGGCCAGGGCTCCCATCCCAGACACTGCACGTTCCTTTCTTATCTTTTTAGGGCTTCAATAGCAAATAGAAACTTCTTACAAAGGGAAAGATAGAAACTTCTTACAAACAGAAACTTCTTACTTTAGCAACAAAGGGAAAGACCCCTCTCATATGTTAAAACACTCTCACTCTATCAGCAGAGGGAGAGGCTCCTTTCATGTGTTAAACATAGTAACCTATCATTATAAATTTATACATTTAGAGTGAACAAGCATATACAATAGTAACCTTTATGATACAAAGATTCACTGGCATAAACAAATATGACTCCCACCACGCAGAGGCGGATCCAACTAGATACATATAATCCTTTCATATCAGTATTAGGAAGAGACAGGTAATAGTAACAGGGGACTCAAATTAGTAACACAGAGAGCTGGGCATGCGATGACCGGGAGAATGGCAGGGTGACTGACCTGTCGGGTGCGAAGGTTGCGGATCTCTCAAGACATCTAGACAGACATATGTGTAGTGCTGGGGACGAACCAGTGGTTGTGGTACGTGTGGGTACCGGTGACATAGGGAAGGATCGAAGAGAGAGGTCATGGAGGCCAATTTTAGGCTGCTATGTCAGAGATTGGTGTCCAGGACTGCCTTGGTAGCATTCTCTGAAATGCCGCCACTTCCACGCACAAGTCCAGTTGGACAGGCAGAACTGCAGGGTCTCAATGCGTGGATGAGATGATGGTGTAAGGAGGAAGGGTTTAGATATATTAGGAACTGGGGAACCTTCTGGGAAAGGGGAAGCCTATACTGAAAGGACCTAAACCAAAATGGAACCAGATTGCTGGCATGTCAAATAAAAAAGGTTGTAGAGCAGTTTATAAACTAAGGGCTCGGGAAAGCTGAGAGGTGCAGAGGAGCACATGGTTTGGACAGAGACATCCCTTAGGGGAGGATCTCTATAGCCTAGTAAGGAGGAGAGGATGGAAGATGATAAAATGCTGGTAGGATCTGATGAGAAACAGTCACATGAAAAAGAGTCCCATTCAATTACATGACATAATGGCAGACAGCTAAAAAGGGACAATTTTTAACTGCTCATATACAAATGCTGGAAGTCTAAATATTAAGATGGGTGAACCTGAGTGCCTCATATTAAATGAGGATATTGATATAATGGGTATCACAGGAATGTGGTGGAATGAGGATAATCAATGGGACTCAGTAATACCAGGGTACAAAATATATCGGAAGGACAGACTAGGCTGTATTGGTGAGGGAGTGAAAGAAAGCATAGAATCAAATGAAATAAAAATCTTAACTGAACCAAACTGTGCCATCGAATCTCAATGGATAGTAATTCCATGCTTGAACAAGATAGCAGTAGGGATATATGACTGACCCCCTGGCCAGGATGGTGACAGTGACTGTGAAATGATCAGGGAGATTAGAAAGGCTGTAAAATAAAAAACTCAGTAATAATGGGGGATGTCAACTCTCCCCATATTGACTGGGTACATGTCCCCTCAGGATGGGATGCAGAGATAGTTACTTGACACTTAAATGACTGCTTCTTGGAGCAGCTAGTCCTGCAACTCACAAGAGGAGAGGCAGTCCCTGATTTAGTCCCAAGTGGAGCACAGGATCTGATCCCAGAGGTGAATATAGCTGAACAGCTTGGTAACAATGACCATAACATAGTAAAATGTAACATCCTTGGGGGGGATACCAAAGCAGCCCACCCCCATAGCATTTAATTTCAGAAAGGGGAACTAGACAAAAACAAGGAAGTTAGTAGCACAGAAATTAAAAAGTCCAGTGCCAAAAGTGAAATCCTGGCAGGCTGTATGGAAACTTTTTAAAAACACCACAATAGAGGTGCAATTTAAATGTATACCTTGAGGTGACAACAAGAACCAGCTTGCTGTCAGGTTCGATTTATATGGATCCCTCAAATAAGGAGTGACAAAGATTGCTTTGCATACAACTTTGTTTTACTTACAACAATTTATACATCAATAATTACAATTTAAAAATCACCATTGATTCTTATTTAATACAACAATCTAACTACTTAAAAACACAGTTACAATTACAACTATACAATTATACTTACAAAGCTAGCTTACACTATAGAGTTATACTTATACTATTATACTTACACTGCACCAGTGAGATTTGTCAGCAGCAAAGCAGCACTCCAATTCTACTAGTACAATTCCCGGGTTTACATCTGAGTGGAAAATACAGTCACACTCAGGTTACACAGCCCCACACTCTATACTTAGGTTTGAGTGGCAAGCTGGGGAGAGACAGTAGGTAGATCACACCTACATGTAGAACTATTCTGTTGTTCTTCCAAAGATACGGGACATCTCCAGTTTACTTCCTGTTTTTTGATCACCTATATTCTCTTCCTCACAAAAATATGCCCACTCTTTAGCCAATTAGAAGTTTCCAAGAGCCATGAGGTAATTGGGGACTGCACCCCAAAACAGCGAAACTGACAGAGTGAAACCCGATTTTATTCTTCTTAATTGTCCAGCTGTTGTTTGCTGCTGACAAAGAATCACCCATTGCAATACATGTCTAAACACTATTCAAATGCAGTTTACTGAGTTTCGAGTCACAGAGATTTTGCTACAATACATGAACGGATACTGTTCAAAGGAAGTTTCTCAGAGATTGATACTATTTAGATGAAGTTTACTAGGTTTGAAGTAACAGGTTTTCCAAAGGCTACATTCTGATTACATTGCCTTTAGTACTTAGCGCCTGCTGACTCCTCCCGGGGCTGGTGAGTTTCACAGAGATTTTGTTACAATACATGGCCGGCCGGGGTTGATACAAAGCAGTTAGCATTTTACATTTCAGTCCAATGAGTTTATATTCCTATTAATTTAAAATGGAGTTGGGTCACTTTAGTTATAAAATGAAACAATGTTACAACATACCTCAAATTAAAAAGCACAGGAGGAGGACCAAAAAAATGCCACTGTGGCTAAACAACAAAGTAAAAAAAGCAGTTAGAGACAAAAAGGCAGCCTTTAAAAAGTGGAAGTTAAATCCTATTGAGGAAAATAGAAAGGAGCATAAACTCTGGGACGTGATGTGTAAAAATAGAATTAGGAAGACCAGAAAAGAATTTGAAGAACAGCTAGCCAAAGACTCAAAATGTAACATCAAAAAAATTTTTAAAAATGTAAGTACATGAGAACCAGGAAGCTGCTAAACAACCAGTGGGGCCACTGGATGATCGAGATGCTAAAAGAGCACTCAATGAATTCAAGGCCATTGTGGAGAAACTAAATGAATTCTTTGCATGGGTTTTCACTGCAGAGGATGGGAGGGAGATTCCCACACCTGAGCCATTCTTTTTAGATGACAAATCTGAGGAACTGTCCCAGGTGGAGGTGTCACTAGAGGAGGTGTTGGAACAAACCGATCAATGATACAAGAATAAGTCACCAGGACCAGATGGTATCACCCAGGAGTTCTGAAGGAACTCAAATGTGAATCACAGAACTACTACCTGTGGTATGTAACTGTAAGCGAGGTCTGAGGGCCAGAGTGGCACTCTCCCTGCTCAGCAGCTGAAAGGGGGGCATGTTATTTGCATGGGCTTTGTATTTTCATGAGTACAATTAAGTACTCAGCATATTGCATAAGCACCCTAGGTGCTGAGCATGACGGGAAATGGTCAGTGTGTCTGGTACTGTGTCACACGTCACTTTTGTGTTAACTGCAGGGGTAATTAAATGCTGTTCTTCGATCGTGTGAACAAATGGCACCAGATCTGTGTTTAGCCTGTTCTGATAAAAAATTCACTCACCCAAACAGAGCCCCAAAAGGGTGGTGGATGGATGTTTCAGCATCACAAGGGGAGGGCGAGGCGAGAAGTTTCCTATTGTTGATGATGTCTGCTCACTGCTAAAGGGTAAAACTAATGATTCCTCTCTAAGTCTTTTGTTTGTTAAAAGCAGGGACTTTGCTTCTATGTCAGTGGAAGGTTTTCTCATAAGCTGAAATTCACTAAGCGCTGAATCACTGCAGAGATGGGAAACCTAGACTTACAAGCACCAAAGAGGTGCCAGCAGTGGGCAGCACCTGAAATGGTGGGACTAGTCAGCACCAGTAGCTGGCAGGAGCAACAGTGGTCAATGCCAGCGGATGGTGGGATCAGTTGGCACCAGCAGACAGCGGGAGCCAGGAGCGGGCAGCACCTGCAGACGCCAGAGTCAGTTAGCATCTGTAGACAGAGGGGGCCAGCAGACAGTGGGAGCCCGGAGTGGTTGGCACCGGCAGACAGTGAGAGCCAGCAGTGAGGACTTGGTGAGGCCTGGAGGTGGCAGGAGGCAGCAGCGGAGGAGGCCTGGTCAAGCCTGTGTCCAGCAGGAGCTTGCAGAGGGGGACTGGCCAAGCCCCAACCGAGAGGTGGACATTGCACTATGATGGTCAGTACAGGGGAAGGCAAGAAGGGAGAGGCGAAGGACACGCCCCGTACTCCGGGGTGGGGTTTGGCTCATTGAGTTCATGAATCCTGTGTGCTCTGTTTCCCAGACCAGTGCTGTGTTACCTCTCTTCTGTTATTAAAAGTTTTGATTTCTACACTCATACTCTGCGCTTGTGAGAGGGGCGGTACTGCCCTTTGGGGCGCCCAGGGGATAGGGTGTGATTTCCCAGGGGACTGGGTGGGGGCTCGAGCCAGTTAGATGTTGTATCATTGACAGGGACCCCTAGATATAGAACCCGGCCCTTGCTGCTGCTGACTCTGTCTGGCAGAAGGGTCACACAACCTATCATTTAAATCCGTTTCTGTGCCAGATGACTGGCGGGTGGCTGATGTGATGCCAATTTTTAAAGAAGGCTCCAGAAGCAATCCCAACAATTACAAACTGGTTAGTCTAACTTCGGTGCCAGGCATACAGCAAAGACCAGAATTATCAGACACAGAGATTAACATGATTTGTTGGGGAAGAGTCAACCTAACTTTTGTAAAGGAAAATCATGCCTCACCAATCTGCTGGACTTCTTTGAAGGGTCAACAAGCATGTGAACAAGGGTGACCCAGTGGATACAGTGTACTTAGACTTTCAGGAAGCCTCTGACAAGGTCCGTCACCAAAGATTCTTAAGTGAAGTAAGCGGTCATGGGATAAAAGGGAAGGCCCTCTCCTGGATCAGTAACTGGTTAAAAGATAGGAAACAAAGTGTAGGCATAAATGGTCAGTTTTCAGAATGGAGAGAGGTAAATAGTGGTGTCCCCCAGGCGTCTGTACTGGGACCAGCACTGTTCAACATATTCATAAGTGATCTAGAAAACTGGGAAGAACAGGGAGATGGCAAAATTTGAAGATGATACAAAATTACTCAAGATGGTTAAGTCCAAAGCTGACTGCGAAGAATTACAAAGGGATCTCACAAAACAGGGTGACTGGGCAACAAAATGGCAGATGAAATTCAATGTTGATAAATGCAACGTAATGCACATTGGAAAACATCATTCCAACTATACATATAAAATGATGGGATCTAAATTTGCTGTGACAACTCAAGAAAGAGATCCTGGAGTCACTGTGAATAGTTCTCTGAAAACATCCACTCGATGTGCAGCAGCTGTCAAAAAAGCTAACAGAATGTTGGGAATCATTAGGAAATGGATAGATAATAAGAAAATATCATATTGCCGCTTTATAAATCCATAATATGCCCACATCTTGAATACTGCATGCAGATCTGGTCACCACATCTCAAAAAAGATATAATGGAATTGGAAAAGGTACGGACAAGTGTAAGAAAAATTATTAGGGGTATGGAACAACTTCCATATCAGGAGAGCTTAATAAGACTGGGACTTTTCAGCTTGGAAAAGAGATGAGTAAGGGGGGATATAATAGAGGTCTGTAAAATCATGACTGGTGTGGAGAAAGAAAATAAGGGTGTGTTATTTACTCCTTCTCATAACACAAAAACTAGGGGTCACCCAATTAAATTAACAGGCAGCAGGTTTAAAATGAACAAAAGGAAGTGTTTCTTCACACAATGCACAGTCAACCTGTGGAACTCCTTGCCAGAGGATGTTGTGAAGACCAAGCCTATAATGGGGTTCAAAAATAAATGGATAAGTTCATGGAGGATAGATCCATCAATGACTATTAGCCATTGAGGGCAGGGATGGAAAACCATTTCTCTGAAACGTCCCTAGCCTCTGTTTGCCAGAAGCTGGGAGTGGGTGACAGGGGAAGGACCACTAGATGATCACCTGTTCTGTTCATTCCCTCTGAAGCACCAGGCACTGGCCACTGTGGACGGACAGGACGCTGGGCTAGCCGGACCATTGGTCTGAGCCAGTCTGGATGTTCTGATTTTCTTATGAGAGAGCCTCCTCTGGTGGGATCCGTGCATCCTCATTCCACCTTCAGGGGACAAAGCCCCTGTGATGAGCAATGCACCACCGCCTCACATCCAGGGGACAGCCCCCCAGCAGCTCCCAGCTCTCTCTCTAGTCCCCACATCCGAGGTCCTGAGCCCTGCACCCTCTCAGCACCCCCGGTACTCCAAAGTGCGGGTCAATGTCTCTTGGGGTCGCTTTCCCTGGCCACAGTCCCAGCTTGCTGTCCATGGACTTCACAGGGCTTGTCCCTGACCCAGCTAGGCCCGGACAGGCAGGGGACATTGCAGCAGTGTCAGAATTCCTCCTGGATGCGTGTGTCAGGGGGATTGGGTGGAGCCTGGCTGCTCTCCCAGGCCTGAGAAGGATCTTGGGTAATGTCCTGCAGCCCGTGGGGCCAGGCAATCGGCAGCCTGACACTCAGCCCTGGCTCCTCAGATTTCCTGCCAGGTTCCAGCACAGGGCTGGGGTTCCAGCCCCACAGGCAGTGCCGAAGGAAAGGGTTTGGGGGCCCTGGCCGCTGTGGGCAATGAGCAGGGCAGGCTCGAATGCAGCGAGGAGAGGAGTGGTGCCTGTGTCTGTGATAAATGGGGAGATGGTGCAGGGAGCAGCACAGAGTATAAGTCCAACAGCCCTGATCTCTGGGTGTGCTAGGGATAGGGATTGTTCCAGGCCTGCAGAGATGCCCAGATGGTGCAGGCTGGGAGCCAGCCGGCCAGGCCCAGGGATGTGCTAGAATTTTCTGTGGTGATGCAGGAGTGCTCAGTAGATATTTCTGGTCTCTATTGGGGAAAGCTAGCTGATGCAGTCCTGTCAGATGATGATGGTGATGAAACACTTTCCATTCCAACAGGACCTGGGTGGATGCTAAAGAATAGCTACTAAAGTTAGACAGTTTGAAATCAGCAGGTCCGGATAACTTACATCCGAGAGTTTAAAAAGAGCTGGCTGAGGAGCTCCCTGGACGACTGATGCTGCTTTTCAGTAAGTCTTGGACCCCTGGGGAAGACAAAGATAGCTAAAGCTGTGCCGTCATTTCAAGAGGGTAAAGAGGACTGTGACCATGGTAAGAATGACCTAGGTAATTAAAGGCCTGTCAGCTTGACAGGAATCCTGGGCAAAATAATGGAACGGCTGATATGGGACTCGTTTAATAACGGAGGGCAATATAATTAATGCCAGTCACCGTAGGGTTATGGAAAATAGAGCCTGTTAAACTAACTTGATCTTTTTTTTTGATGAGTTTGGTTGAAAAGGAAACAGGATTGATGTAATATTCTTTAGATGTCTGCGAGATATTTGACTTGGTACCGTATGTCATTTTGATTAAAAAGCTAGAACAACACAGAATTAAATGGATTAAAAGCTGGCTAACTGACAGGTCTCAAAATGTAATTGTAAACAAGGACTCATCACTGAGCAGCTTTGTTTCTAGTGGGGTCCCCCAGGGATCGATTCTTGGCCCTGCACTATTTAACATTTTTATCAATGACCTGGCATAAGATGTAAAATCATCACTGACAAAGTTTGAAGATGACACAAAATAGGAGAGTGGGAACTAATGAAGAGGACAGGGCACTGGTACAGGGTGATCTGGATAGCTTGGCAAGATGGTAGCAGGCAATCAATATGCATTTAAATACAGCGAAATGTAAAGTCCTACAGCCAGGAATGAAGGACGCAGGCCACGTGCACAGGGTGGGAGGCCCTATTCTGGGCAGAAGGGACTCTGAAAAAGACTTGGGGGTCATGATAGATCGTCAGCTGACCCTGAGCTCCCAGGGCGATGCTTTGGCCAAAGGGGTGATCCCTGCATGTATAAACGGAAATTTTGCGTAGGCGTCAAGAGGTTGTTTTATCTGCATTGGGCACTGGTGTGGCCGCTGCTGGAATCCTGGGCCCAGTTCTGGTGCCCACAGCTCAGGATAGATTGAAGGGGAGGGGCTCAGAGATGAGCCAGGCGAATGATTAAAGGGCTGGAAAACCTGCCGATAGTGAAAGTCTCCAGGAGCTCAGGATGTTGGGTTTAATGAGCAGGTTACGGGGTGGCTTGATCCCAGTTTATAGGTACCTACGTGGGGAAGGGACATTTGACAACAGAGGGCTCTGCACTCTAGCAGACAGAGGTCTAGCAAGATCCAGTATCTGGAAACTGATGCTGGACAGATGCAGACTGGAGATAAGGTGCACAGTTCTGACAGAGGGTAATTAAGCACTGAAATAACGTAGCAAGGGCCATGGTGGATTCTCTATCACTGGCAGTGCTTGAATCAAGAGTGGATGTTTTTCTCAAAGATCTGCCCTAGGAATTATTGTGGGGACGTTCTCTGCCCTGGATGATCACAAGGGCCCTTAAAACCTGTTCATTTCTGACTGACCCCTTCTGCTCCAGCCCTGGGCTTCTTAATGAACTGCTTGCTCTCTGGGACTGGGGCACTGGAAGCAGCAGGCCAGGAGGGGCTGGGCCAGACTGGGGAGAGAAGGGGTGTGTGCAGATGTTCCCTGCCTGTGCCTCACCCTGGATTCTTCTGCCCTCCCTGGTGGAACAGGCTGGGCTGGGCCATGTCCCAGCTGCAGGCCTCTGGCTGCTGTGGTGTGCTCCTGGGACTGGTGCTTTCTGGCCAGGTTTTCTAATGGCCACAGCCTGGCAGTTCCCAGTGCATGTGTTTGGATCTGCCTTGCACACCTGGAATAGCAGCTGTCAGCCCTTGTCCTTTGGGAGCTGGGGGGGAAGCCCTAGTCTCCTTTCTTCCCACCTGTTAGGGTCATGAAGGAAGGGCTCCCACATGGCAAGTGTGTCAGTTTAGCTTGGGCTGCTGGCAGGGCTAGGGAAGAGCTAAGAGAGGAACTGGGAAGGCCATGGGGCTCTGATTCACCCTTGTCATACATCAGGGCAAGGAGGTGCCTGAGGAGGTGGAAAGGCCCTTCCAAAGAAATAAAAGACTACAATGTGTAGGTAACCTGTGGAACTCACTGCTGCAGGGTTCTTTGAGGTACATAGCTCACACAGGAAACAGACACAGGTGGTTAAGATGAGAACCTGTAAGGACACACAGGCAGGGACAGAATACCAAGGGTCCAGGGCTGCTGTTGATCTGTCTCGCTGGGCTCAGTCCGTCCTGCCACCCCACCTCCAGTGCAGCACTGCAGCGCTGATCAGGTGCATCGTAGGTGGGTCACCCTTTCCCTCTGAAACATGTAGTCACTGTAATTTAGTATTTTCTGGGCGGCAGCTGTGCTAGGGGCTGCACGGACACAAGATGGGCCAGACCTTGCCCAGGAGAGCTCACAGTCTAAAAGACACAAAGCTGCACTGCCTGGTAGCAACAAACAGCAGGGCCAGGCAGAGGCCAAGGGGGCAAATATCTGCCCCTGGGGATGGTACGGGGCTTTCAGCTCTTGGGTCGCCATTACATGCAAATAAATGAATCCAGACACACCTGTAGCTAGCATCTAGACAGGTGTAAGGGTGTCTGCATCTGGATGGGCTAAAGGTGGGGGTTTGGGGGTAAAACAGGCTGACGGGATGCAGAGCCAGCACTGTGGAAGAAGGAGCAGTGGGAGTGGTGAGGTAAGGGCCTTGGGGGGAGAGGGAAAGGCACTAGCTTGTGCAGAGGGAGCTGAGGACAGGGAGGGGGCTGTGAAGGCAGCTTGAAGGGAGCTATTTTGCTGGCAGGAGGGCTGGAGCTGGGGGTTCCACACGGGACCCCTGCTGCTCTGCCCGTGGCTGCTTATCGGCCTGGGGCTGGCAGGCTCTGGTGTCCCCCAGTGGGTTCCACGGTTCGTGACAAGGGTGACGAAGCCGGCCTGCCCTGAGGTGGGCTACGGCCCCTGCCCTGAGGTGGGCTAGTATCTGACTCAGACTGTTGCTGTGCTGAGATCCCCCCAGCTCATGACATGCAGGCCATGTGGTGAGCTGATGCTGTGTCATTGTCCATGGCCCAGCCATTCTCTCCTGGTGCCGTCCTTGCAGACGCAGCATTCCCAGGCCTCGCACCCTTCACATCAGCCTGCACGCCCCTCGCCACCTGCACCAGCGTTCTGAGTGTTGCCCAGCCAGCCTGGTGCAGGGCCGCTCCCTGCCGGCCCAGGGGATCGCTTCTGGTCCTGACTGGCTGCTACTCACCACTGGCGTCCCCACTGTGCGAAGCAGCTCCTGGAGACACACTCGCATGGCCCGGATGTTTGTGGGAAACTACTAAGAAGCGTCCCAGAGTGCACAGCTTTGCATGCTGGGACCTGCTGGCACACAGGCTCCCGGTGGCACAAAGATTATGATGGCTGCTTTGTTTTATGTCCTCAGCTCCCAGCGCCCTTGCCAGGTAACCGTCACCTGCACTGTCTGGGGCATGCTGTGCAGCTCGGGTTGGCCCAGATCTGGTACCACGCTGCCTCGGCCCCTCGCTACGTGCTCTCAAGAGTTGTCTACACTGCAACTGGGCAGACGCCTCCCAGCCCAGGTAGACAGTCACATGCCTGTTCTGCTGGGGCTAACACACTGAAAAGTGCAGCCCCAGCTGTGGCTAGGGCTAGCCACCCGAGGACATTGCAGCCCCAGCTGTGGCTAGGACTAGCCACCCAAGTCCAAGCTCACCTGTCCCCCATGGCCCTGGTGCTGCACAGACACAGTGGGAGACTGGTTCTCAAAGAGCTCATGGTCTAAGGAGTATTTTTCTTGTCCTCTGAACCAGCAAAGCTGGGCCCAACTGGGACATCGGAGGGCAGGACTAGTGCTAGGAGGTGGTATGGCGAGATGCCCAGCTGGGGTGTCTTCATAGTTGCCCATGGCCCATAAATTCACAGACAGTCAGTAAAAAAATGTAAATCTGTAAATAAATGAAAATGTCCATAAAAATTGGGAAGAAATAAAACATCGTGTTTTGACACTGATTGTCGCGGTTCAGAATCACTTCCTGTAGCATAAAACTACACTGATCACGGCTTTTTCAATTTCCTGTTTTATGTTATTGCACAGGCCCAAAGAACCTGACTGATCTGTAGATAAAACAGATAAACTGTAGATAAAACAGTTGTGTAATTCCCAGTCCCCGTGTTCAGAATATCACGAGCAAGTGCATGCATTTGTGACGTTATTGTAGTGTTTATGGTATTTTTAGTGATGTCAGTAAAACGTTTACTGTGTCAGTAAAAAAAAAAAAATCAACTTCAGATCTTCATGTCAGTAAAAACTAAAATGCAAGGTTGGCAGCCCTGGTTGTCTTGCCCACATGCTCAGGGTCTAACCAATCACCAGATTTGGGGTCAGGAAGGAATTTTCCTCCAGGTGAGGTTGGCAGGGACCCTGGGATTTTTTCCCCTTCCTCTGCAGCATGGATCACTGGCTGGGATCTCACCCTTGCAGGGGCCTTGGGTGTTGGTGGGACCTTGGCTTCTCCTGTTCTGTGCCTACAGCGCACAGCAGTCTGGGCCCCTGAGGACTAACATGTGTTGGTCTGACTGAAGTCTTTGCACTCAGCAGCAGGGAATCTGGGTGAAGTGTAACGGGCTATTCAGGCAAGCAAGTGCAACGTACGAGGGAGCAAGAGGATCTGGGGGAGTGAGGGTGTTGTCTGGGGACAGGGGCAGCATCTAACGAGGTGAGACAATATGGGGGGCAGCGGCTGGGGGTGGGGCAGCGTTGGGGGGGGAGTGGACTCAGAAATCCTTCTCTACTCCATGGACAGTGAGGAAGCTGAGACCCTGTCCTGGGCCGCCTGGGGACTGGTTCCCTAGACCCCCATGGGGTTGTTCCAGCGCCACCCTTCTCGCCCACCCCCTCCCTGGCAATGACTCCTCCCAGCCTGACGGGGCACCATGGTGCCTGCACTGTGGCCAAGACCATCTTTCCATTGCTCTGGCTGCTCCAGCTGCAGGTGCCCGGCTGCCGGAGGTGTGAGGCCAGGGGAGGCTGCCTGGCTGTCCCGCTGCGCCACGCGGGTCCAGCCTCAGGCCGTGCCCATGCTCATGAAGGCTGCATTGGTCTGCTGCAAGCTCGCCAGGGGGCAGAGTTAAGCTTGCGTGAACACCCCTGGCTCCGCATTTCCTGCCTGTTCTCGGTTGTTTGGTTTTAATAATAGAAACCGAAGTGTCCCCCTTGGGCCCCCTTCCAGCCGCCAATGTGATATGGCTGTTAAAAAAGCAAATGCGGTTTTAG
>ML675627.1:834126-845761 GCA_007922155.1 Mesoclemmys tuberculata | reverse complement strand
GGGGCTCCTGGGCGCGGAGCGCAAGGGGCGGCCGGGCGCCCCCGGCGGCCGCGGCCGGGCCAGGCCGGAGCCCAAGATCTGCGTCTTCTGCCGCAACAACGGCGCCCCCGAGGAGGTGTTCGGCTCGCACGTGCTGAAGGGCCTGGACGGCCGCGTGCTCTGCCCCGTGCTGCGCGCCTACACCTGCCCGCTGTGCAGCGCCCGCGGCGACGACGCGCACACCGTCAAGTACTGCCCGCTCTCCCGCCACCGCCCCCGCCGCCCGCAGCCCGAGCGGGACCCGGGCCGCCCGCCGCAGCGCGCCCTCAAGGGCCGGCCCGGCTCCGCCGCGGGGGGCCGCCGCCTGCAGATCGTCTAGAGCCCGCTGGCCCGCGGAGCGACGGGATCGTCAGACAGGGCGTCGGGCGCATCACACGCGCAGGCGGGCACGCCCAGGCTGCCTCGCACACTCAGCCGCACACGCACCCACGTGGCACCGGCAGCCCCATACACACACGCTGCGTCTAGGGTGACCAGATAGCAAGTGTGGAAAGTCAGGATGGGGATGGGGCAATAGGCACCTGTATAAAACAGCCCTGCTATCAGGACTGTTCCTATGAAATCAGGACATCTGGTGACCCCTAGCTGCATTGCACACACAGCCCCACACACCCACCACACTGACCTACACACCCCCATCACACACAGCTGGACGCACACACACTGCCTCACACTCAGGCCAACACAGCATTGCACACTTGCCCTGCAGCCCTGCCTCCTGTGCACCCCACATCCATGAACCCAGACATGCTCCCCATACCCCACTCACACACACCCCTGGGTGCCCTGTCTGTCCTGGCTGTGCTGAGAGGCGTGGGGGAGGGAGGGGGTGTTGTTCCTGTGGGCTGGGTTCCTCTGAGCTGCCTATACTGTACAAACTGGGCAAGGAGCTGGGGCAAGAATAGCCCTGTCCTGGGGCCGGGGATCTTTGAGATGTGGCTGTAGAAGGGAGTGGAGGGCTATCACTGGATGCCTTAGTGACCAGCAGAACCAGTGTTGCAGCCAAACTGGACCAGAACAAAAAGCAATCCCCCCTCAGCTTCTCCCCTGTTCCCCTGGCGGCTGGGCTGCGGTGGCTCTCCCCTCCCAGTCTGGGTCCTGGGGGCTGCAATGTCTTCCCCCTACTCCCCACCCCCAGCCAGGGGCACAGGGTCTGCTGTGTGTGTGTCCCCACGCCCAGCCCGGGGCTTTGGGGCCTCCCTGCCTTGTTGGTTTCTTTCCAGCTGCCTCCTTCAACACTGTGAGGTTTTTTTGTTTGGGGTTTTTTACAGTTGGAGGCCTGGAAAATCCACCCCCCCCCCGTGCTGATTCCCACGCTTTTGGCCTTCTTCTGGCCCAGCCCTTGGCAGGGCCCAGCCCAGCATTGCTGATGGTGGCCTCGTGTTTACAGGAGGGAGGGGAAAAAAGCCTAACACTGATGTAGGGAGAAAAAAATTTTGCTGCCTTTGGGCAGGAGTGGGGCTCTTGCCAGGCCCAGTGTGGGGAGGGCAGCAGAAGCCCTGGGGCCCACAGCTGTTCATTGACCCTTTCAGACCCTGGCTTGGGTTTTTCCCTTTAGGAATATGCTTTTGTCTGTCTCCCCACTTTAATTGTAGAGAGACAAGATTCCCCCTACCTGCTTCCCACTCCTCATCTGACACTGCAGAGCTCTGGGTGGGCAGACTGATGTGAAATCAGATGTTCACATCCCCTCCAGTTCCCTGCTGCCCCCCCCACCCCAGCAAAGAAAGATTGTCTTAAGCTTTTAACTAAACGTGGAAAAAAAAATCAGAAATGCAACAGTTGCATGGAAATACACTTTCGGGGGGGGGGTCAGAATATGTAGGTCTTTGCATTGTACAAAACTGTGTCAGAATGTATCGTGTATGCAAGAGCGTGTGTGTGAGTGTGTGCAGATATAGCTCTACATGTATATGCGTGTGCACACCTAATCCAAATATGAAGCAAAAATGTCTTTTTCCGTACTGAATGTATTAGAGTCTAAAAGGGTATTGTCTAAACAGGACTGCACATATCACAGTTTTGTTTACCAAAGTGAATCCATTTTTTTAAAAAAAGATTTAAAAAAATAGGAGATTTAAGGAAAAATGTATTAGATTTTCAGTGTTGTATATAAAGTGTCTATTGTAAATATGGTATTTTAACTTGTCCAGCTGATTAGTGAGGGCGTTCTACCTCAAGCAAAAGAGTGGGGTTCTGGTTTGTTTCTCTGATAATTTCTGAATTTTACTTGCTGTTGAAGGTAAATAACTAAAGTTTATAAATGTTTCCTGCTGTTTGTAAGAGGATTTAATAGTATTTAATAATTTTAATAGGTATTTTTCAATCTTTGTATAACATAATTGTATTTTTTTTGCATTACATATTTTTGGGATATTATTTCAATGGAGCTTTTACGAAAACCAGCCAACACCACAAATTGCAACGTGGCTCTAGGTGTGTATGCGAGAATCGGGAGTGCCACACCTGCTGGGGCTCTGGTCCGTGGTGTCCCGTCGTGAAGGGCTTGGGGCAAGTGGCTGAGACGTGTTTTCTGTTCAGGATGGTTCCGCCGAGTGTCACGGAATTTTTTATTGAAGAATAATCCTGGTGCTGCTGATCCTGTTGAGATGGTTATTTATAGTTTGTCACCATTGCTGTATGCTGTGGAGCAGACATTGCCCAGAAGGAATCACTCGAGTAATAAACAGTTTGACCAATTATTTTGCAGGCCATTGGCATGTCTGGCTGTTTGGTCCTGGGAGGCAGGTGGGAAGCGAGGCCGGATGGATAAACTGAGGGAGCTAGATTTAGGCCTCCCACAGCAGCAGCTGCTACAAAGCAGGAGCTGCCTTGGCTTGTTCTGCTGCCGGTGGATACCTGAAACCACCCCAACTTTTTGGGGACCTGCAAGGAGGATTCTTGGTAGCTGGAATGCTTGGAGCCCCCAGCCTGGGCAGAGCTTCTGGAGGAAAGAGTCTGGACAGGGTCTAGCATAGCCTGGGGTTCAAACTGCTGGCAACCCACGGGGGCAATCCTGTACATGCGGGCTGTGTCCCAGTGCACGCGCACAGGGGACGGAGGCCTTCTGTGTTCTATTAATGGGTAGTTTGTATTTAATAATCTCTGAGGTGCCTTCCTAAATCAGTGCCACCTTCAAGCCTGGCTGCCTCAGGGCACTGCTAAGGAGCTGTAGGGGGAGCCTTTCCCCTGCAGGGCACCGGTTTGAATCCCCCCCTGCCCAGCAGAGGTTACAGGTGTTCCCATCTAGGGATGGCACCTGCCCGTGGATGGCCGGCCCTTGTGTGCGATGAATTTGAGGGTCTCAGCTCCCACATCACAAACTGAGTCCTGTACTTTGCATTGGCTGGACGGAGTCAGTAGAGGCCAAGACCTGCCTGGGCCATGGAGACTGAGCTGGCCTTTGTGACCCTACTGAAGGGTCCATCTCTCATCAGGGCTGGGGCAGGCTGGCAGGGCAGTGTATGGGGGCCTTGCCCTCCTACTGCCCTGGAGGGACAGGGGGCGTCCCTCACCAGGGCTGCCAGGCTACCATCTTTACTAGCCCTAAAACCCTGGCCCCCGCTTCCTATCCCTATTCAGGGATCCCGTAACGAGCCCATGCCACTGCAGGAGGTGCCGTCTCTGTTAGGTCTTGGCGCAAGAGAGGAGTTCCCAGTACCACACAGGGAAAGGGGTCCTACTCCCAGGGGTTCCCCAGATGTCAGAAGAGAAGGAGACTGAGGCCTAGCCTGGAGCAGAGAGTGAGAACTCAGGATGCTCTCCCTGCCTGGCCTCCATCAGCCCGTCCCCGGACCCCAGCACTGCTACTCTGCTCTTGATGTGCAGGACGCCTGTTTCCACATGTGCAATGCACCTGGTCCCAGAAACACCGCACCTGTGTAGCAGGGACCCCCCTCCATCAGGGCTTTTCCCCAGCCCAGGAGTATTTACACAGCAGCTGGCAGTGGTGTCAGCTCCCCCCTGGACACTTGACTTCTGGCGAGTTCTGAATCGGCACACTTGGCGGCTCTGGGCCAATCCTGGCGGCAGACAGCGCCCAGTTCCAGGGTCAGCTTGCTCAGCTGGATGTGAAGGTAAACGGAGATGCTGATTCTGTCGCCCACACAAAAAATCGAGGTCATGGGGGCTAGCCTCGATTCTACACCCACAACAGGCGACCTGCTCAGGAAAGGGGGCTCTCCTACCCAGCCCAGGCCCCGGTCTGCAGGCTCTTCCAAGGACAGCAGTGAGTGTTCTTCAAGTACTTCTGGTGCTCTGCGGTAGGTGCGACAGCACCTCCTGTGCCAGGGATGGAAGATCTTTGGTAACAGAGCCCTTTGGGCTGCATGTGCACTCCTCCCCATCGTGTGCTGTGAGCTGTGCAGTCCAGCCACCCTTGGTTCCTTCTCATCCACTTTTGGTCTGGAACAAAATCCTGAGCAGAGCCCTTCTGTCATCCCTAGTTTTTAGTAAGAGCAGTAATTGTGTGGTTCCATTGCACATTGGTAGATAGTAGCTGTTTCCTTTCATTTTCTTCCCCCCTAAAAAAATACATTTTGTATTTTTTTAGGGGGGAAGAAAATGAAAGGAAAAGGCTATTTTTTTTCTGTTGCTCTTTCCTCCCTGTTAGCGTAGCTTAGCGTAGGTTTCCTTTTCATTGTCCACGCCCTTCCCAGTTGGGAACCTCTCCCAGTTGGGGACCTCTCCCCTCTCCTCTCCCAGATCCCAAGTGCTTCACTTGTCATGAGGCCATCCCCATGAACTCACAATGCACACTCTGCCTTGGGGAGGGACACGTCACTCGGAAGGGCCTCCGCTGCCTCAGCTTGAAGGCCCCGTCTAGAAAGGATGGTGAGCTGAGGCGAAAACTCTTACTCACAGCGCGCTTTCTGCAACCAGCCTCAGCCCGTGGCCCCGATACTGCTCCTACATGGCGCTCACCATTGGCACAGTCAGCAGCCAGCCCTCCCTCGCCTCGCATCACCACAGGGAAATCCACCCTCTCCCTCCGAGATGACACCTTCACAGGAGTCGCCTCAGAAAGATCCCCAGCGTGGTGCCTCGCCCCAGCGTCCTCAGCAGCAAGACTTTGCGCCTGCAATGTCCGGGCACCTCTGGCACCAGCGAGGTCAGGCCCCAGGGCCCTAAGGGTGGGTCCAAAGGCAAAAACGCTCTCGGCACCATGAAAGACAGTGTCAGACGTTCAAAACCAGCACTGACCGCCTCAGCAAACAGGATCCTGGGTGCTTTGGCACCGACCAAACTGCCAGCACCAGGCAAGCCCTTGGCACCCGTACGACCCCCACACCACCCGCTGGCCACTCGAGGGGATGCACTCCCTGCTCAGCACCAGCTGCGCCCTCAACCACTGCACTGCTACAGTGCCGTTGTGATGCTGCCAGGACCACAGGGCTTCAGACACGCCTGAGACCTCGTCATCTCGGCCACATCAGAGTCTCCCCTTCTCCATGGCGAGTTCCCTGCTCAGTGTAGCCACTCTCCAGAGACACAGAAGCACCCTCCTTCCCTGCTGGGGATCACACCATCCTTCTCAATCGAGGAGGAAGAGGAGGAAGGCTCCATCACATGCATTCCTCTGTCATATCAAGAGCAGATGCACACAGAACCGACCTCTTGTCCCCGACAGCCAGTGACCAGAATGGAGCCAGGTCCTTGGTTTGGACCCACATGGATGCAACCCCACATGTGAATTCCTCCCCATTGGCCCTGTTGGGCCCCCTGGGCCATGTCTGGGGCGCTCTCCCAACCCGCCCACAGAGCAGAGGCAGACGCAAAGGTGACCTCTGTCTTCATCAGTCTCTCGCCTGCCTGACACAGAACAAGAAAGGCAACCAGAACTGGAGGAAGGGGTGTCACCACAAACCCCCGTCTCCCCATCTTCCCTGATGCAGCCCCTGCACCACCACCTCCAACGGCTGCGGACGACTCTTAGCAATTTCAGGAACCATTCGTTTCCCAGGGTGGCGGATTCTCGATAGGTCCCGCTGCAGGAAGTCAGAGAGCAACAGCACACATTGCTCAAAATCCTGTGAGCCTCTGCGCCTGCCGAAATAGTGCATCTGGCCAACAAGGTCTTGTTGGACCCCACTTAAGTCCCCTGGCAGACCCCAGCCTCAATACCATCCACCTGCATGCAAGCAGACAAGAAATACTGGGTCCCCACTAAAGACGTGGACTTTCTCTGCTCCCACCTACTCCTACCTCCGTGGTGGGCAATGCAGTACAAGAGAAGGAACAGCAACCCCACCCTAGAACAACCCCTCTGAAAGGGACTGGAAGAACCTACACCTCTTCGGTTCAAAAGCCTATTTGTCAGCTCGCTCCAGTTCCGCGTTGCTAATTATGAGGCATCCTGGCAAAATACAATCATAGAAACCATTTAAAATTCCAAGAATTTTGACAACATCTCCCAGACTACCAAGGGAGGGACAACCCTTGGCCCATACGGCACTGCAAGCCTCTTTGGACTTGGCAGACATGGTTGCCCGCTCCGTTGCAACGTCGGTGGTGATGAGACAAGTGTCGTGGATTCCCCCCGCTGGGTTCCCCGAAGAGGTGCAGGCACTGTGCAGGAGCTCCCCTTTGAGGGACCAAAACTCTTCAGCGAGTGCACGGCTGAGTCCCGACGGGAGTGACACTCTGCTCCCTGGGCATATGAACACCAGCGTTGAAGGGTGATAGGGTAGATACCCAGCTACTCCACACTATCAACCTCCACATTTCATGCCTCGGCAGCAGGGCCTGCAGCGATGGCAACAGAGGCCCCTCCCAAGGGCAGGCAGACACCAACACAAGCTGCTGTGCCTCATGCATCCACCTCCAAACAGCAGTTCTGAAGTTTTGGTTGAGGCCCTGAGATGCCTTCCTCTGGTCCAGCTGCTCCAACCATCTTCAACAGACCATCAGTTTGGCGATTGCTTGACCCCTTTCTATCCATCCTGGCGACAAATCCCCTTGGACAAGTGAGTCTTGGAAGTTGTCAATGAAGGGTCGTCCATACTGCCCTCTCTCCCACCCACCCGCTCCTCCCTGTCCCTCTTCAGGGACCCTTCTCACCAACACCTGCTATGGGAAGAAATAAAGCCCCTTCTACAAGTGGGAGCTGTAGAACTGTCCATTCCAGCATGGAGGGAAAGGGTGGAGACCTAGTCTGGACCTGAGAAACCTCAACAAGTTTGTCAAACTACAACAGTTCAAGGTGGTCACAATATCAACAATTATTCCAGCACTGGAACAGGGGGTCTGGTTCTTGGCCCTCAGCCTCCAAGACACATACTTTCATATCACCGTACACCCTTCCCACAGGCAATTCCTCAGATTTGTCCTGGATCCGACCACTACCAATACAAGGGGCTGCCCTTTGGCTTTTTGACAGCACCCACAGTATTTTCCAAAGTCCTCATGGAGGTGGTGGCACCATTGTAATATTCCCATACCTAGACAATTGGCTCCTCAAGGCTCCATCCAGAGTCAAGGCTGTCGAAGCTGTCAGGAAAACCATGGGCCTTTCTCAACCCTTGGCCTCAGATAAACATGCAAAGAAGAGTGCTGATCCCAGTGCAGCGCCTGCACTTTATGGGGCTCAGCTGGGTGCAATTCAAGCCAGAGCCTTCCCCCCCAGCTCACAGATTCTCTGCAATAGCGAGTCTCGTTTCCATGGTAAGGACCAGCCTGCAGATCTCTGCCAGGACATGTCTACCACTGCTGGGCCATATGGCAGCGGCCGTGCTTGTGGTAAAACATGCCAGGCTACACGTGCGTTGTCTCCAGGCCTGGCTACAGTGTCCATGCCCCACAGACACAGCCTGAACAAGCTCCTGTCGATACCAGTCAAGGACTCATTAGACTGATGGACAGAACTCCCAAATGTCCCTTTCCTACAGCCCACACTATCGTCGATGCTGACAACCAACACCTCCCTCGTCGGTTGGGGAGCACGTCTGCAGATCCACAGTGAGCAAGACAGGGGTCCCCTCAGAATCCATGTCGCAGATCAACCCCCGAGAGCTGCTGCTGGTGCAGCGCGTGCGTCACTTCCTCCCACTGATCAGGCAAAGGACTGTTAGAATAATGATGAACATCGCCTGCACATTCCACCTCAGCAGACAAAGGGGGAGCCAGATCACAGACCCTGTCCTCAGAAGCACTGAAATTGTGGCACTGGAGTGTCCAGCACAACAGCCCCCTCAGCCACGTACCTACCTGGACATCAGAACGTCCTAGCAGACACACTGAGCAGGAGTCTCACAACACCCCGCAGCCCTACAGCATATATTCCACCCCGGGGTCCCTGCACATAGATCTCTTCACCACACCCGACAACGCCCAACCTCCACAACCCTGCTCGAGAACGGGACTAGGCCATGTCTCGAAGGGAAGCTTTCCTCGTCACCTGGGATGCACCCTACTCTCCACCTCGCCACCATTTCCCCTGGGGTTCAGAGTACTTCCCAAGATCCAGGTAGAACACGCCAGAATCGTGCTCATAGGGGCCAGGACTGATCTGGTATCCTGACCTCCTGCGCATGGCGCTCTCCATGTCTCCCTACTGCTGGCTCCACACCTCCTGTCGCAGGACGCAGGCCAAATCCTCCATCCCAGGCTAGAACTCCTCTCTCGGAAGGCAATGCTCCTTCCTGGTTCCAGGAGTCTGAGATGAGCCATTCAGAAGAGGTGAAAGAGATTCTTTTACATGGCAGATGTGCTACAACTCGCCACACTTACCGCCATGCATTGAAAAGATCCCAGATGTGGTACGATAGCAAACGTGTCTCAGCAACGGAGGTTCCTTTACCACTCGTCCCAGGCTGCACCCTAGAATTCTATCCACAGGTCCCGTTCACATACGCCTCACTGCCAGCACTGCATCCCACCCCAGCATGGAAGGCATTCCATATTTATCCCATCGTAGGCTGCCATCACGCCTCCTGAGAGATGCTTCCTCGTTCCACCACACGTAAGCTACTTCTGGGGCCTTTCTGAGTAACGCGCTGATCGTGGGCACTGGGACAGCATCCACATGATGGTCGGTTCATGCTAGACGTTCTGCCATCACAGCAGCTCCCAGAGCTGAGGCTAGGCTGACCAGATGTCCCAATTGTATAGGGACAGCTCCAGTCTTCAGGGCTCAGTCTTATATGGGTGCATATTACCGTCCACCCCTGTGCCGATGTCTCACATTTGCTATCTGGTCACCCTAGCTGAGGCAGACTTTGGGAAATCTGTTTTTTCAGCCTTTGTTTGAGTGGACTCCAAATTCCCACCCCCTGCCGGCCGGGGACCATCTGAAGTGGAGGATAGATGGGCACAGTCACCAGAAGGACCGGAAATGCTTCCTCGCCTGTTATACTGTGACATACTCCACGCCCCTGCTCGTGCGCCTGTGTGGAGTCTGATGGCACCAAGGCCCCGGGCTTCAGCCACTGAGTGAGTCTTGGGGCAGTCAGCCACTCCCCAGCCTTCCTCTCCAGCTACCTGCTGTTCCGGTTCGCTAGCAGGACAAGGGAGGGAGCCATGTGGTGCTGGTTTACTGAGTCCAGCTGTCACACTCCTGCGTCTGGCTGCCCCCCCACACAGATCAACACAAATCCTCCAGCGCAACCTGCCTAGCAACTCCCACACCACCACAACCAATAAACCTGAACACGCACACAAATCTCCCAGCCCGTGCCTCCCAGACACAACTCCGCACCCCGACCCCAAGCAGCACGCATGCCAACCCCCATGTCACACTGAAGCCCCGAATGCCTGTGCAGCCAGTGTGAAGCGATGGAAACAGCCCCGGTTGGGTCAGAACAGCGCCAGGCTCCATCAGCACTGCGCTCATGCTGCTGCTAGCCCCACGTAAATGCTCAGCCAGCTTTAGCTTTTTTACACCTGTTGGGCAGCCAGGTTTTCAGGTCCTGGGGCTTGTGGGGGTGTCCTGAGGGTTCTGGGGCCTGTGGGAGTGTCCCACGGGGTTGTGGGGCTGGCAAGGGTATCCCGGAGGGCTCTGGGGCTGTCGAGGGTGTTCCGGGGGGGGGGTGAGGGGGGTTCTGGGTCTGGCATTGGTGTCCTGGGGGGGTTGTGAGACCAGCGAGGGTGTCCTGGAGGCTTGGGGACTGACGGGTGTATTGGGGGCTCTAAAGCCAGTGGGCAGGGCGGACAGGGTTGCTTGCTGTTTAAAGCAAAGGGGGGAAGGGAGGAAGATAAAGGGCAAGCTGTGGGCCGTGCCCGCCCGCCCCTCCCGGCAGGGGAGGCATTATCTAGGGTAAAGTGTGGGATCCAGGGGGGCAGAGAGGTGTCATGCAGTGGCCCTGAGAAGGGAAATTTGGGCTGAATGGCAGCTGACCCCCCAGGTCCCGCTGGGCAGCGAGCCTCCTAGGGCAGGGGGGAGGGCCCGGGAGGGGGCAGAGCCTTGGGAGCAGCCTGGGAACCGATTTGGGGGCTGCAGCATTGGGGCCAGGGGTGGAAATGGGCAGCGAGCGAGAGAGACACCCCCCCATCTTCAGGCCCTGCTGCAAGCCCTGCTTGATCAGAGCCCCCTCTATGCACCCCCCACCCAGCTCGAGGAGTGAGCCTCTGCTGCCTTCTAGTGGCCACTGCATTAACCGTGCTGCGGGCTGTGGGGCAGCCGCTCCAGAGACCTCCAGGCGGAGGGGGGGGCAGCTGGCCTGGGTGTTGGGGGGCAGCAGCACGGCTGGGTGACCCCTCAGCCAGTACTGGAGACCTGAGGGAGTTGTGGGCATTGGCCTGACCCTGTCAGCCCCACAACAGTGTGCCCCTGACCCCAGTGTGCTCTCCCCCATGTGCTTCTGCATGCCATGGCGTCCTCCATGTGGGGCGGCCGCGCACCTACTGTGCATGTGAGGTCACACTCTGTGTGGGCACACGGCTCCTGCCCCACCTTCGGCCAGACAGGACCCCACCCCGAAGTGAGCAGGAACAGCCCCCCCCCAGGCCGCCTTGGGCCCAGCTAGCCAGGCGGCACGGGACTCGGCCAGGGGGTGGCACAGGTGCCTGGCCCGAGTCGTGTTGGGCCCGCAGTGGAGGTCTGTTGCTCATCTCGGCCCTCCCAGCTCCCACCAGGCAAGCGCCCTCTTGCCCCAGAAGCGCCCCGGGCCTCGGCAGAGCGGAGCCCGTATGCAAGTGGAGCCTGGTCCTCCAAGGTGACAACATGGAGGTGGCCCCATTAGGAGGAGAGCCACGGTCACAGCCAATGCACTGTCGGAGCAGGGGCCTGACCGTCCCCAGGTCACTGGTTGATGTGACCCTGCTCGGGCCAGACTTGACGGGAGGAGAGATGTGAGCGTGGGGGGGGAGGGAATTTTCTTCGTGGGTTTCCTAGCATCTCCATCGTTGGTGAGAGTCCTGGGGGGCTACCCAGTGCAGCATGTGTGACGAGGGGCGGCAGAGGAGGGTTGTTGTTCCAGGGGACCAGGTGTGACCTCGCCTAGCAGCCGGGACCCGGAGCCAGACGATGGCCTAGAGATGGGCACCTAGCACCTGGTGACCGGAGGCCCACCTCAGCTGGGAAACCAGCCGGTTCTGGCCAGCGGGAGGCAGATATTTAGTTAGACTCATAGACTCATAGGTCAGAAGGGACCAATATGAT
>ML675627.1:809612-829126 GCA_007922155.1 Mesoclemmys tuberculata | reverse complement strand
CCCCATTGGCACTGCCCATTGCACCCCGCCCCGCCCCATTGGCACTGCCCATTGCACCCCCCGGGCCGTCCTTTGCACCCCGCCCTGCCCCCCTGGCGCTGCCCACTGCACCCGGCCTGCCCGCCCCCACACTGCGGATATTGCCCACTGCATCTGTCTGGCCCTGCCGACTGGTGCACAGGGTCAGCGCTGGGGTTGGCACATGTGGTGCGTTTGCAAGACTGTGTCTGAGTCCTAGGGGAAAAGGATGTCGATCTAGGGCAGCTTGGTTCCATTCCCAGCTCCACCAGTGACTCCCAACTGAGCCGGGCTTGGATACTGCCCCTCTGTGCCTCAGTTTCCCATCTGTCCCTAGGGACGGTGCTCCTTGCAGCGGCAGTGGGCCTCCAGAGAAGGCTTAACATGCTTTTCCGGCATCAGCGGCTCCCATCCGGAATGGCAGATGCTGGAGCAAAGGGTCTGCCTGTCTCTCCCTTCACAGGCTGTATTGGCTGGGGAGGGGGGAGATGTGTATGTGCGAGCCCCTTGGTCCCCTGAGGCCCTGCTGTTTGCAAAGCAACGTGTCTGTAATGTCATTTGCAGGTGATGGGAATCGCCCCCCATGTCTGTAAGGTACAGTCAGGCCATCAAGTAGAATTTGATTAATATGCAAATGGGCAACAGGAGAAGGAGAGTGGGAGAGTGCGAGTAATTAATCACTAGTTAAAAGAAATTAATACCAACAGCAGAGGTTGTCAGGAAACAGCAGCAGAGTTAATCATCCAGCAAATTGGACGAGGAAAAAGATGAGAGAGTGACAGGAGGGGAAAGGCTGGGGATGAGGCTGTCAGATTCCTCCGGAGACAAGCATCCCCTCCGGGCGGACAGATACCCCGGAGATGGGCATGGCCTAGCCACCTGACGAGAAGAGACAAAGGCTATAAACCCAGATCAGGTAGCTAGACTGGGGGAGCGGGGGAGATGGATAGATGGGTGTATGTGGATGTATGGGGCTAGACAGATAGGGTGGATGGATGGATCTGAGTTTTAAGGAATGATTTAAGCAGCCCCCCAGGTAAATGGGGAGGCTGGGGAATAGGCAGGGTGATGGCAGAAGGCAAGAACAGGGAGGAAATGAGCTGGGGTGCAGGGTGTTTCTCACCCACTCTGACCCTGAAGGAGCTGCAGCTGATCCTGCCCTGAGCTGTAGGGGGTTGGTCAGGAGCTCTAAGCAGGGGGCCCGCTCTGCTGCTAGAGTCCTGGCTCAGCCCTCAGCTGCAGGGGTTGCTGGTTGGGCCAGAGGAGATCTAGTGCTCGGGGGGGCTGGGGGGGCAGCTGGGAGGCAGTCAGGAGCCCTGCTCCCCTGCAGTTCTCCAAGCTCTGACTCTTTGGGGGCCATAAGGAGGATGTTGCCCATTCACAAGGGCAGGGCGACGTTCTCAGCATAGCCAAGGGAGGGCTTTGGGGCGAAGTCCTGGCTGCAGAGAGCAGCTGGGTGCAGCTGTGTGCGGTGAGCACAGCCAGGGCTGTGTGGCAGGGTGCCTGAGATGGGCTGGGCTCAGATGGGGGGTGGAGGCAGGTGAGCTTGGTTGGGGGTGGCTGTGGGTGGGTTCTGTCAGTGCTGGGGGGTGCTGGAGGGTGATGCTAGCCAGCCAGGTGCCAGTACATGCCAAGGTTTCCAGATCTCAGCTGATCACTGACCGGTACCTGGCTGGGAGCTGCCTGGCTCCTGGGCTGTGGTGTTAAAACAGGTGTTAGGACTCAGGTCCCCAAACTGCAGGCACCCCCCCCTAGGAGGGCATAGAGGGACATTTGGGGAGGCACAGCAGGGCCCAGGCTAGCCCCCATGGGGGGTGGGGAGGGAGCGCCACCCAGCCCCACTCTGCCCCAAGCTCTGCTCTGGCCCCACCCCCTAGCCATGACCCCCACCTTGGTGCCTGGTTGTGGCGCCAGCTGCAGTCTTGATGCCAAGCTGTGGCCTCAGCCACCAGGTCCTGCTGCGCCCTCCGGGGCCCCTGGCTGCTGCAGCCCAGCCTCTGACCATAGCCCCACTCCCAGCTCTATCTGGGGCAGGGGCGGAGGGGCATGGACAGGGATAAGGGAGGCATTGGGCGGGAAGTTTATGGACCACTGTGGTAGAGTCTTAGAGGGTGTTTAGGGTTCAGGCTTTATTGAACACTGGCTAGCTGCTGCTGGCATGAATTTTACTCATAACATCTGTGACCCACACTCTACTGTGGTAGCTGAGCAGTTGTATTGTGAGCCTGTGCTACTGTAACTCACCAGACAGGAGAGAGCCATTAACTAGTGTGAAGGGCTGATCTCCAACAGAAGGTGTGTCCTGCCCAAATGGAAGGGGCAGCGCCAGCAGACAGACACTTGTGGGATGTTGCATCTGGAATTGCACTATGCACCCTGAACAAGAGGACAAAAGACTTTTTTTGTCCTGCTCTCCTCCCCTTGAAGATGAGTCATGCCATGCAACTGGATTCCTCCCATCAGCTGAGTGTGCAGCTCTGAGCACATGGCAAGAGGATGATAAAAACCCCAAACCAAAGGAACTTAGGAGGAGCTCTGTGCTGCTTGGACTGTTGAGTACGAGGTTTCTAGGCATAAGCAAGAGATCCCCAGCTGCTTAGCTGGGGTTAGCCCTAAAGGACATCTAGCACTTGCTGGTTACAGAAGCTTCTGTTAACTTTTGAGACCTAAGACAGTAATTCATTTGTGTATCTATGGTTACATGCTTTACCCTTGTAAATAACTCTCTGGTTCCTTGTCCTATTAATGACTCTTTAGATAGTTTATTATGGGATTGGCTACAAGCGCTGTCCTTGGTGTGAGATCTGAGGTGCCACCGACCTGGGGTAAGTGACTGGTCCTTAGGGACTGGGAGTAACCTGAACATTGCTGTGATTCTTGGTGCAAGGACCATCTGTCACAAAGGCAGGCCCACCTTGTGGTGAGACAGATCCGAGCATCCTCGGAGACTGAGTGTGACTCCATGTTCTCACATTCTTGTGTCACGGAGGTGCGTGGGTGTGGGTGTGGTTGTGGTGAGCTATGGAGGTTTGGTTGGTTGGATGTGGGGGTTATGGTTGGGGGATTGTGGTTGAATGTGGGAGTGGTTGCGATTGGTCGGTTGTAAGTGGGTATGTGAGTGTGGGTGTGGTTGGTTGCGAGTGGGTGTGGTTGCGGGGTCAGGGCTGGTTGTAAGAGTGGTTGTGGAAGTGGGCGCTCAGTGTTCCTCTCTGGATCCCAGGTTCCAGCCCTGGACGTTTCACTCCCACCTGCCTTTCTCAATCCTTGTGCCCTGAATTCATTTGCTGACTGGCTGGGTGAACAGCGGGGACAGTCCTGGGGCCCCCCACCCACGCCCCCTAGTAGGTGCCACCTTCCAATTTCTGCAGTGAAGGCGGCAGGGTCCTCCCCACAGCATCCTCCTCCCTGCGCTGCTCCCACAGGAGGCCGCTCCTGTGCAAGGAGACGGGGCTGTGGGGAAGGCATCCCCATCCACACCTGCCATCCCCACACTGCTGCTTCACTGGCTCCTAATCCAGATACAGCAGAACCCCAGACCCTCCCCCATTTGTGCATGTGCACACACACACTCCCTCGCACGCACACACTACCGCACGCTTGCACGTGCTCAGCTGCTGTCTCCATCTGCAGCCCTGTGCCTGGCCTGGCCGTGGGGCTCCCGGTGTGCTAACACAAGCAAGCAGCTGGAGGACTCGCACAGCTGCTGAGGTGCCAGGAGTGTCTTTGAGCCTCTGCCAGGCGGGAACTGCCTGCATCCCCCCTTCTCCCTCTAGCTCTTAGTGCTGGACGGGCCCCATCTGCCCATCCCAGCAGGGCCCCCCCATCTGTTTCCCAGGGTCCCACCCCTTCTCCCTGGGGGACAATTCCTTGCTCAGCCCTATCTCCTTCCTGTCTGCTCCCTAGTGAAGCATCTGTCCTCTTGGGGGTCCTGCCTCCAGCCATCCTCAGCCCAGTAGCTGAGCTGGGCAGCAGCAAGGCAGCGTGGGGCAGTAGTTAGAGCAGTGGGGCAGGTTGGCTTTAGGCCTGGTGCTGAGGACAAGGTGTCATGTGGCCTGCAGGGACGCCCTTCCTCCCTCTGCATCTCTGCACCCACCTGTGACTAACACTGGCCTGGTTGCTGGGGGCCAGGCTGTGTGTGGGATGTGGGCAGTGTGCTGCAGGGGAGGTGCCAGAGGAGGCAGCATTGCCCAGGGCCTAGGACTCCTGGGTTCTGCTCCCAGCTCTACCACTGCCACTGTGTGATCCTGTGCCTCAGTTTCCCCTCCTGCCCCCTGTGAAATGGGCAGAATGCTCCCACATGCAGGCTGGGATCCATGGCTGGAAAACTCCCTGCTGCCTAGTGCTTGATGGTTTGTGGGGGCCTTCTCCTCTCCTGAGCTTGCTGTCTGTACAGCTCACTGGTTTCCTCCCCCAGTGCTCCTAGACCCCTGCCATGCCAGCCCCTTCCCCCAGTGCAGAGCTGTAATTGGGGACCAGAAGTGGCTGCGGGGATGGGCAGCGTCTCCCCAGCTATCATGGAGCACAGAGTCCCAGATGTTCTTTCACTCAGAGATGGTCCAGGCACTGGGCGAGCTGCCATCAACAGCGTTCCCGTGCCAGTTCCCACAGCCAGAGCCCTGGCCACGCAGCCAGCAGGCCCATGGGAACCAGCCGTGCAGACTCGCCCTCCTCCGCACAGACCCCCAAGATACAGCACACACGCAGACCCACACAGACCCCTACACGTATGCACACACTCCCCTCACATGCAGGTATGCTCACACACACCCATCTGCACCCACGCCACAGCCAACCACACTATACACAGCCAAACTCACAAGCACCCCCCCACACACAACCAACCACCCAACCAAACGTTCCTACAACCAACCCACCCTCCCTCAAAAAACCATCCCACAACCAGCCACATTCACAACCCCTCCAATCATTCCCACAACTGACCACACACTCCCACAGCCACACCAACAATCAGCCCCCCACCCAAGGAGCTGGTGGACGCATGCTGCCAGAGTAGCTGTGCCCGGACATGGACTGGAAATAGGCCCCACAGTCACAGGGGTACCCCCCGCTCCCGCCATCCAGGTTCCTCTTCTGGGACTGATGGGCAGGGCAGCCGTCTTGGCCAGCTCCAGCAGGAGGATGCTGAGGAGGTTCTGGCCCTTTGTGGGGCCACAGATGAGCTCTGCGACTCCAAGGAGGGCGGGGAGATGTGCAGGCAGAACTGCGGCTGGACGTCCTGGAGGAGCTGGAGGGCTGCAGCCTGCTGCACTCGGCCCAGACTTCGCCAGGGTCTCCCTCTCACCGCAGATGAGGTGCCATAAACCGCACTGAGGACAGGCTCATGCTCCTGGCTCCAAGAGCCCAGTGGCTGTGGGACCAGGGGGACACAGGCTGGTCCCTGGGGATCCCTGCAAGGAAGTGGCTGGTGTAGCGTGTGAGCGTATCTGGTGGTTCTCAGGGCACGGTTCAGTGGCTGACCAGCTGGGAGGCACTCAGCTTGCTCCGGTGACGTAGCGGAGGTGGCTGGGGGGCCTCACAGGCCAGCTCCAGGGGCACTGGGATTAAGAGACAAAATCAACTCCCATTTGCTGAGCATGTTGTTTTCCCCACGGTGCCACTGTATGTGGCCTGGACGGTGGGCAGTGCCCAAGGCAGGGGCGGCTGGGCAGTACGAGTATGCAGTGTCTGTCCCTGCCTCTGCCATGGAGTCCCTGCAATGTGGGACGGGACAAGGCACCCAGCCTGGACTTTGCACAGGTGGCTCTGGGTCCCTACTGACCACTTGCAGCTGCCGCTGAAGCCACTGGGAGCTGGATGCAGAGAACACACTGGGTACTGCCTAGGACTCTGAGAAACCAGGTCCCGGGTGTCTGCAAGGACAGGACACCCCAAATCAGTAGATACTTTTGCCCTTAATCTCTGTGCCTTCGCGCCCCATCTACGCAATGGGGCTAACATCGTCTCCCTCCCCTCCTGGTGTGTTGGGAAGATACAGTCAGGACTGTTTGTGATGCACACAGACACTGCAGTGATGCAAGCCCGGGAGGGACTTAACAACTGTCTTCAGAGCAGGCTTTGTGCATGGATGATAAATAAGGCCTGGGTTGCACACTGAAGAGCCGGGAGAACCCAAACTCTTGTTAGCTGTGTATGAAGTGAGCGTGGGCTTGGCAGGGCACCCAGCAAGGCAGGGTCCTGGGGAAGCACTAGGCTGGGAGGCCTTCACAGCCTGTATCATAACATCCCCACCAGGGCTGGGTCAAGGCTACACAGACCAGCCGAATTCTGGGATTTCCTGACTTGAAGGCTTCACCTTGCTACTTTAGCACTGGCCTTTTTCTGTAGTCTGTGGCTGTAAGAAGCGTGATATGCTAGATTCTGTACAGGCTTTGAGCCCTCCCTCATTGCTGGCACCATGGGACCTGGGCACCTCCCAGTCCTGCAGGAATTGGTTCTCTCCGTAGTGTGGGCAGGGGTGAGGGGGGGGGTGTTGGTAGGTGTCGCAGGTGATAGTCCTTTTAAGGGCAAAGTTCTGCCAGAACAGACGTGGCCTGGATGGGGCTGAATGTGCGGGTTGGGGGCAGCACCCGTGGTCAGGAGATATACAAGGAGGCTGGAGAGACACCCCACTACCAGAGGAGGGTTAAGGGGGTGCCCTGGCCTGTACAAGGGCAGGGAACTGGGAGAGAGCCAGGGAGAGCAGTGGAGAAGATCTAGGTTGGACATTAGGAAAAAGTTTTTCACTAGGAGGGTGGTGAAGCATTGGAATGGATTACCTGGGGAGGTGGTGGCATCTCCATCTTTAGACGTTTTTAAGCAGAGGCTTGACAAAACCCTGGCTGGGATGATTTAGCTGAGGGTAGTCCTGCTTTGGGCAGGGGGTGGGACTAGATACCTCCTGAGGTCCCTTCCAACTCTAATATTCTATGATTCTATGGGGGCTGTGGTACCGTCTGCAAGCCCGGGCAGGCAGACGTCGTTTGGACTAGTTGAACTCCAGACGGGAACTCTGGGGCATCAGTGAGCAGCCTGGAGGTCCCAGGGCACCAGAGCCTGAAGCTCTGGACTGATGGCATCAAACGTGGCGGCGTGTGGGTGACTCGACCCCTGCTATGGGGAGTTCCGTGGCCTAAGTGAGGTGTGGAGTGCTCTTGAGGGGCCTTGGGAAAGGGGAACCCGGAGGGGCTGGCAGGGGCCCCCTGTGCCAGGTGGGTTTGATTTTTAGTGCCCACGCTGCTCTGTGCTGATGTCAGCAGAGGCTGGTTGGAGCCTGGCATGAGATGTGGGGAGCCGAGCTGCTGACTACGGCCTCACCCTCAGGCGTGAGGCTCTTTGGGAGACTCTGGGGTCAGGCTCCTCAGAGACACAGGGAGGCTGAAGCTGGTGCTGATCCCCAGAGCTGGTTGCCTCTCCTGTGGGGAAGGGCTTTCCCTTTAGGGTCCTGTCACAATAGCCCCCTCCACAGAGCAGGGGAGACACCTCACACAGTCAGGGCCTTCCCTCCCGCAGAGGGACAATCAGCCCCTGACCAGCTGGGTGCGAAGGACTGAGAACCGCCCCGGGAAGGGCAGGTCAGGGAGCCCTGGGAGGGGTGAGAAAAGCTTCAGCTGGGGAGACAGGCTGAGCCGGGGCCTGCGTGTGCTGTGAGGCAGGACAGTGGTGTCGGGGTGCCGGCCATAGTCTCTGCGTCCCGCTCAGCACCATGGCTACAGTTAGGCCAGAGACAGGACAGGACTGACCTGGCTCTGAGCCAGCAGGTTCATGCCCATCACTAATCCCACTGAGGCTCTGCCGCAGCGAAGCCAAGGCCCGGATCCCACAGGACTGGCAATGCACACACAGGCCTGGGCACCAGGCCCTGCTCCTGCCATAGGCCCTGCCAGCCACGTTGGGGCTGGAGGGGGCTGGGGGCAGGGCTGGCAGTATCTGTGGGGCATGGTGGTGCAAGGCCAAGTGTCCCCATGGGGCTGGAGTCTAGACCAGCCTGGGGCCAGGGGGATTTCACCCCCAGAGCAGGGAGGCAGGGCAAGCCGGGTCTGGGGAGGCCTGTTTGCTCTGCCAGAGGTGGGGGTGGGTGTTGAAATTCCTTTCCTACACATGGCAGTGGGGTCCTGCCCGGCCGTGGAGGCTCAGAGCTATGTGCTTGGTCACCAGAGCAGCTGCCCTCCAGCGCCCCGGGAACGCCGTAAAGTGCACAATGCAGCGCCACCAGGTCCCTGTAGCGCCCATGGCTCAGTCACCACAACTGGGACACAGGTGGGTTTGGCTGGAGCCGCCGGGCACTGTGGTAAATCCTCACTTGGAGGGCACCAGTCCAGAGACTGCGGCGCTCCCCTTCACGGGTCTGTTGACTATTTGCCCATGTTACCCACCAGAGCGGGGCAGGGACCAGGGTGCGAGTGGAGGGGGCTGGAGAGTTGCACAGCGGAGCAACAGCGGGCTGTGAATCAGGACTGAGGGGATCAGTAGGGCTGGAGGGCGCAGCCGAGGCCTCATTGGCGTGCATGAAGCAGTCCAGTTGCTGGTGCAGTAGGAGGTTGGAAGTCAGTGTACTTGGGGGGCACTGGGCCGGGGGGTGGCATGGGTCACTTTCCAACTAGCCCTGGGGGCTGCCAGCAACTCAACCAGCCTTTGCAGGAAGTTAGGGTTAGGGTTAGCTTTGGGGCTTCTCGACCTAGTGCCTGCAGAGGGAGCAGACCCCACTGTTCCCTGTCCTCTCCGAGCCTGAGCCCCAAAGCTGGGGGGTGCTGGGGAGTATGTGCATTGCCAGCCCTTACCCGATGACTATCTGAGCTGACGGAGACGCTCCCCCAATGAAGCTTCTTTCTCCAGCCCCGATGAGCCCATCACCTGCCGTTTGGCTCAGAAAAGTGGCTGTGCAATTGGCGTCTCAGCCGCTCCCCTCCCCACCTGCACCAGGCTGAGCTGTTGCCAAGAACGAGCTGACTGCTAGTCCAGCTCCTCTGGCACGTCAGCAGAATTGGTAGCTGGGGTGTGCTGGCAGGACGCTGGTGCAAGCCGCGCTGCCGCCCAGCTCTGCTGCCGGGACCGCAGGGCAGCCCCACTGAAGCAAGACAGACAGTATTGCTGAGGCCTGGCCCAGGGCCCATGGTCAGGGTGAATTTACTAACCCAGCTCCCAGGCAGGCTTGTGAGTGGTGCCCCGGCTGGTGCACGGTGCATGGCTCTCAAAGGCCTCAGAACTGTCACATTCAAACCGACTCCCTGCAGGGGCTGCTCAAAGGCACATTCAGTGCGAAATCTCAGTCCTCAGCCCCTGGCTGCTCCCGCTGCAGGGCTCTGGTGGGGGGGGGAGGGAATGCAATTAAAACCGAGCAAATAATGGCAGAAGCTTGTCTCTGTTTGAAAGCACACACCAGGGGAATTACAGCAGAGGGCCTTCGTGTGCATTCCAGTGGCAGCTCTACGCCACCAGACTGAGCACCTGTGATGGATCGTTCATATTTTCTATGAATACTGTGTGGGCCTCGGTTTCCCTGAAATGCTGCATGGTCAACTAGGTGTGGGGGGAAATCCAGGTGTGACTGACATCTGGCTGTCTGGGGCTGGACCCATGTCCATGGATTGTCCCAGAAAACAATGGCCACTCCAACTGCCAGGCCATTTGGATCATTGGTCTGACCAAGTATGGCCATTCTTATATTCTTAACTAGTAACTAATGGTCTCCCGAGATCTGGCCAGGTCCCACCTGCTGGAGAGCAAAGGGCTCAGCAGGGGGCTGGTGACATTTGCTGGGAACAAGGCCAAAGGGCCAAGGGGAGGACCGGGGGGCTGGGTCATTACATGTGGGCTGCTGGAGGGGAGGAGTTGCTCCTGGCCTGGGCTCTGAACCAACCCTGCTGGACTTCGCTGTAACATGCTGGTCACTAGCTAGCCACAGACTGTCTGCGCTGTGTCCATTCAGCTACTCACCCTCCTGCTGTTACCCGCCAGCCAAGAGTCACTCCCCAGTCAGGAAGTCAGGGTGCACTGCACCCTTTGGGGTACCAGTCTCCCTCTGGGGCGCAATCCAAGTGGACTGATGGCTGGGAGCTCACAGTGTGATGCAGGGGTGCTGAAGGCTCTGGGGGTCGGTCCCAAAAAGCGGTGAAGCCAACTTGCGTCCCCCAGTGACAGCGTGTGACCCTAAGGAGCTGATGCACCAACAGGGTCCTCCCAGGGGCTGCGCCAGAGCCGCATGAGAGCACCAGGCCTGTGGGCCATGACAGCACGAATACATGCTGAGGGAGCTCTCCCTTGCCCAGAAGTTTGCAGGCTCTTTGCCTATGGTCATTGCCTAGCTCCCCATCCTGAGTGTTTGATGTCCTGCCCATCCCCCAGAACTGAGCACCCCAGTGTCAAATCACACCAAAGTCCCTAGTGGGTTTACTAGCCACTCCAGCCCACCCTTCTCCCTGGGCACGCTGCGGGGGGAGGGTTTGCGCGTGCTTGGCTGTGTTCAAAGAAAAGCAGGGAACCCTCCAGCTCCAGTCATGACAGGTCCTGGTGTGACATCACCACGCTGCACTGTGACATCAACCGGCTGTGACATCACTGCTGGCCAGACAGGCTTCCAAAGGCCTCTGACTGCACAGGGCAGCTAAGAGCACATGGTGGCTGCAGCGAGTGGGAGGGGACACTGTGAAGCCGCACATGTGTATCGCATAAGAGCGCTGGGCTCTTGATTCCACTGAAATCACTTTTTTGGCATGACAAGATAGAAACAGTGCCAGACTTAATCCATCAGGCAGGGCTGGGGAACGTGGCCCCCTGCTCCCATGCTGCAGTAATGCAGTTATCCGAAAACATCGCAATAAACCTGCTCTCCCATCCGGGCCTGCCATCCATCTGCACGCACACAGCCATCAGAGCCTGCTGCTGGAGATCAAGGGACACTCACACTCACTGACACACACACACGCAAACTCACTGACACCTATGTGCACTGACACACACACACACACTCATTGACACCCATGCGTACTGACAGATAAACTCACATGCGCACTGGCATACACTGACACCCATGCGCACTGACACATGCATACGCACCGCCACACATGTATTGACGTGCACTGACATGCACAAACTCACTGACACACACATAGACACGCACTGACAACACGCTTGCTGGCACACACATGCCTAGTATGTTGTGAACAGCTGCTCGTCCTGGGAAGGAAAGATGCTTCCCTGCTTGGAGAAGCGGAGAAGGGTCCTGGTGAGAGGAGGCAGCTGTGGGGAACAGAGCAGGATGGTGAGTTTGGAGTCACCCAAGCATGGCTCGTCTCACTTGTTCTGCCGACTTGTAGGGCCCAGACACCAACTCCTGTTTGGCATGGGGTGTCACTTGCACAGGACACCTCCCTCCTATCTGCACACGCTGGGCTGCCGGATTAACTGAATTAAATCAGCACCAGCCTCAGTTTCCCCCCAGGCTGAGCCACTTTTGAGCCTGGGGTGACAGTTCTCAGCTACGCCCAGCAAAAGGCCTTTGTCCTCTGTCCAGTTCACATCTCCCCTGCGCCGAGGGCTGTCTTAGCCCAGTGGGTCCTGGGTCCCTGGTGCGCTGCGGTCCTGCCAGCCACGTGCTAGTCACCACATGCCACTGGTTGCCCACCCGGTGGGGGCCCACATCTGCTCCCTGGCAGGCTGCACCCAGAGGGCCAGGACTAGTCTCAGATGGTGCCATGGAGGCAGGGGGCCTGGCCATGCCACCAAAACCACCCCCAGCAGAGTCCCCGGAACCGGCTCTCCTGGGCCAAGGGAGCCGAGGGGCCCACGGGGGGCAGGTTATGAAGCCAGGTCCGCTGGGTCTGGCCCGGGCCCAGCAGCAAATCCAGAGAAAGAGAAAACAAAAGGGCGGGGCCGTGAGAGCGGAAGAAAGAGAAACAATAGGGAAGGGAAGCGAAGGGGCCGATCAAGTGGGGGGCGGGAGGAGGGAGGAATCTGACAGGAGGGGGCGGCCGGCGGGGATCCTCCTCTCTGCGAGACAGGCCGTCCAGTGACACAGTGGCCGCCCCAGGCGCTCTGATCTCGGGGGCGGCGAGGGCGCTCTGATTTCGGGGGGGCGGCCCAAGGCGCTCTGATCTCCGGGGGGGGAGGCGGCCCAGGGCGCTCTGATCTCGGGGGGCCCAGGGCGCTCTGATCTCGGGGGGCCCAGGGCGCTCTGACCCTCCCCCTGGTGGCCCCCGAAGCGGTGCCGAGGCCCGCCCGGCCCCCCGCCGGCTGCGCGGGGGCGAACAAAGGCCCTTGACTTCCCCGCGGGCTGCGGTCGCGCCAAGTGTACCCAGCCCGTGTAAACAGCCGGCGCTTGATCTGCGAAGTGTTACAAATGGTCCGCGGCCGGAGTCGGACAAAGGCGCGGGTGGGGCGGGCTGTACCGGCCCCCTGGGCCGCGCGGGCCATTCGGGACCCGGGCTAATCAATTGCTGCTCGCCCCCCGCAAGGGCCAGGCCGCAGATGCCGCGGGGGGAGGCGGCTCCCCCGTAATCAATCACCGGGCGGGGCGGGTGCGACTCACGAGCCATACGGCAGCCCCGGCTCCGCGGCTCTAATTGAATCGAAGGCGGCGCGGAGCCGGCCGGGCCGGGCGCGGGCTGCTGCGGCTGCCGGGGAAAGGCGCGACCCGGGGGAGCCGCCCCCGGTCAGCACCGTGTCCCCGGCCTCAGGGGATCGGTCCCGGGTCAGCACCGATTCCCCGGCCCGGCCCGTAGGCTGCCCCAGGCGGGCCGGCTGCTGCCCGCGGGCCTGGATTGTGGTTTCTCCGGTGAAGCTACGTCTCGGCCGGCGGCAATAAGGCGCGCAGCCGGCTCCTAGCGCACTCAGCTGTCTCCTTTTATTCAAAATATATACACACAAGAGAAGGGGCCGGGCCACCCCCCGCGGGGAGAAGAGCAGGACGCAGGATGGCGGGTGCGCCCCCCATTATTTCTTTCACGACTCCAGGAGCCCCCCGGTTCCGTTCTCAGCGAGCAGCTCCCCCAGGCCAGGGCTCCCCCCGCCCGCGGCAGGGAGCAGCCGGGGACACGGACACACCCGACGGGACCAGACGACGCTAGAAAATAAAATTTTTAAAAAATGAAATTGCACCAATTCCCCCCGCAAGCGCCTGGGGGGGCAGGGCAGCATGGGGTGGGGTAGGCAGAGGCGGTCAGAAGGGTGGGGGGTGCAGGTGGTGGGGCAGGATGAGGAGGAAGGTGGGGGAAGGGAACCTGGCGTCGGGCTAGAGGAGGTGGGGAAGGGCACCCCGCGCCCGCCCGGGGATGGGGGAAGGGCACCCCGCGCCCGCCCGAGGGTGGGGAGGAGGGATGGGGAAGGGGTGCCCCACGCCCAGGAACGGCGGGGGGCGGCAGGGGGCCTCCCGCCCCCAGCTGAGGTGTATTTGGTAAGTCCCAGGCGCTCGGTTCCGACGGGCACAGGCAGGAGGGTCCCGGGGGGCGCCTCTCCCCAAGCCGGCTGCCTGGGGCGGCCGCGGGCCCCGGGGGCTGGGCCCCGCTGCCCCTAGTCGTCCACCTCGATCTCCTCCTCGGAGCAGGGGTCCGTGGCGGGAAGGCCGCCGGGGGAGGGCCCGCGGGGCTCGCCCAGCTCGGGCAGGCTGGCCAGCTTCTCCAGGGCGGCCGGGGGCAGCTTCTTGAGCGACTCCACGTCGGCTTTCATCTCCTCCAGGTCGCGCTTGAGCTTGGCGCGGCGGTTCTGGAACCAGGTGATGACCTGCGCGTTGCTCAGCCCCAGCTGCTGCGCCAGGTGGTCGCGGTCGGCCGGGGACAGGTATTTCTGGTAGAGGAAGCGCTTCTCCAGCTCGTAGATCTGGTGGTTGGTGAAGGCCGTGCGCGATTTCCGCCGCTTCTTCGATGCCGGCCGGTGCCCGAAAGCGCCCAGCGGGTCGCGACCTGCGGGGGAGCGGGAGGGCGGTCAGGGCTGCGGGCAGGGCAGGGGTCGGTCTCTTTGTCTCGGCCCCTCCGGAGTGGCTGCACCTCACCTGCGGGCCGGTTGGGGTGGGGGCCTCCCCCCCGCGGGGCTATGCCAGCGAGCCCCGCACACGGCGCCCTGGCCCGGGACGCTCGGCTGCTCCAGCCCGGGGCCTGGCCCGGGTTACTGCGGCTCCGGGGAGGGGAGAGGAAAATCCCCCCTCGGTGGGGACCAGGCACACGGGAAAGGGCAGCTGGGAAACGGGCGAGTGGCCGGACGGGGAACCCCGGTGCAGGGCCTGGCAGGACTGGGTCTGGCCCCACCGCTTCCCTCCTCCGCGGGCAGCGCCAAGGCGGGGCTGGGCCGGGGGAAGATTCCAGCGCCCGCCGCGGGCAGCGGCCAGGGGAGGCAGGCCCGGCCTGGTCCGGAGCTCTGGCCGCGCGGTCCCTCAGCGGCCCGGCTCCCCGCCGCAGGGAAGGCACGGCTCGCTGCAAGCTGTGCTGAACGCACAGGCCCGCGCCCAGCGCCCGGGGCCCGAGGCCGGGCCGGGCGCCCTGGCCTTCCCTGGAGCCGGTGCGGTTCACAGCCGCGGCGGGCCTGGCTCCGACATGGCTGCAGCAGCTGCTTCTTGGGGCTGCGAGGCCGGGCCCCCTGCGCCTGACGCCGACAGCGGGGAACCAGCTGGGCGAAGACACGGGCCTGGGCCGCAAGCTTCAGCCGGTGCTAGACAGACCCAGAACACACCCGGTGGCGGTCGGCTTCGCGGCTCGCAAATGCCCTTCTCCGCGCGCCTGTTAGTGTCACCCGCAGCAAACCTGCAACACTGAGAGACGGAGCTTCACCCTGCACGGAACGGGGTGAGGAACACACACGGCAAAGTGTGACGCCTGGGAAGCGAGATCGATGGTTTTCAAATAGAGACGCGTTTTACAATCTCACAGGTGTACTCAGACACCTAAGCACCCCAAAATATCCCACAGCCACTTGTGCCGGTTTAAAACACCCCTTCCGTTCTCAGGTATTTGTACAGGTTTCTGGATTATTATGCGTGTGCGTAGAAACGAAAATACACCCGGCTAGACCGCGGAGTGCAGATATTTAACCTACAACGATTTAGTGCCCGAATTCATCGCGGTTCGCCAGTGTTTATAATAAATGTGTGGCCCGTAGATACTATGTGTATTTGCTGTATTTTGTGAGTGTTTATCCCAGCAGCTGTGTGTGAAATAGCTGCACTGGGAGGCACGAACAGCGGCAGATGTGCGGGAAATACTTTGTCCAGAGAAGTGGCTGGTCTGGCCGATTCTAGTCGATTTTTGGACTTTCTAAGGGCAGACAGATGTACAGACATTTATGGCAATAAATTAGTCGATTTCGATGCAGTAAATATACAGAGACGCGTGTAAATTGCAAACGAAAAAACCCAATTCGATGTGTGTCTGTATTCGCTTAACACAACCCGCGGAAGAAAATCCGTGGCACATCCATTCCGCGGTGAATTGGAGTGTATTTTACAGCCCGAGCACACTCGGGTGTTCGCACCGAATTACACATTTATGGTGACAAATGTGATTGTACGTGTGGCCGTTAGAAAGGCCAAAACAGACTAGAATATGCGGCGTGTAGCCCGTGTCTGTCACACGCCCCGCTCGGCGTGTACCCGAGTCGCTTTGTATCGGGAAGCGCATTGCTGTGTCGGTTCTGTTCGGGAAACGGACACGCGGGTCAGGATAATTGTGAGCGTGTCTCAGACACGGGAAAATACCGGACAATATGCGGGGCTCTGAGCCCGAGTTTAGCCGGTGCGTTTCACGTACACCCCGCCTGGGTGCGGGAGCGCGAACCCGGACGCGTTCAGACAATGCCCGGGTGTAAGTTGGTCGTGTCTCGCACGGGCCGCGCACCCCAACGCAATCCCCATGGCCCGGGCGGTTTGTCTCCAAACTGCCCCCAAAATTGTAACGGGGCGACAGGCATGGAAACGGGGAAACGCCGTGACCTCCCGTGTGTGCGAGCACAGACACACAGGCCGGTGCTGCGTAGCTGTACCGACACCGCCGCGGTCAGTCCGTCCCTGCCTGTCTGTCTGTCCGTCTTAGACAGGGAGAAACGCGTCTCCCGCATAGACAGGGCTCAGGGACAGGACACGAGAACAGCCTTCGCTCGCTCTCCTTTACAGCTCCCGGCGCACAGGCCCGGCCCGGGGATTGTCCCCGGCTCTGGATGGGAGTTTCTCTCGCCCCTTGCTCCTTTTCCCTGCCCGGCCGCTCTGGCTGCGGGCTCCGGGGCTCGGCCGCCCTGCGCGCTCTCTCCTGTCCTCTCCCATCCCATCCCAGCGCCAGCCCGGCCCGGTTTCCCGCTCGCCGAGCCCGGCGGCTGTCGTAACTTCCCTGCCCTGGGCGATTTCGCTCGCTCCAGTCCCGAGCCCAGGGGCGGGCGAAGTTCCAGGGCCGCCGGGTCCCGGAGAGAGCTCGGCCTATCCCTTCCCCTGCCCCGGGCCGCCAGGTCACACGGCACTCCCCGCCTGGGGACCCAGGACCTGCCGGGCCCTCACAGCCCAGCTCCCGGCGGTCTGCCACTGGGGAGCGGCAGGGAAGGGCCGGAGCCCCGCGGAGGGGCTGCCCCGGCGCTGGACGTGCTTTGCCGGGCACCCCCGCATGGCCACCCCGCCCGGCCGGCGCCCCCGGTACCTTCCGCAGCCTGCAGCACGTTCACCTCCAGCCCTCGGAAAGTTTTGCTGGCCAGTTCCTCCAGGGCGCAGAGCGGGGAGGACGGGGCGGGCACGCCGTTCCGGGCCGCCCCGGAGCCGGCCACCTTGTCCAGCAGTCCGGGCGAAGCGACACAGGGGCCGGCGGGGCCTTTCCGCACCGAGGGCTTGCTCAGGATGTCCTCGATGCTGAACGGGGTCAGCGGCTTGTTGGAGTTGGCCGGGGGGGGCAGCTGGTCCAGCGGGCTCCTGCGCCTCTCCTCGCCGCCGGGGTGCGGGAGGGGGCCCGCCGCCTTCCCGTCCTTCGCGGAGGTCATCGCCCCGCAAGGGGGGCGCCCCCGCCCGCCCCCGAGCTTCTGGCTCCGCGTCCTGAGGCGGGCAGGGGCTCAGCGACTCCCCCGCGCCATGGTGCCGGACGCCCCGCGGGGACCGCGCTCCCGGGCGCCCAGCCCGCTCATGAAGAAGGCGCTGCGCCGCTCCGACACTCAGACCCCCTCGCAGCACCCCCGGCAGGGCCTAGGAGCCTGGCGCGCCCGGCTCCCCTCGTTGGGGCGCCCCGCGGACGAGTCAGGGCTGATTCGGAGACTTCCAATCGAGCCAAAGCTCCCCCCTGGTGCCCCGGTGCTCGAGCCTTAAAGGGACCCGGCCGGAGTCATTAATTGGGCACCGGGGTAGGAGGAGCCTCCGCCGGAGTGTTAGCGAAGTTTGGGAGCCGAGGAGGGAGGAGGGAGTGGGAGGGGGCCCCTCTTCCGCGGCCTCCGTGGAGAGGGGGTCCCCGAGGAGCGGGCCCGGAGCAGCGCGGCTGGACGCCCGAGGAGCCCTTCGCGCTGCACGCACGCGGCCCACTTCGCGGGGAGGCGGGACGCGCGGCCTCTCGTCCCGGGCTGCCCCCGGAGCAGGGCGACCTCCCGAGCGGCGGGATGAGCTGCCGGGGGCTGGGGCTGGGGCTGGGGCTGGGGCTGGGGCTGGGCTCGGCGGGCGATAAATCGCAGGGCTCCGGGAGCCGCATCGCAGCCTCGCAGGGCCCCGGCCGTGTCTGCGCCAGGCCCCCAGCCAGCCCCAGGACTCGCCCAGGGGCGGCCTCACTTTCCGGGCCCGGAGCGTCCGTGTGCGGGGACCTGCTCTGCTCCGGGCCGGGCTCCGGGGCTGTCTGAGCGCCTGGAGCCGAGCTGCGCTGGGGGCCCGGAGTTTCCCTGCGCGGGTCCCCGCGCGCCCCGGCTCTGGGCGCCCTCGGCTCCGCAGCCCGGCTGCGGTTTGCCTCGGGGCGGGCACGACCGACGCTGACCTGGGGCTCAGCGCGGCGCTCACGGTGCGAGACCCGGGTGAGCAGAGCCAGGCCGGGCGGGGGGATTCGGGCCGGGGCTGACGGTGGCCGCTGCTGTTTTCGGGCCGCCACCTACGAGTGTGCGCGGGGAGCCGGGCCGGGCGGGGCCGCGGGACCCTAGCGCCCTGCCCGGGATCGGGGCCGTCTGTTGCGGGCTGCGCCCCGCCTCCGCCGGCTGCGACTCCTGCGGCCCGGCTTGCGGGCATTGTCCGGAGACTGTGGGGCCGGGCCTTCGGGCCCCTCCCAGCTCCGCCGCTGCCTCAGCCTCGGCCGGGGCTCGCAGGCCGCTAGCCGGGGCTCCCCGGCTGGGGAAGGGGCAGTGGGCTGGGCAGCGCCGGGGCAGGGCAGGGCGAGAACGGGGCAGGTCCGGCTGCTGCTCGTCTGGCGCTGTAGCCGCCCGCGGCTGCTGCGCAGGGGCTGGGACGCGATGCCCCAGGTAGAGACCCAGGGCCCTGCTCGTCGCCTGCCCCTGCCCCTGCCAGCCCTGGGTGGGAGCCGCGGCTCCGGGCCCGGCCTCCCCCGGAGCCCCGGCCCCTCCAGCCCTCGCTAATGCAAGGCAGACCCAGCCAGAGCCATATAAAAGGCGAGCGATAAAAGGCTTTTCCTGACGAGTGCAAAGAGCTTTTCAAAGTTCCCTGCGGCCGGCGGGCCCCGGCCATGTGCTGCGCGTCTGGCCCGGCTCCCCGCCCCCCGCCCCTGCCGGGTGCCCGTCTCCCTCCTGCGGCCCTTCACCCCGGCTTCCCCGTCCCCCCCGCGGGGCTTCTGCCGTCCCAGAAATTTATTGGCTCCCTTGCTCTAAATGCCCCATAAAAGCGCAGGGGCCCGGCCGCCGCGTCTGGCAGTGATTAGGGCTCCGGGCCCGGGGCTCTGCGCTGGTTTTGGGTTTCACTGCGCGGCCCGGCTGTAAACCCTCTTACAAATAGCTTTATGATCCGGCGCACTTGTAAACCCCCCTGCGCTGCGCCAGCTGGGCCGGCAGCCGGGGACCCGCGGCCGGGCTGTCTGGCGGGCCGGGACACACACGGAGCGGCGAGCAGGAGAGGCCGCAGCAGGTGAGCCCCCTTCCCGATCCCCTGGGCCGCGAAGGGAGAGATGCGCCGAGCCCTGCCCGGCCCAGCCCGGCCACCCCACGCGGGGCAGGTCGCGCCCAACTGCGGTGCTCTCGGTTCCGAGTTACAGGGGGAGCAGCCCCCCCCGGTCTGTGTGTTACTGTCTGTGCACATCAGCCCCAGCGGTCTCCGTCCACACGCAGGAACGCGTGGAAACATCTGTGTATCTGTATGTCTGTCTGTGTGTATCTGTATGTCTGTCTGTGTGTGTCTGTATGTGTGTGTGTGTATCTGTATGTGTGTGTGTCTGTGTGTGTGTGTGTGTCTGTCTGTGTGTGTGTATGAGTGTCTGTCTGTGTGTGTGTGTGTGTGAGTGTATCTGTGTGTGTGTCTGTGTGTGTGTGTGTGTGTGTCTGTCTGTGTGTGTGTCTGTCTGTCTGTGTGTCTGTATGTCTGTGTGTGTGTGTGTCTGTGTGTGTCTGTGTGTGTGTATCTGTATGTCTGT
>ML675627.1:794988-809212 GCA_007922155.1 Mesoclemmys tuberculata | reverse complement strand
TCTGTGGGATACACACTGGTTTCCCTTCCACACAGGCACAGACACACGTTACATATCGATCCCCCAGTACAAGTCGATCCATCCCCACACCTCTGTCGATCCATCCGTCCATCCACACACCCCCGGCCCGCTGCGGGCTGGGACGCGGCTGTTCTCAGCCCAGCTCGGCCCGGAGAGATGAAGGCGAAGCTGCAGCAGGGTCCCCCCCTTTCCTCTCGGCTCAGTTCTGCCGGTCCATGGAGGGGTCTCCAGCCGGACCCAGCGGGGCAGGCGCAGGGCTGGAGGGCGGCGGCGGCGCTGCCCCGGGCGAGGGGGTCGGGGTGGCAGCGGCAGGCCCGGGCCGTGTCCGCCTGCACCGGGAGTCGGCGGCTGTCAGCAAAGCGCCGCCCTGCGGAGCCGAACCGAGGCCGCCCAGCGGGGCAAGTCTTCCGAGCCCGGGACCGGCGCTGGGGCTTGAATTTGCACGTCGATTCCCCGGGCGGGAGTGTCCATGGGCCCCGGTCCCGCTCGCTCCGTCCGCCCGGTCCGCAGCGGTTCTAGCCGGGGCGCGGACACTCGGACACGGGGCAGCGCCCAGCCCCCGGGGCTCCTCGCACCAGGGCGGCGGGGCAGGGCGGGGCCGGTCTGTCGGGCCAGGACCCCCGGGGGCGGGGGACACATTTAATTTATACTCAGCGTCGCCCCCCGCAGCGCCTGGCAGGCCCGGGACACCGCCGCCGGGGGGGACAAGGGAGGAGCCCCGGGACCCGGCCGGACAGACGGACAGACAGACGCAGGGACGGACAAAGGCAGAGCGGGCTGGCGCTGCCCGGGGACCCCTGCGGGGCGCAGGCACACGTGGGGTCGCGGCTGGGACCCGGCCCCGGACAGCTGACGGATCGGGGCCGGGCCGGGACCCGAGACCGCGCGGGGCGTGGGCTGCTGTCACGGGCCGGTGGCGCTGATGGGCGCCCCGCAGCGCCCCCCGTCAGCGGGGAAAGGGGTAGCGGAGCCAGCCTCGGCCCGCGGCTCACAGCGGTGAAGGGGTTAAAAACTGCTGTCACTCAGCCGGGCTGCGGCCCCGCCCTCGCCCTCGGGGCCTGGAGACTCAATTGCGGTGATAGACGGGCCGTTTACACGAGACATTAGAAGCGGCTGGATCCCTCCGCAACGCGCAGGGGGAGACGCGCCATATGGTGACAGCGGGGCCGGGCTCAGCTGCGGCCCGCTGGAGAGCGGGACAGACAGGAGCAGCCGGGGGAGACCCCCCCACAGCCTGGGGGGAGGGGTTACACACACACACAGAGCGTGGGGGGAGGGGTTACACACACACACACACAGCGGGGGGGGGGGGGTCACACACACACACACACACACACAGAGCGTGGGGGGAGGGGTTACACAAACAGCCTGAAGGGCATGTTGTGGTGTAAGTTTACACACATACACACACACACACAATCCAGACCTCAGAGCCTGCCCTGCCCCCCTCATTTCTCTGGGTGCCCCCTGGCAGTGGGGCGAGGGCGCTGTTGCCTGTGTGTGGTAGGGTGGTGCCTAGCAGCGCAGGCGATGCTCACAGCTGGGGGGCGGGGGTGCACAGGGTGGGGACCTGGACTGCTGCCCTCTGGCTGGTTGTCAGCAGCTGGGCCCCACCCGGCTGCCCCGAGAGGTGCAGGTGTGGTGTCTTTGCAGGGTTTGCCATGGGGTAGGGTGGCCTGGGTGCCAGTGCAGGGGGCAGGGGTGAAGCAGGGCCTGGGCGGGGATGCTGGGGATGCTGGTAGGTGTCGGCAGGCAACGGATGCACATCACACCCCAACAGACACATATCACACGTTAGATACATCACACCCCAACAGACACATATCACACCATGTTACATACATCACACCCCAACAGACACATATCACACGTTACATACATCACACCCCAACAGACACATACCTCTCATTGTGCCACACACATCACACCCAAGCACACACAGAGTACACCACACATCACACCATGCCACTTACACACACACACATCACAACCAAACACAACAGGGTGCTGAGTGCCGTGTAGAACCCTATATAGAACAGAATAGATCGCCTTCACTAGAACACGCCACGAGAGCACGGTGTCTCTCATGCCGGCCCTTAGCCGAAGCAGGCCAGAGCTGAGCCCTGCGCCTTCGCTTGGTCACCGCCCTGAGACCTGCACCAGGACATTGCTCCCTGGCACTGAACAGCCTTGGCCATGGCTGGGGTTTCCCGGGCTAAGTCCACCCTGGCAATGCCCCAGGGCTGCTGGCCAGGAGCCGAGCCTGCACAGAAAGAGAGCCAGGCACAAGAGAGTGTCGCTGCGCAGGGCTGGCCACAGGCTCCGACCTGGGCCTGGCATGGGAGGTAAGGGGGGGCCAGGGCTTGAGGAGGTAGCAATGGAAACAGCCTGCAAAGGGTGGGGAGGAGAGGGAGAAAGTGCCCGACCGAGGGGAGGCTGCAGCAGAGACCACAGGTGCTACGTGGGACCAGGCTGCAGAGAGGGTCTCCTAGCCTGGGAGAGGCCAGGTCAGGTCTGCAGGCCTGTCCTGGCATGGGTGGCCCCTCTGCCCTCGCCACTGGGGAGAGACGATGCTCCCACCTCAAAGGGGTTGCAGCTGGGCCTGGGAGTGCAGCAGCTGCCTCACCTGGAGTGGATGAAGGCAGCACCGCAGCTGAGTCTCTGCCCCGGCTGCCAGGCCCTGGGCCCCCAACTGCATCTCTGCCCCCCACTGCAGGGCCTGGACATCGCCAACTGCGTCTCTGTGCCCAAGGCTGCAGCCCATGGAGCGTGTCTGGGGGCTGCGGCCCTGGAAGGGGGAAGGAGGGCGCTCTCAGCTGCACACTCCAGGCCCCTCTGCGCCATGGCGCTGGTCAGTGACTGACAGCACAGCTGTTTGTTTCCCTTTGGATTCCAGCTGGTGTGGAGCTGGCACGTACTGAGCGCTGTGCCTGGACGTCCATCCCTTCCCAGCGGGCCTGCCCCGGACAGCCTGAGATCCCTCATGCCCCCCTTCGCACAGGCCGAGCTGCTCAGGGATGTCCCGCCTGCGGGGGAGACGCACAGCCCCCTGTGTTGTCTCCCCTCAGCGTTCCTGCGCATAGCAGGAGGCTCGGGCTATCTCCCATGCTGGCTCTGGGCATTGGCCGTGGGAGCTGACACACTCAGAGCAGGGCAGAACATGCTGAAACTCGCCCAGTAAAGGCAGGTGGGAGATCCTGCCCCCAGCCTTTCCTCAGGGGTCAGCATTTGTCTCAAAGCGTGCCCCAGCTGCGGGGAGTGTGGCCTCGCCCAGAGGACCCCGGGGGAGCTGGCCTGGGTAGGTCCCTGTTATACTCTGGCAGCTCTGGCAGCCTGTGCCAGGCCAGGGAAGCCTCCCTGAGCTGAGTGTGAGGCAGGGTGTGAGGAGCCATGGATGGGCAGGAGATTGTGACTCTTCTTGCTGGGGCACGTGGCTATGACATTGCCAGGCCCTTCCTAAAGGGAGCCCCAAACTGACAACGTTCACCTATATTTAGGAGTCATTTCCTGTGCTGAGCAATAACCCGGCCATGGCCGAGCCCCTATGGGGCTCCCTCCCATGGAGCCATTCTGCGCAGACCCACTGGGGCCATCCAGGGTTTCTCCAGAACTGTGTGAATTTGAAAGGTTAATTCATGTCTAGAAATGTACTAGCTGAGAGAGTGACAGGGACAGATATGTTCAGGCCTGTGCCTGAATCCTCACCCCATTCCTGTCTCCATACATGGGGTAGAAAATTGATAAGGGAAGCCAAGGGGCACAAGGAGAAATCTACGCCCAGCAGAGTTAAGGACAACAAGGAGTTTATTTAAATGTAAGGAACAAAAAGAATCTTAACAATGCAATTGGTCCATTACTAGATGGAAACAGGCGAAGTATCAATAATAATAAAGAAAAGGCAGAAGTGCTCAATACATATTTCTGTTCTGTATTTTGGAAAAAACAGATGATACAGTCATGCCATATAATAATGCTCTTTCAGCTCCACTAGTATCTCTGGAGGATGCTAAAAAGCAACTACTGAACACATTTTTAAAACAGCAGGTCCAGCTAACTTGCATCGAAGAGTTTTAAAGAGCTGGCTGAGGAGTTCCCTGGACCATTAATGTTGATTTTCAATGTGTCTCAGAGCCCGGGAGTTTGGAAAAGTTCCAGAAGACTGGAAGAAAGTTACTGTTGTGCCAATATTTGAAAAAAGCAAAGGGGATTACCCAGCTAACGACAGGCCTGGCGGCCTAACATCAACCCTGGTAAGATAATGGAGCGGCTGACATAGGACTTGATTGATAAAGAATTAAAGGAAGGTAATGTAATTAATGTCAATCATTATGGGTTTATGAAAGATCCATCCTGACTAACTTGATATCTTGTTTTAATGAGATTACATGTTTGGCTGATAAAGGTAACAGCGTTGCTGTAATGTACTTAGACTTCTGAGTGATGTTTGCCTTGGTACTGCACAACATTTTGATTAAAAACCTAGACTGCTATACAAATAACATGGCCTCCATTAAATGGATTAAAAACTAGCAAACTGAGTATATCCCAAAGTGTGATGTAGACAGGTAATCATCACTGAGTGGGTGTGTTTCTAGTGGGGTCGCAGGGTCAGAGCTTGGCTCTTTGCTATTTAACATTTTTATCAGTGACCTGTAAGAAAACATGAAATAAAGCTTGCAGGTGACACAAAGATTGGGGGAGGGGGAAATAATGAAGAGGACGGGTCACAGGTGCAGAGCCATCTGGATCACTTGGTAAACTGGGGACAAACAAACAATATGTGTTTTAATACAGCTACATGTAAATGTGCACATCTAGGAACAAAGATGCAGGCCAGACGTCCAAAAGAGGGGACTCTATCCTGGGAAGCAGGTATTCTGCGAAGGAGCTGTGGGGGCATGAGGTGGCTAATCAGCTGCACACGAGCACCCAGTGAGATGCTGTGGCCAAAAGGGCTAATGCGCTCGTGGGATGCGTGAATAGGGGAATCTCAAGTAGGAGCAGAGAGGCTATTTTCCCTCTGCATCGGGCACTGGTGCGACTGCTGTTGGAATCCTGGGTTCAGTTCTGGTGCCTCCAATTGAAGAAGGGTGTCGATAATTTGAAGGGGGTCAGAGAAGAGCCCCGGGAATGATTAAAGGCTTAGAAAACTGGCCTTATAGAGACAGACTCAAGGAGCATAAATCTGCCTAGCTGAACAAAGGGAAGGTTCAGGGTAAGTACCTACACCGGGAACATATGTTTTCTAATGATCTCCTCAGTCTAGCAGAGGAAAGTCAAACGATCCAATGGCTGGAAGCTGAAGTCAGACAAATTCAGACGGGAAATAAGACATCCCCTTTTGACAGAGGGTAATTAACCATGGGAACAATTGACCAAGGATTGTGGTAGATTTTCCATCCCTGACAATTTTTCAATCAGGACAGACTGTTTATCTAAAGGATCTGCTGTAGAAAGTATGGTGGGGCAGGTCTCTGGCCTGTTATACGGGATCAGATGAGATGGTCACAACGCTCCCTTCGGGCCTTGGACTCTAGGAATCCCCTGTCCTGTGCTTGTCTCCCTCCCTGGCTCACACCCCACTCTGTACCCATCTGTGAGCCACATTGGCTGGAGCAGGCAGGGACCAGGAAGCCCTGCTCAAGTCACTCCCAGGCCAGAGGGGTTTGGCTCAGGCCAAGTGCCCTGGCCTGGTGAGCTGCACCTGTATCAGCTGCTTTGAGGGGGAAGGCCCCAGGCCAGAGCTTCTCAGCTGCAGCACATCCCCTGTGACAGTGTAAAGCGATTAGCAGGGTGGGATGGAGCAGCTAAACACTTTACAGTGCGTATGCCAACGTGTCGCTTTCTGCCCCTTATATATTATTTAGTGACTCCGTTTCAATAATGCAGTCGTGCTGCTGAGCCGCCTGCCAGTAATTGAATTAGGGGCTCCCAGCCACACGCAGGACTCAGAAATGCAGAGCAGTTTGCACATGGAAATTGCTTGCAAATGAATTTTCCTTTAATAAGGGAATAGCTCAGCGCAAAATTAAGCTGTCAATAGAGGAAGAAAGTGGGGCACGCACTGAAAGAGCAACTGTGAATGGCGGCATCTACGCAAGCAAGTGCCTCATCTCAGCCAGGCCTGGCACCGATAACCCCCGAGCTGCCCCTGTCCTGAGGATACAGGATAGCCCAGTTCTTGTGGGTCTGCACAGTGGGTGTGTGTGGCGTGGCAGGTAACGCAATTACCCATTACCCCCAGAACGTCACAGCCTCGTGGCTGCGCTGGGCCCTGGGGAGGGGGTGTCTGGCCAGCCGACAGTCCCAGGCAGAGGTGTTATTGGCAAATGATCTATTCATTAACACAGCGCTGACCTCCCTGGCACACACAAGTGCCGGGCGATCCCCTGCTTAATTAAGCGGAGAGCAGAGGAGGGTTATTATCTCGTTATTTTCAGCTGCTCTGGGCCTCCCCCTGCCGGGGCTGGCGCAGCAGAGGCAGGGCCGGGGGGGGGGGGGCTGCGGGGCTGGGAGCTAATTGCTCAGAAGGGTCCCCAGGGGAAGAAGAAATGAACAACTGCACTTGTTTCCTGCGCTGATTGTTTCAGCTCAGCACGGGGTGGGGGGACTCAGCAAACAGCCAGGCCTGGGAGGGGCCAGGGCCCGCTTCTGTGAGCAGTGCGGGGCCTATGGCACACAGATGAGCAAAGCTGGGCCAGCAGGAAACAGAGCTGGCCACAGCCACCCTCGGGTTTGGGATCAGGGCGAGCTGGCAAAGCCAAGTGTGGAACCAGGGACCCATGGCAGAATAGGATGGCCAGGGCCTCTGGAGGTCGCCGAGCCCAACCCCTGTTCAAACCAGGGCCACCCCAACTAGCCCAAATGTAGGCTGGAGCTGGGGAAGGGGGTGGATCTGGCTGGGGCTCATCCCAGGGAAAAGCCGGGAGTCCAAGCACCAGGGCCTGGGAAGTTCTGGGGACAGACTGAGCAGCAGACGCTGCCCCAGGCTCCAGAGGGGATGAGCTGTGAGCTGCTGCCAGGGGAGCGAGGAAATCCAGCCAGGTTTTCCACAGAAACAGGGCCTGGGCCCACCCAGTGTCCCCCCCAGCCCCTGCATGCAGCCTCCAAATGGGCCAGGGCCAAATGGGGTGGGGGGCTGGGATTTTCATTTGCATTTCAAAGCCGCTGGCTGTGAGCAAACAGGGCTGCCTCCTTGCCCCCAGCCACACCTCCTGCCACGGGGGAGGGACCATTGACCTTGGTAGAGATGCACTCCTACCCCTGGGGGTCTCTCTGCTCTGCCCTGGCCCCATGGTGCTCCCCCACTCGTGCCAGCCATGACCTCAGGGATGCAGCCGCCTGGGCTGGAGGGCAGCAGGGCAAACCCTGGCCCCCTGTGCACAGACCCACGGGGCACCAAGAGCTCAATCCCTCCCCAGAGACCCCCAGCCACTTGCTGCAGCTCCAGGGTAGGAGGAACTGGAGCCCTGAGCGACTCCCCAGCCTTGCTTAGCGTGTGTCTGCCCTGGGGAGCCCAGATTCAGGTGTCTGGGCAGGGCTGGGGCTTTGTCCAACCCCTCCAGATAGTGGGTGGCAAGAGTCGAGCTCCCTCATCACCCCCTCGCATCCCCTCCCACACAGACACTCCAGGGTGACCTCCACTGACTGGCTTACACAGAGAAAATTCTGCCCCAGCCCTCTGCGCCCTGTGTCCCATATCCGTCTGCACCCTGCATCCCTCATTTCATCCCTGTCCCCCTGAGCCCTGTATCCCCCACCCCCATGTCACCCCATCTCCTGTATCCCCTACACCCCATAACCCCCATAGCTCCCTAAAAGCTCCTGCCCCTGGCAGCCCCTGGTCATAGGTGGGGCTGATGGCTCCAGCCTCCCGTGTCACTTCTCGCCCTCCCAGGCGGAGAGGCTGAAGGGGCTGGAGGACTGGCCCATGGCTAGCACAGGCCTTCCGGGAGGAGAGAATGGATGCTGGGGAGCCAAGGGCAGCACAGGGGGGTTCTGGGGAGCTGGGCTGGAGCCTGCCCCAGGAGAGAGGGGGGCGGGGGCTAGCCTAGGGGAGGGTAGGCCTGGGCGCTGAGGCAGATGGTATCTTTATAAGGATTTAATGGATTGGGCCCCTGGAAGGCCTGTTCCTGCCAGCGCTCTGGGCGGGGAGTGGATAATGGGGGTGTGTGGAGGGTGCTGTGCCAGGGATGGTACCTGCCCCCCCCACAACAGCCTGCCTCACACCTCCCCGAGTGCCCCACCTTTGCTCCACAGTGTGTCCGAGGGGTGTGTCTGACTCCCCGCGCAGCACAGGCTGTCCACTGCCCCAGCTATGGACTGCGGGTGATTGCAGCATTTCAGCCCTCAGCAGCCGGGGCTGGCGTGGCCACAGGCAGAGGACAGGAGGGACCAAGGGCTGCCGATGCCCCAGGCAGTGCAGTGGCAGGGAACTGATCAGGTGCGATGTGCAGACGGGTCCCAGTAGGCGACCGCCCTCCATGCTGCAGAGGAAGGCAAAAACCCCAAGGCCCCTGCCAGTCTGATCTGGGGTAAAACAAGGTGATCAGCTGGACCCTGAGTGTGTGACCAGCCAGACCACGAGCCAGGATTCTCCGGAGCACCACAGGCACTGGTGCCCCCCAGCTGGTGTCCCATCTCCTTCTGTGGCTGGTCTCTGTGCTTTGAACTATCGCTGATGTTTGAAATGCAGGCCCCAGAGCTGCACACTGGCGTCTAGGAGCAGTGTGAGGAGGCACGAGCTCTGCCCAACTTCTGCTTGACAGCTGCCTTTTGTGCAGACAGGGGCTGCAGCCCTTTGGCCATAGCATGCCCTGGAAACTTGGAGGGCAGGTGAGTATCGCCAACAACCCTCAAGCCCTCCTGTGCCTCGCTGCGTTCCACGACAGCCTCCCCCTGCAGCTGCAGCCTGGTTCCCAGAGGTAGTGCCTGGCTGGATTAAAACCATTTTGTTGGGTTGTGGCCATTTAACCAGGAATTTCAGGCCTCTTGGTAACTGGAACCTCCCCGCCTGGTTATTTACTGTGCCACTGTGCTGCGTGTCATCGGCACACTTCCCACCAAAGAGTTCCCATCGCGGCTAGGGCACTGCTGGGAGTATTAAGTAGACTGGCCCAAGAACCATTCCCCGGGTGTCCGTGCTAGAAATGGCTTCACCCGCGGATGTCTCCCCAGTGGCAGCTAGATGGTGAGCCCTGGCGGGGAGTCTGTGCTCATCCCGCTAGCATGTGCCCTGACTGCTCCATTTACTCACAAGGGCGGGTGGAGCCCTGGCCCGTGCCATGGAGAATCCAGGTAATAGCTCCCTCTAGCCAAGGGTGTCAGCACAAGAGGCCCTTCCCACCCCATGTACCAGCTCCAGCATGTGGCGGTGGAGCTGGGGAGCCCCACTCTGGGGCTGCTGACAGCCTAGTGCTGTGGGGGGTTCCCCTCCATCCACCCCCATTACGCCCCCGACCCCAGCCTTCCCATGGCAAAGCTGGGCCAGCAAATAGGACTTCAAGGGGTGGCTGACCAAGCCCTGCCCCCCATCAGGGCAGCGTGGGACTCGGAAAAAACACCCCTTGCGGAGCAGCCATGTTCGGGGGCTGGGGGCCTTGGCCGGCCAGGCGTGACAGTTGTGGCATGTGGTGCAGCGCCAGGTCACCATGTCATGGGGTGGGGGGGGCGTTCCTGGCATCCTGAGGCGGACGTTGCAAAGCCCCGTACCAGTGGGGAAGGACGTGCCACCCTCGTTTCACAGAGGAGATGGTGGCACAGGGGCACATGGCAGGCTGTGGGGAGGGGTAGGACAGAGCCAGTGAGGGGACAGACCTGAGGGGCAGGGACCCAATGGGTGATGCTGCAGGCTAGGGCTGGCCACAGTGCCCCTGTGAGGAGATGCAGGGGTGCTGGGGGCAGGGGAGCTGCAAAGGAGCCCGGGATGGCAGCAGCATTTCCATGTAGCTTACAGTGCAACCTGGACAGGCTGGGCCCGGTTCTCTGTCCTGGGGGCTTGGGCCTACAGTGGGGCTGGCGCCATGCCCAGCCTGGCCACAGGCAGCCTAGTAGCGTCTGCAGTATGGGCATCTCGAGGCCCCAGCCGGCACCAGGGCCCACGTGTCGAGCTGTAGAGCCAGGGCCAGACGGGGCAGTTCCTGCCATCGCAGGCAGAGACCGCACCTGGGACGTCCTGCAGGCAGTGCCCAACACCTGGCACCAAGAGTGTCGCTCCAGCGGGACCTGGCCCCTGGCTCGGTGGCTAATTCTCCGCCCTGGTTAGAACATGCCCCGAACTCCCAGGCGGAGTTTGGCTGGGTTCAGCCTTTGTGTGGTAAGCTCAGGAGCCTCCTGCTGTCTACAGCCTCCTCCCCGCTAAGCCTCGGGCGTCACCATACCGACTGCCTTTCCAGGGGGCAGCCCCCAGAGCTCGTTAGGGCTGGGCTCCCCAAGGCTGGGCGCAGAGGAGATGCCACCTCCCCCGCCTGAGTGTGCCGGGGCTGTGCAGGCCATACCAGGCAATGCTTCCTGCCCTGCAGAGCTAACCAGCTCCAGGGACACAGGGCGCGCTGCCCCCATTGCCTTGCTCACCGAGGACTGTCCTGGGGCAGCCAGGCCTGTGGAATTTCCTGCACAGACAGGGCCAGTGTCCCACCCTGTCCTCCTGAGTCCGTCTGGTGCCGCGGACCCCCCGCGACAGGGCAGGCCCTCTCCGTGTGTGTGTCTGAGCCGCTTCCCCCAGCGTCCCCCGGGGGTGCTCCTCTGGCCACTCCCAGCCCGCGGGCGTGGGAACCCCTTGCCAATGAACACCTAGCCTGGGGAAGCCCTGGGCCGCCTGCCCCAGGGCATGGGTGGAGGGGCTGGCCCTATTGTTCGGGAACCTGAGAACTGTGCCGCAGGCAGGGGCTGGGCTGTTTATAAAGGGGGAGACAGGAAGCGGGGCAGGCAGGACGGTCTTGCCACGGCTGCTTCCTTCCCCGTTTCTGCAAATAGCCAGCAGCACGGCCCGCGGCCTGCCAGGGCCGGGCACTGGGGAGGAGCTGCCTGGGCTCTTGGATGCTTTGAACAGCTTGGCATTCAGGGTGCAGCCTGGGCAAGGCTTCCGCTTCCTGAACCAGGGCAGAGGGGCTGCAAGTTGCCCACTGCGCCCCTCCTGCCGCCCTCCCCCCAGCTCTGCGCCCAGCGCCAGGTGGGAAGACAGTCGAGCCAGAGCTGGTGTGGCCATCCAGGACCCCTGCATAGTCCCGGCCAGAGAGTCTGGCCCCATGCAGGGCATCAGTGGAGACCCAGCCGGCCTGCCACAGGCAAGCATTGGCAGAGTCCCTTTGAACAGTCACAGTTCTCAGACCCAACCAGCACGAGAGCGTGTGGCCATGCCTGCGCCGGGGGCACTGAGGCACTGCAGTGGGGCCCGGTGTGCTGTAGTGTAGACATGTCCCACCGTAAGAACAGGGGTTTTCCATCGCGGTAGGGGCTGCGCCGCCTGAGTGCCGGAAGCTTCGCCCTCAGCCTGGCACCCCAGGGTCCTTGCCTCACACCCGGAGTGCTGCAGCCAGCTCGCCCGGCCTGAGGTGTGGCACGGCCAGGCCTGTCCGTGGCGCTGGGCCTGGTGCGGCTGGGTAGGGTGAGGGGCCAGGGGGTTGGGCCCCTGCTGTCCCTGCGTGGCTGGTTGGGTTGTGTAAAGACACCAGCGCATCCGTTAGCCACATGGCACCAGGGGGCGAGACGCAGCAGGGGATGTTCCTGGCCTCTCCCACCGGGGGGGGCGCTGTGGGGAGCAGGGCAGAGTCAGTCTCCTTTCATTTCCAAGGGCCCCAAGGTTTCTCCCACGCTGACTCCCTCTGGGGTGGGGCCCGCTGGGAGCAGAGGCAAATCCATCAGTCCCCCAGTTTCACAGGTGTCCGGCCTGCTCCATGCTGGCTGTGCTGGGAGGCCCTGTCTGACTCCAACAGCACATCGGGCCTGGGAATAATTGTGAATAAATACAAGGGAGCCAGGAGCAGAAAGCCTGGGGCAAGTGCTGAGAGATGAGAGCAGAGCACGGGGAAGGAGGGGCAGGTCACGAGGCTAGGGGTTAGAGCTAGGAGCTGGGAGCCAGGACTCCTGGGTTCCCCTGAGAGGGAAGTGGTGTCTAGCAGTTAGAGCAGTGTGAGGGAAAAGGGGAGGGGCTAGGACTCCTGGGCTCCATTTCAGCTGTGGAAGAAGAGTCAAGTCTAGTGGCTAGAGCATTAGAGCGGGGTGTGTGTGTTTGGGGGGCGGGGGCTGGAGTCAGGACGCCTGGGTTCTCTTCCTGGCTGTGCCGCTGGCAGGCCCGTGTGGTGCAGCGGGGATGGTGCGAGCTGCTGTGCTGGGCAGCCGGTCCTGTCCTGTCCTGTCCCCCAGCACTCGCTGGGCTGCGCTCGGCAGACATGCGGATTTCATTAGGCTGGGAGAGGAGCGGGGAACTCCCGCTCACCCCCGGCCGGGGCAATGAAATGAGGAAATGGCTCGTCTGAGCCGCTGACAGGCCTGAGCCGCGCACGGAAGATAAATGACCCGGACGATTAAAGCTTCACACTTTGACAGTGCTCACCTGAGCAGTGCCTGCGGCTGGGGGGCCCATGGGGCGGGGGGGCCATGGGGGGGGGGCCTGCCAGGCCCTGGGCACTGCTAGGCCCAGAGCACGACAGATGGGAGGGCGGTCGGGGTTGAGTGAGGGGTGCGGGGGATGGAGGAGCCCCCAGGGGCTGAGATTAAAGACGCCAAACCGGGGGTCAACGGCATGCAAGCGAGGGGGACGTGGCAGGAGGTGGAGGTTGCCAAGCCCTGGGGGAGGCTGGTGCTGGGGCATCCTGGCAGCGAGAGGGACCCCTGGGTTCTCTCCCCAGGGAGGGCCTAGGGCAGGAGGTCTCTGAGATGCAGGGACCTGGAGCCGAGTGCAGGAGCCCAGCAAGCCTGTCCCACCCGCTCTGCGCATGGAGAGGCAATCTCCAGAGCGGGGGCAGCATGAGGCTCAGGCCCCACGTGCCAGGGTTGCTCCAGTACCCGCCCCCAGGCCAGAGCCCCCCACTCCCAGCAACGGCCTGGCCCCGGGCTTGGGCAGAACGGCCCTGGCGTCGACCCTCGTGCGCGGCGTCTGCTCCAGCAAGCGCTGGCCATCGACTGGCAGGTCCCGGTGCCGCTTCGCAGCCCGTGAGCCCTGCAGGTGGGAGGTCTCTCTTTGCACCCCATTCTGGCAGGGCTGGGGACAGGCTGGGGGCTGCCCCATGGGGTCAGAGAGGGGGAGCCTGGGGCAGGGATCAGTGCTGCATGTCCAGCAGGATGCGGCTCATCGCCTTTGGCCTGGGGCTCCCTCTCCCTCCTGCGGGCAGCGGCTCTGGGGGGAGGCTGGAGTCCTCAGGACGCCCCTGCTGTCAGAGCGACTGCTAAGGCAGCGCATTTGTTGGGGTGCTGGCGGAGGGAGCCCGTGGGCTGTGCAGACGGGCCTGGGCTGGGGCTGGGGCGCCCAGGATCTGGGGAACTCAGCGTCGGTAATCCTCCCCGCCGGGGCGATCCATGGTCAGTGCGAGGCCGTGGCCAGCCCAGGGCCTGCCTCTGGGGCAGCCGGGACACCAGGCTACAGGCCCTGTGGCTGCCCCAGCGTGGCGGGTGCTGGGCAGCTGCTCTCCCGGGGGCTCAGCCAGGGAGCGTGCAGAGACTGGCTAGCGGGCACAGCTGGAGCTTGGGGCAGGGCAGGGTCTCTCCTGAGCCCTGGGGCAGCACAGTCAACCTGTGGGATTGGCAGCTGCTGGCGGGGGTCGTGGCCGGGCAGGCTGAGGGGGCAGGGGAGAGACAGGAGGCCCCCGGTCAGAGCAGTGTCTGAGCAGCGAGGGGGACTGGTCTCGGCCGACTGCCCAGCCTCTGGGGTCCCCTGTGCTCTGAGCAAAGATCTCCCCGGGTGGGTGTGGCTGCAGAGCGGGTGAGCGCTGCCAGGGCCACGCTGAGGGAGCCAGGGGCAGCTCCCAGGGGCGTATGGGGCCCCCACTTGTTATGGCATTAACGGGGCTGGCGCCGCAAGCCTGGGCGGTGCCCACGCTCCAGCCCCCAGCGTCATGCCTGGCTCTGTACTGGGCAACACGGGCACAGGTGCTCCGCAGGGAGTCCTGGCAGCCCCCGCGTCCCGGAGCCCTCTGTGATATAGCTGTGCTGGGCTCCGGAGACCCATCTGTAACCCGTCCGTGCCCAGGGTAGCCCACTGATAATG
>ML675627.1:783252-794588 GCA_007922155.1 Mesoclemmys tuberculata | reverse complement strand
CCCCCCCCTCCTAATGCAGCCCGCGTGACACCATCCACTCGGTGGGGGCTGGGCATGACCTGGAGCTGCCATTTCCTCCCTGCCCTTTGCAGCAGGATATTTCATGGCTTCCCATCTCTCAGCGATCGCGCTCTGCTGGGCCAACTTCCCTTCCCACTGCCTTGTGGGCTCCCCGGCGGGAAGGGGTGTCTGGTGGTGGGGCTATATGCACGGGGGCAGGGAGGGAGAGGGAACGTGCGGGACCATGGGACAGCGCTGGTGGAGCAGGGCTGGAGTGTGGCAACCCCCATCCACCCCAACAACTCCCGACACCCCACTTCCCTCCATCCATCCCTGGACACACCCCTACCCATCCACCCACCCCCTGACCCCCCTGTTCATTCCAGGACACAACCCCACCCGGTCAGACCTCCACCCCTCCAGCCCCCCCCGACTCACCCACCACGGTCACACCCGTACCCATCCCCCCACTCCTGAACACCCCCCCATCCACGCACCTACCCCCTTAGATACATCCCTACCCCTCCTACCCCCCAGACACCTCCCTACACTCCACCTGCTACCCCCCAACACATCCTACCCACTCACCCCATCTCAGATACTTCCCTACACTCCCCCCCCACCATCTCCCCATCTGTCCATCCATCCATCCACCCCCAGACACCCCCTTATCTGCTGGCTGGGGCTCACAGCCGGGGGTCCCTAGCTCCAGGCAGACGCCCCAGCTGGTGGTGTGTCTCTGGTTAGATTTTGCCCAGCCAGTAACATGCGTGAGCTGCTCGGGCCCCGCGACTGTCCTACCATGGTGTCCCAGCAGGCCCCAGGGACACGCCAGACTCTGCCACCCCGCCACAGCTCTCAAACCAGGCAGGGCTTAGTCCGGGGCAGTCTGTACCTCAGAGCTCTCCCCGTGGTGCCTGCAGCCCAGCCGTCTCTGGCCAAGTGTACAGTTGACCTATGTACACCCGTGAGTTACAGCCTCTGGTTGCCAAAGGTGACAGCGGGCGCAATGGCTCAGCTCTGACTGTCTGGGCTAAGCCGGGGCGACCCGGGGGCTCTGCTCCTGGCAGGTGGCTCCAGCCTGGCAGAGCCCAAACAGCGGAAGACGAAACACCTTCTTGCCAGCTACTTTTATTTCCTTCTTCCAGAACTGCAGCTGAGGGGACCAGTCCTTTAGCAGGGGGCAGTTCCCACAGCCTTTGTGTGGTGCTGTCCCACAACGGCTTGGCTGGTTTTGAGAGGCCTCCAGGGGCTGGAGACGCTGCCCCCCTGGCTGGGAGCAAACGTTTTTACAGGTGCAAAGGAAAAACTGAACCATGCCTTAGCGCAGGTTCCAAAGCACGTCTAGGGCGATTAACACTGGCAGCAACCGCCTCGCAGTTCCGACACGCTAAACCCTGAACAGCCGGGGCTACGCCCGTGGCCCTCTGAGCTGTGCACGCACGACACAAACTGGTGTCCAGCAGTGAATTTGTGCAGGCTCAGCTGAGGCCTGAAGCCTTGGCACTAGCTGGCCCCTGGTCTGCCAGGGTCAGCCCCTCCCCAGGCACTCCCTTCCATCCATCATGTCCCATCCCGTTGGGTCTGTGGCGCTGCATGCAGTGGCCTGGGTGTGGGGATGGCCCCAGGGGACCAAGACCCAGGGCTGACAGCCAGGAGGCTGAGAGTGGGGCCGGGGAGCAGCGACGGGGTCTCTTTTTCCAGGAAGCCACTGGCTTCAGGGGCAGAGCCGTGGGGAGGGGGCACAGGGTACGGGTGCTGGGCAGAGGCCATGGGGAGACGGGGCAGGGTTGGTGGAGTAGGCTCACTCCTTCCATGGCAGTCTCGGTGCCAGGGGATGGTGTGAGGGCGCACTGGCCATGCCCAGAGGGGTGCTTCCCTCCCTGCCCCCATTCAGTGGGTGCAGGCACTGATGCCCTTGGAGCTGTGTGGGTCTTTTCCGGCTGCGCTGGGCGTCTGGGGGGGTGGTATCTGCCTGTCTGCATTTATTGCTGAGAGAGCGGAAGGCAAGGAATTATTTCATTCCTGGAAAGTTTATTAACCCCATTCCTCGGGGGGGGGACATGTCTGCCCTGAAATATAGGCCCCCGGGGCCCAGCCCCAGGCTCAGCCTTGCAGTGCACCCCCTCCCCCCCCAGTAATTACAGAGCTCCCAGCGCCACAGACAGAGCCTCATTTCAAACGGGAGGGGAACTGGAGCAAAGAGATTCACCGCCGCCCAGCAGGGCCAAGCCAGGTCAGACCCCGGAGCTCGGCCCCAGGAGCAGCACTAGGCCTGGCTCTTTGCAGGCTCCAAGGGGCAGCAGCAGTGTGAGCTAGTGGTTAGAGCAGGGCAGGGCCACCAACTGCTGTTCCTGGCATTGCCACTGACTCACTGGGTGACTTTCTACGTGGCCCCTCCCTGCTGGGAGAGGGGGTCAGCCAGAGACTGGAAGGGACCCAATCCTGCAGTCTGAGTTCCCGGCTAGCGCAGGTTAGACACCCCAGGGATTCCTGCAGCCCCCAGCCCCTGGCTGAACTAGCGCCAAGCTCTTCAAACACGGCGCCCACGCGTGATATAACAATGACCCGTGCCCTTTTATTCCTCTCCCTGTTCAGGCCCTGCGCCTTCCTCCCAACCTGCGCACATCTGCTTCAGCCCTGCCCCGGCCCCGGGCTCTCATGCTGCCCGTGCAGGGGACAGAGCAGCCCCTGCCTCAGATCACTGTGCCCTATGGAAGTGCTTGTGGGCCAGGATCCCAGGGGCTGTGTCCAGTGTCTGTGTGGTCTTTGAGATCCTTGCCCGGCAGGGCTGGGGGGGGGCCAGGAGCTGTCATTATGGTAACACCGCGACGAAGGACAGCGCCCTTCCCAGCAGCAGGGATCTCCTGATTCCCCTGGGTGTGGACAGAGAGGGCCCCAGGAGCTGGCAGGGGCATGCATGGGAGAGTGAGATGGAGACCTGGTGATCTGTGCCATCCCCCGGCCTCTGCCCTCAGGACTCGCCTTGCCGGAGGGGGAGCACCCGGGGTCCCTGGGGAGCTGGGCAGAGGGCTACGCCCAGCAGCTGGGCTGGAGCAAGGGGCACCCCTTGCCCCGTAATCTGGCTCTGCAGCAGCTCTCGGGCATCTCCTCGCTTCGCCTCACCTCATCTCGGTGGCCATGGCCCTGCTGCCCTCATTTGTCTCTGTCTCTTAGCCCGGGTGCTGCAGGAGTTAATCCCAACCCAGGTCGCCCCCTCTCCCCGCTCCTGTCCCTGCGCAGATTTACTGGTACTTAATGGTGACCTTTCCAAGGTAGCTGGGCAGGGGAGGCCCAGGGGTGAAGCGGCAGCAGCCAAAGGCCAAGCCCTCCTTTCATCCCTCAAGTCACACACACGAGGCGGGCAAGGGAGGGGAAATGCTGCAATCAGTTCCTCCCCTCGCCTCGCAGCCTGGCTCCCTCCCAGCCAGGCCAGGGAGCTCCAAGGGTGAAACAGAGCAGCCCCAGGCCTGTCTCTGTGCAGCGCCGCGGAGCCCAGCCTGGCTCCATGCCCCAGAGCACGGCACGATTAGCTGTGGCCAACACACCTGCTCCAGCAGGGACAGTGCAGAGACATGAAGCCTTTCCTTCCTGCTGGGCACCAGCCCAAGGTGCCAGGGAGGCCCAAGCAGAGTCTGAGGGGGCAGAAGTGGTAAATCAGAGCGCCAGTTTGGTCAGGACTGTCTGGGACACCCAGGGGCTCAGCTGCCACTCCCATTACAAGCCGTGCTCACCACAGGGCTGGGGAGAGAAGGGAAGAAATATTGGACCTGTTTTGAAAACGGCGATCCAGACAAGTCCAGCGCTGTGAGCCTGACTTTGATAGCTGGAAAACTGATTGGAAGAAATCATTAAAGGGAGAATTCTAAGGCAGCTGGTAAATAAGATGCTCTAGGATTTACCCAGCCCGGCTGCTGCAGAGAGAAATCACACCACATTAGTCTGTTAGGGCTCTCTGCACCTCTCAGTTAAATAGCGAATGGAGGAGACCTGGCTGATAATAGAAATGGCTATATAAATAAATAAATACATAACAAATGGAAGAAAGGGGAAGTTCATAATAGTGAATATAAACCAGAAGTTAGGAATTGTAGACAATTGATAAGGGAAGCCAAGGCGAACTCTATGCCCAGCAGAATTAAGGACAATAATGAGGAGTTTTTTAAATCTATTAGGAACAAAAAGAAAATTAACAATGGAATTGGTCCATGACTAGATGGAAATGGTAAAATTATCAGTAATAATGGATAAAAGAGATAAATGTTTAATAAATATTTCTGTATTTGGGGAAAAATCAGATGATGTTATCATATCATATGATAGTGTTCTGTGCATTCCACTACTATCTCTGGAGGGTGTTAAGCTGCAGCTACTAAAGTCACAATTTTAAATCAGCAGGTCCGGATAACTTGCATCCAAGAGTATTAAAATACTGGCTGAGGAGCTCACTAGACCATTGATGTTGATGTTTCACTGACACTTGGAACACCAGGAAAGTTCCAGAAGACTAAAAGGAAGCTAATGTTGGGCCAATATTTAAAACGGAGACATGGGCTGTCCTGGGCAGTTATAGGCCTGGCAGCCTGAAGTTGATCCCAGGCTAGATCATGGAGTAGCTGAGATGGGACTTGAAGGTAATAGAATTAATGCCAACCAACATGGGCTCATGGCAAATAGATCCTGTCAAAGGAACATTTTTCCTTTTTTGGAGGAGCTTACACGTTTTGCTGATAAAGTTATGAGTGTTGCTCTAATATAATTAGACTTCTGGAAGGCGTTTAACTTGGTGCTGCATGAGATTTTGATGTAAAAAGCTAGAAAGGTATAAAATCACCATGGCTCACATTAATGGGATTAAAAGCTGACTGATAGGTTTCAAAATGTAATTGTCACCAGGGCCTCATGGGTTGGGAGTGTTTCTAGGGGATCCCATGGGGATCAGTTCTTGGCCCTGTGCTATGGAACACTTTTATCAATAGCCTGCAAGAAAACCTCAGATTATCACTCATAACGCTTGCAGGTGACACAAAACTGGGGGCGTGGGACTAGCACCGAGGAGAGGTCACTGCGGCAGAGTCGCTTGGTAAGCTGAGTGCAAGCAAACAGCGGCTGGCCTAGAGAAGGCAGCTTGGCCCCTGCTGTTCATCTTCTGGTAACACCAGACCGAGGGCCGCTGCATGCAGTTGAAAGGCAGCCCATGTAGAATGGATGCAAGGAAACACACTGTCCCAGCCAGCCACTCGCCTACAGGGCATGGCACTGAGCAGGGCTGGGACCAGGGATGTGCTGGATACACGAGTGGGGTTAAAATACAGAGCAAAGAGGTCGACACCCTTCTGCAGCAGGGCATGAGCCCTCAGTCAGCCGCTGGGGCAGGTGGGCAGGAATGATGCCGCAGGTAGGTTATCCCAGCAGCGCCAAGTGGGGATCGGGCTGCCAGGCCGAGGCGGTGGAAGGTGGGCTGCTGCCCCAAAGCCAGGGGGAGGCAGAGGACGTAGCAGGGGGGCTGTGAGTATTGCAGCCCTGGGCTGCCCGTGGGACACGCTGCACACTCAATCCGGTGGCTGCAGTGGGAGCATGGGCGCTGGGTCTCACTGCAGGGCCCAGCAGGTCGCGTGCCAAGCGGCAGGGCTGGGACACGGCAGCCCAGGGTGCTCGGATGGGGGAAAGCTGTTTGCTCCTGGCTGACCTGCTATGTGATTTGCAGCAGTAATTAATGTCACAATGTCACTGCTTCAGCAGAGCAATGAGGGGGCTCAGGCTCCGCGCCCCAGGGGCTCTGCATGGGGGGCACAGCTCCACAGCACCAGGACCCTGACAGCATCACCCCCACACCCAGGTCCCTGCTCTGGCTCTGGCCCTGGGTGCAAGACGGGGAGCAGAGGATGCTCCTGCAGACGGCTGGATGGAAATACATACGACCCCTTCCAGGCTGTGCTGAGGGTGCCAACTGGGGGCTGTCACGGTGCTGCTGGGGGAGAGCCAGAGGGGCCTGGGGTAATGCATGGGGGAATAACCCAGCCCCCCGGGAGCAGGAGCAGGAGCAGGAGCGGGTGAGGGAACCCAGGGAAGAGGCAGCAAAAGAGATGGGCTCGGGCGCTGGGAGGCCAGTGCTTCTCCCCTGGGTTTGGGGAGGCCCCAGGGAGATGGTGACAGATCTGACAGTTCACAGAGGAGCCACGAACGCCCCCCAAGTGCCGAACCAAGCCACCCTCCTGCATAAGCCCCCCCCCATTTCTTGGCTGGGGTCTTTCCCACCAGTCCCCCCCTTATCGAGCATCCCCGTTGCCACGTGCTGGGTCAGCAATACATGGCAGGCTGGGCCCGGCTCCATTCCATGGGGCTGGGCTGGGCCAGTGGGGTCTCGGGCTCCTATGGGAGCTGGGCTGGCTGCGAGCCGGCCACGCTAGGGAGCAGGGCAGGGCAGGCGGGCTCTCTGCCCCTCTCTGGCCCCAGCCTGGGCCAGCCCCCAAGACTTGGAGGAGCAGGAGTCCCCTCGCAGGGCTGGAGGGCTGGGAGGCAGCAGGCCCGGCAGGGCAGAGCTGTGTGGGGCTAGGGGCAGGCTGTGCAGTGCCCTCCTGGGGCAGACCTGCAGGGCGAGGTGTGTCCGCCCTCGCACTGAGTGCCCCTCTTGCAGGGCAGCCAGGCCAGGCAGCACCGTGCGGGAGTTTGCGCCCCCCATGGGTAGGGGAAGCCCCGTACCACCCTGCCCCCGCTCCACAGGGGCTGAGCTGGGGGGTCCCATCTGCCCCACGACTGAGTGTCCCGGTACCAGCTCCCAGGCCTGGCTCTGCCCTACAGCTTTCAGTACCTGGCCACGTGGCACAGGCCACTGCGCTGGAGACCACAGAAAGGCTCATCAGGGCCCAGCGTCCTGGGGGCAGGGGTGGGATTGCCCTCAGTGAGGCTGGGAGGATTTCTCTCCTCAAAGGTGGTGGTGGGGATTCCCCTCGGAAGTCCCCCAGCCCCTGGGATGGGGGGGAAACAGAACCGCTGAGGGAGGGACAGTGGGGAGGGAGGCAGGGACCCGGTTTGATGTTTCCAGTGGCGTTCGTGGTGTCTGGCGGAGCCGCGGCTCAGAATGGAGGCATATCGATCCGGGCGCCACGCTCGGCGGGTCAGCGATATCATTAACCCCGACAAGACTGCAGGCCCGCAACGCCGAGAGGTTAATTAAAAAGAAAAGTTCAGATAAATACAGCAGCCAGCTGTCTGCACAGGGGGGCTGGCAGCTCGCAGCAGGCGGCTTGGGCCGCGGCACGACGCCTGGGGCCGCCAATGGATTGTCTCCCTCCAGGCTTGTCCTGTCATTGAATAGGGAGAGTTGGACGGACGGGGCAGGGCCAGACAGGGCAGGATAGGACGGGACGGGGCAGAGATGGGACAGGACGGGATGGGACAGGGACGGGACAGGGACTGAGTGCATGGCCTGGCTCTCCGCATGGCCTCGCAGGCGTTCCCCAAGGGGCTGGGACTCAGAGGCCCGGAAGACTGTGTGAAAGGGCTCAGCATCCCTGTGGGACTGGGGGAGCCAGCTCTGAGCTTTGGGGTGACCCAGCATGACCCCCTTTGGTCACATATCAGGGGATGTCAGCGTCAGGGTAACAGACCTGTTGCAGCACGTCTGTGTCACGTGCAGGCTGGGGACGGAAAGCCTGAGTCCTGCAGGTGCTCGGCGAGCTGCATCTGCTCCCTGCCCCAGCGCCTGTCCCACCATGGCTGCACCAGGCCATGACACTGGCAGGGGCAGGGACCTTGCAGCTGCCACGATGGATTGACATCCCCCGAAAACACTAATAACGGGACAAAATCCCACCTGGTGAGCACAGGCCCAGGCTGCCAGGCGCCGTCTGGGCTAGTGGCGATCAGGGACTCAGGGGGTTCCTGCCCCACGACTGGCTCCCACGCTCTGGTGCATGGCTAACATGCTGGTAGCTGGGACAGACTCCTCATCCTCTGTAAGGAGCAGCAACAAGAGGCCGGGAGGGCTGCCAGAATATGTCCAAAAGCCGTGTGATCCCACTGAGCAGGGTGCAGAGGGGATGAGTCTCTTCAGCCGTCAGGCCCGGGACTGTGACCCACCCTCTGGCGACAGGCGTGGCCAGCTCTTGGTGCTAGAGATAGTGGGCACGGGCTGGAGCAAGGGGCCAGGCAGTGACAGCCCTGAGGGCAGTGCACTCTCAGCAGGCCCCACAATGACCGTGGGGCTGGGATTGTTCATTTCTTCTGCTTGTTCTTTATATCAGAACATGTGTGCACTCCCTGGGGGCCTTCGCGGCGCTGGGACAGCAGGCGCTGACATCACAGGTGCTGACATCACAGGGTGCTGACATCACATAACAGTGACATCACAGGGCAATGACATCACAGGGTGCTGACATCACGTAACAGTGACATCACAGGGCACTGACATCACAGGTGCTCACATCGGAGGGCACCCAGGAAGAGATGCGGCTGGGAGGGGCAGGGGTTTCGGTCCCTGTTTTACACCCATTGGCCTGTTAGCCCCATTGAGCTGAGGCCGGGGGGGAGAGGAGAGTCCATAGCCCCCCCATTAAGTCAGAGACCCACAGCGACTGCAGGGAGAAGCCGGGTACCTTTGGGGCTGCTCAGGCCTGGAGTCCAGGCAGCTCTGTGCAGCGCAGCCCAGTGGGCGAGGGAGGCCTGCGGGCACCTCACCAGCCAGGCCCTGCAGGCACCAGTCCTGCCACATCCCAATAGCTGCCAGCCCCGTGGCTCAGGCAGGGCAGCCCAGGGACGGCCCAGTCGAGGGCCAGGGCTGAGGCTCAGCACAGGGGGCCCAGGTGCTCGCGGGTCTCAGGCCAGGCTCAGTTTGTCTCTCCTGTCAGGGCCCCTCTGCCCTGGTTCCACATCCAGCCGCTGCTGCGCCCCGTCACTGTCTCCGAACCACAGCCGGCTCTGGCCACGGCTCCCGGGGGCTCCTCGCGGGTAGCATCCAGCCTCGCAGCTCCCGACTCGCCACGCGGCTGGGTTTGCAGAGCCTGGCTGGCTGCTGGCTCCAGGCCATTCTCCTCCCGGGCGGGGAGGGCCCGTGGGTGCTGCGCACCCTGGCTCAAGGCCGGCCGGCTGGGCACACCTCATGGGCAGAGCACTGCTGTGGCTGGCATGCAGGAGCAGTAGCGAAGGAGTCTGTGCTGCCGGGGCTGCTGTGCCAGGGGTACGCCACACTAGCCCTGCTCTGGGGTGATTTCCCTTGCTCCTGGGGAGGGCTGGCCTGGGCCGTGTATCCGTGTGACGCCCACGGGAGCGCGATGCTCGGGAAGGAGAGGCGCGGCCAGTCCAGCCTGCCCAAGGCTTTTGCTCAGAGTCGGGATGGGGAAAGCCACTTGGGGAAAGGAGCTGGTGGTGCAGGACTTGGGGGGCCAGGATTGCTGGAGGCCGCTGGCGTTTCCAGGCTGCAATGCAGGGATCCCTACGACTGGGCCAAGTTCCCTCCCACCGCTCTGCGGGCCAGACGTCCTAAGCGGGGCAAGGTGTGCCTGCTTTCGCTCCCTGCACTGGACTGGCCTGCTTGGCTGACAGTCATGGGCCAAAGAGGGTCTGACCTGGCCCTGCCTCTCTGCGCTTGGTATAGGACACGAGGGCAGCCCCCAGAGCAGCTAGGCCGGGCTGGGGGCCATGTGCCCCTTCCTGGCTCACGTTCAGTCTCCCGTCTCTCCCCAGCCGTGTGGGTCCCTCTCCCTCTAAATCAATTCCGTCCGTTATTGCAATGCCGTGTCTCCGTCTCGCAGCTAATTGCATCTGATCCCCAATAACGTGGCGAGTGACGCGGCTCATCTCGCGCGGCTGAATTATTCATGGCCCTGCCTCCTGATGGCCTCCAAGAGGAGCGGCAGAAAATCGAAGCAGGGGAAGGCAGCGGGGACTGAGGCAGGGCCTGGGGTAGGAGAGCGGTTGGGCCCCGGATACCCAGGACTCTGCCAAGGCTGGAAACGGGTTTGCAGTTGCTGTCGCCACCAATCCTTTTTCAAACCGCCCAGGGATGCAGCCCCGAGCCCTTGCTGCGGGGAGGTCGGGGTTCAGCCTTCCATGCCCCTGGGCCCCCCCTTAGTACCAGTTCATTCCCTTCCCACTGCCCTGCCCCGACTCTCCAGGCGTTGCTCTGGCCCAGGCCCCCTGGACCCAGCCTCGGTCCAATGCTCCACCCGGCTTCCCTGGCCCAGCAGACACCCATCTGGTGCTGGTGCGTTTTATAGCAGGGTGGGGCAATGGTGTGGGGTGAGATGGGCCCACGGCTCTGATCCAGGCTGGTGTGGGTCGCCGGGTGAGATGGGCTCAGCAAAAAGCCTCACTCCCCCCATGGTGGCTGGAGGGGGCAGGAGGGCAGGGGCCAAGCCCTCAGTGGCTGACGGGGCAGAGAGAGGCCTCTGCAGGCACCCTGTGCCCGGCCGGGGCACCCCACCAACCTGCCTGCAGTGGGTGCAGCTCAGGTGGCAGAGGCCTGGTCCCTGCCCAGCCTGCCCCCTGCCGGGCCCTGTCCCTGGTGACTCCAGCCGGGCTGGGCTGGCGGAGATGAAAGGGGAGCTGGGCGCCCCCCATCCATCATGCTGTTTTCTTTAGCCTGCCCCCCCCGACAGCGGGACGTACCCGCCCTGCCCCGGCCCGTTATTCCTGAGTGCGCAGCCCCGGCCCCTCCCCCGCGCCCAGGCTGGGCCCGGCCGCGTTGCACAGGGTTTGTCATGGCAAATTACCAAGTGTTACAAGGGGAAGATTAATCGGCGGGGCCGGGGCTGCCTCATGCCTGCGGGTAACCTGAGAGGGCCCAGCCGAGCGCAGGAATGCAGTGCTCCCGGCCCGCTGACCTGACATGCTTGCGGGGCCAGCCTGGCGGGAGAACGCGGGGGCCGAGCCAAACAGCCTCCGTCTGGGCACTGCAGAGGGGCCCCGTGCCAGGCGGGCACCGTCCCCAGGGCCCCAGGCTGGGATTGTTTGCTGGGCTCCCTCATGCCAGGGTGGAAGCGGCCCCAGGGCTCCCAGGCCCCGCAGGTTGTGGGAAGATGCAGCGCAGCAGTAATCGCTGGCACTCCCGCCTCTGGGCACAGCCTGGCAGCGGCTGGGGAGAGCAGCTGGGCCTCTCTCTGCTTCCCGCACACAGAGGGGCCTGGCCTGGAGTTGCACCAGCCTCTGAGTGTGAGGGGCTGGGCCATAAATTAGCTGGGGCGGGGGCAGCGCAAGGCCAGGCCCATAAACAGCCACGTTTACAAGGTGCTGAGTGTTTTGCACTTCAGCAGCAGGGAGAACAGCTGAGAACTAGGAGCCAGCGCGGCACACACGGCCCGGCACACACCGCCTGGCATACGGCACACATGGCCCAG
>ML675627.1:745764-783242 GCA_007922155.1 Mesoclemmys tuberculata | reverse complement strand
CACACACCGCCTGGCACACACCACACGGCCCGGCACACACCGCCTGGTATATGGCACACATGGCCCAGCACATACCGCCTGGCACACACCACGTGGCACACACCGCCTGGCACACACCACACGGCACACATGGCCCAGCACACACCGCCTGGCACACACCACATAGCACACACCGCCTGGCACACACCACACAGCCCAGCACACACCGCCTGGTATATGGCACACATGGCCCAGCACACACCGCCTGGCACACACCACGAGGCACACACCGCCTGGCACACACCACACGGCACACACCACACGGCACACATGGCCTAGCACACACTCCCTGGCACACACAGCCTGACACACACCACACACGGCCTGGCACACACGCCCCAGCACACACCGTCCTGCACACATGGTCTCACTGTCTGGCACAAACCTCCCAGTACCCACTGCCTGGTACACATGACCCCACTGCCAGCATACACCACCTGGCACACATGGCCCAGCACACGCACACTGCCAGCACACACAGCCTGGCACACATGGCCCCACCTCCCAGCACGCACACACTGCTGGCACACATGCCCCTGCACACACAGGCTGGCAGACACAGCCCCATTGCTGACACACACACACTGCCGGCACACACGGCTGGGCTCACAGTCACACGTCCAGCAGCCTGTTCTCCAGCAGGGGATGTGCTGTGTGTGTCTGGGCTGCTCATGGAGCTCGCTACAGCCCAGCCCGATTCATCACAGGATCCCCAATGCCCTGCCAGCGCCAGCTTCCTTTCAGTAAGGCGGGTCACACTTCGCACCGGAGGGTGTAATGCAGGTCAGCGTTCCATGCCATCTGCCCTGAATTTACACTGTCCCGTGGGCTGTGACGCTCAGCACAGAGCAGCCTGGTGAGTGTCTCCAGATCGCTCTGGTTTTCTAATCACAGACCTGCACAAGTAAGGACTTGATCACCCGGCCATGGTGGCTTTGGAATCCCTAAGCCTTCGGCATCCGCCGTGTGCAGCGTGGGTTCTGCGATTGTCTGTCTGGGGAACACGCTGCAGGTGGCGACAGTTTCTGCTGAGCTCTCCACGTCTGAGCCGGGCGCTGAATTATTTGTCTTTACAACAGATGGAGCTGTCCATCCCTTTCCTCCCTCCAGTCTGACAGGAGCACGGCCAGCGGGTTCTAGACTCACGGTTCTCTGGGTGACGTGTGTTGTAAAAGTCCTCCTGGGCCCTTCTAGGCTTTGGGTCTGATTTGGCTGCTCTCTTCTTGGCTGGCCAATTTGGAGATAGGCTCTTTTCCGACCTTGGGACAGTAGTTCTGAGCTGTCTTCCCAGCAGGAGTTGTAGTGGACTAAAGCCAGGAACTGCTGTTGGTGTTGATCTGTACCTGGGAAGAGCAAGAAATGGATCCGCCTGCTATAGGACTTTCTTGCCTTCTGTACAGCTCTCTTGGCCTCACCATTTGCTTGCAGTGAATTGTGGTCCATGGTCCATCACTAGTTCTTCTGGCACATGAAAGTGAGCGAAAGTGCACTTCCGTTTCTCAATAACACTGCAACAGCACGTCTTTCAGGTACCTTGTTTCTACATATCTGGAGAAATAGTTCACGATGAACAGGTAACGACGTCCTCTGAATGTGCATAAATCTGCAGCTAGTCTCTTCCAAGTTCTGGCTGGTAGAGGTGTTGTTATGAAATCTTCTTTGTGTTGTGTTGGTCTGTTAGTTCTGCAATGTTCATGTGCAGATACTTTATACCCTTGCTGGTGCCCTGCCACCACATGGACTGGTTGGCGCATTCATGGCATTTAGTTAATCCTTAATGTCCTTCAGGGATGAGGTTTAGGATTCCTCCTCTCATTTCATTTGGAATTACAATGCAACTGCCTTTAACTGAGAGTCTGTTTGATTCACTTCACTGTCCATGCACTGCAAAGTAGTCTCTTGTCACTTCCTTAGTGTCCTTTAGATACGTGGGCCAGCCGCCCAGCCCCAGTGTAACTTAGAACTTCCTGAAGTTGTGTGTCTGCCAAGGTTGCTTTTTGTAGCTGGAGTAGTCTGTTTTCAGACACTTGTCTGTACGTGTCCACAGCAGCCAGGTATGCCTTAACCTCATCTTGGAACTCATGGGAGGCTGAGTGCGATGCTGGACTCCATGACGAAGTGTCTGCTACTGCCAGAGTTTCCCTGAGAACACATTTAGCAATGGGGTTAAATTGCATTAGCCTTAGTAATACACATTGGAAATCAGTGGTGCTTGAGCCAGGTCTTTTCTGTGGATGAGGGTCACAAGTGGTTTGTGATCTGTCGTCAGTGTAAATGAATCCAGTCCACACAGATCGCTGTAAAAGTTCCCCCATGCCCATACGCTTGCCAGGCACCCCCTGCTAATTTGTGCATATCATTTTTCTGCTTCTGTGAGTGTGCGAGAGCAAAACACAACTGGCTTCCACTCAGAGCTGTGTTGTTGCAGCAAGACACCACCTAGGGCATAGCTGCTTGCATCTGCACCAACCCTTGTGGTTTGTTCACATCGTACCACTGGAGAACTGGCACTTTCGAGATAATTTCTTTTACCTTTTTAAGGCAATTTCCTCATTTGGCCCCCATAGGAACGATGTGTTGGACTTTAACAGTCCATTGTCACTGTAAAAAGGTCTTATAGGTATCAACCCAGGTAAGTTACAGTCCCCCGTATATGTCTCCATCTGGTACATTTGTTGGTGCATTCAGTTCTTGAATTGCTTTTATTTTCTCAGGGCTAGGACTAATTCCATCTTTGTTATTGTCTGTCCCAAACGCTCGCTTTGGGGTAAGTGCAAAACACATTTTTCCTTGTTTAGCTTCAGTCCAGACTGACTGGTTAGGCTTAAGACTTTATTGAGGGTTTTGTTGTGTTCTTCCATCAAAGACCATCTATCAGAACATCGTCCATGAACATCACAACTCGTCTGTGTCCAGTAACAGTTCTGACACCTTTCTTTGGAAAATTCCAGGCACACTGGTAATCCCAGAAAGTAACCTTCAAAACCAACCCCCCGCCCCCCAAGGGTGTGATAGACATTGGCAGTTCAGCACTTTCTGTGGCTACAGGAGTGGGCCAGAATTTGCTCGAGGCATCCAGCTTGGAGAAGACAGCAGCTCCTTTCACTCTGGGGAGGAAGTCAGCCAGCACCGGGAGGAGGGATTTTTCTCTCACAGCTGCTTCCTTAAGTCTTTTAAGATCCACACAGTTTCCTATTTTTCTATTTTTCTTTGTAACTGTTACCACTGGGGCACAGCAGGCTGTTTGCTCAGAGATTTTCTCAATTATGCCAATCTGCTCTGTTCTCTGACTCAGTTTCCACTTTATGATGTAATGGGACAGGGATCCTGTGAGGTGCATGCACTGTCGGTTCTGCATTGTCTCTTACAGGGCTTTGCACTTTATCTCCTTTCAACGGTCCACTGGCACCGACACATGCCATCGAGTTCTTCCACCTTCTCATAGGTCCATCCTGGTCCTGTGCTGCAGCTGGGAAGGCTGATGGTCTGTGGCCCTTTGACCACATACAAAGAGGAAAGTTACGCACTCAGAGTGTTCATTGTTTCTGTGCTGAACTGGCCCATGCAGTTCAGAATAGCTCCAGGGCTCGTCAGAGCTGCATGAGGGGACTTCATCTCTGGGAGGGGTTGAAGGGTATGTCCTTTCTGAGATGACTGTGTCCTCACCTGAAAGTTAAGAGTCTTGCCATGAATATTCCATTTCACTCTCCAGGCAGGGTCTATGTCATCACAAGTGATAGATCCCAGCAGCAACAGCTCTTGATTGTCTGTAACATGAGTCAATTCTCTGACTGCTTTGGTGCAGCAAAGAGCTGCAAAATGTCCATATTTTGTGCATTTATTACACTGTGTCCTTCTGGCTGGACATGCATCCTCTCTTGGGACATGACTTTTTCCACATCTTGTGCATGTGGGCTGGAATTTGTCCCTCTTAGCTGGGGAGTTCTGTCTCCTTGCCTCAGGGGTTTTATGATAATGACTTTTAACACTAAGTGTCTCTTTACAGCTTTTAAGCTAGTTTCAGATTTTTCAAGTTGTTCCTGCCTTTTATTTTGTTGTTTGGCTAATTGACCACTTTGCTATTTCCCTGGCTGTGGAGGGGGTTAAATCTCTCTCCAGTTGTAGGTGCTGTGAAAGGTTTTTATCGGTTAACCGATAACCAGCCTGTCTCTGATATGTTCATGCTTTGCATTCCCAAAATCACAATTCTCAGCCAATACATACAGAGCTCTTATAAAAGATTCAACATTTTACCCTGAATTCACTGGTGAAAACATGCTCTTTCATAAACCACATTTCTCTGGGGTATAAAGTATGCATCAGACAGAGCCAGAACCCTTTTACAAAGTCATCCTTGTAACTGTCTTCAGTAAAGTCAAAGGATTTAAAGATATGCCCTGCTTGCTTCCCATAGAATAAATTAAAGAAGATACCTGTATATCTCCAGTTCCTTTGTGGAGCTTGTTTGCAGTGCAAAATCTTGCAAATATTGTTCCCAGTCTGTCCATTCTGAAGGTTTGTCAAAGCTGAAGTTCTCTGGGCCTTGGAATGCATGTTGATGAGGTCCTGCAACCCTTCATGCTTTCTTCCTTCTGTCTGCAATCTTCGATGCTGTTTTCCATCTGTTTCTGTTCTTAGTTTACTCCCAATGCCATGTCTGTTCTCCTGTATCGGGTATGGACTGGTCACAGGGCTTGCATGTACACACCAGGTGTGTTCATCATAAGAGCCTTTCATCCTCTGCCAGGTCTGGCTAAGGGTAATTTAAATGAGGCATTTTACACACAGCGCTACCTAGTGGCTGAGCGGATGGGGTGCGGCGTGGCAGGGGTCAGGCCCCAGATAGCCGAGTGTCAGTGACACCTGCTCCTCGCAGCGACCAAACAACGCCCCCACCTAGTTAACCATGTGGCTCATAGGGGAAACCGAGGCACACACAAGTCATCCAAAATATTATGAAAAATTCCCACTCCATCACGTCTCTCCCCACTTCAAGACTGAACTTCCAGGGCACGAGGGCTGTGAGTCCTGCCTCCATGCGCCATGCCCTGACCCTACGTTGGAGCATGGAGCGATCCCTCCAGCACTGGGTCCTACCCAGCTGTATCTCAGGGGCTCTGGCGTCCCCAGGGCTGGCGAGGCAGTGGGGCAGGGTGGCCCTGCACATGCACAGGCCCCTCTGGAGCAGTGTCCCAACCCCAGGGCCACGTGTGTGCTGGGGGCCTAACTCCCACTTCAGGTCAAATTGTCACTCTCACCCCAGGACTGGTCCTCTGCCGGCCCCCTTCCTGGGAGGCTGGGATACAGGCTCTCTTGGCTGAGACACTGCCATGGCCCTGACCACCCTCTGACCAGGTGTCTGTTCCCATCAGCGACCTTCCCGCTGCTCCCTGCTCCCCGGGGCCTCTCTGCCTGCCGCACAAGGCAGCTGCTCTGCCCTGCCTGCCCTGCACAGCTCCCTGTGCCAAGGTTGCCAGCCTTGCATTTTAGTTTTCACTGACATGAAGCTCTGACGTTGATTTTTGTTACCAGCATGGCAAAACGTTTTACTGCCATCACTAAAACACCACAAACACCACGACGTGATATTCTGGACACGGGCGCTGGGGTTAGGCAGCTGTTTTAGCTGCAGGTAATTGATCAGCTGTGTTCTCTGGGCTGGTGCAATAGCAGAAAACAGGCAATTGCTACAGTCCGGCTCAGAGCAGGTCTGCTACAAGTGATTCTGGCCGACGACAAACACGGCATATTTTAGGGCTCCCCCACGTTACGGACATTTTCATTTCTTTGCGGGTTTGCTGACAGTTAATTGTACACTTTTTACTGATGTTCCGTAAATTTACGGACCGTTGGCAGCACTGCCAGTGTGCCCAGCTCTGCCCTGAGCCCGCTGTCTTGGTCACAGGGTTCAGCCTGCAGTAGTCGCTTCTCCCGGGTGGGGCTGGGCCAGACCAGCCCTCTGCCCCACTTATCCCCAGGCTCTGGGTCCAGACCCCCAAGTTTCTGGCTCCCCCTCTGCATAACCAGCGGGGGGAAATGCCCTCCCCCACCTGCCAAGCTAGTCACTGCTCACTGGCCCAGGCCATCTCAGCCCCCCAGCCCCAGGTGCCAGGGCCCCCCAGCCCCAGGTGCCAGGGCCCCCCAGCCCCAAGGTGCCAGGGTCTGGCCCATGCTGACCCCGATGCCAGGCTTGGGCCCAGCCCAGGGGCCTTAGCTGCTTGCCTGTCTCCACTGGAGGCCCCCCTCCTGGCATGCAGTGCTGCCCAGCCAGCCCATGCTGGGCACTGGGCTCCCTGCCCCATGTCGGGGTAGGTTGGGATGCTCCTTGGGCGGGGCCCGTGCCCCTGGAACCAAGCCAGCTGCGACTGCCTGGGCCAGCCCCATGGCTGGTCTGTCCAGAGCGAGCCCCAGCCCGTGCTAGGGCCCAGCCCAGGATGCCCATGTGGGTCTGCAGCTCCGGCCCTTTCCCCACCACAGCCCTGGGTGCCCCTGCTGGAGGCTGGGGTGCCCGGCTGTGCTTGCGGCTTGCTGGAGGTGGGGCCGGGCAGCCCCTGGGGATGGGAGGGGGGCGAGCCCATCCCTGGCCTTCTCCCCAGCCCCCTGGGCTGTCCCTGGTGGCTCTGGGCACGTTGCAGCCTAGTTCGTGCCCTGTCCCTGCACCTGGGCAGGAAGGCAGCCCTGCCCCCAGCCGCTCCACCCATCTCCCCCAGCAACAGAAGCTGAACAATGAGCTGCCAGCAGCCGTCCCAGGGCATCCTGGTGCCAGCGTCCGGTGCCCACATCCTCCTGGAAGCAGCCAGGAAACCCACCATGCCGTCTTCATGCTTCTTGGCTCCCGGGGGTGGGGGTAATGACTGAGCACAGCCCAGGTCAGTGGCTGCACCCCGTCTGGCCTCATGCAGACATGACCAGCACCAAGACCTTCATGAGGAGCGGTGGGGCAGTGCCAGGCCGGCTCCCCACAGCCCAGGTGGGCAGTTCCAGGCCAGCTGCAGGAGACCCCAGGGCCCTAAGACCCCCACACAACTCCCTGGGGCTAGCCAGAGGGAGAGATGGGGCCGGCCTGGCATCAGCTCCACTTCCAGAGTGCAAAGCCAGCCACCAGCACCGCAGTGCTGACCTGGCCTTGGGCTGGGATGTGCTTGGAAGGCCGCGTGTGTGGACGAGTGCAGGGCGAAGAGCCGGGGGCAGGTGGCCCAGAGCCAGGGGGGCAGGAGGGGGCTGATGTCCCAGGGCCAGGACAGAGTCCTGGGCAGAGGCAGGGTGGGGAGCTGGGGTCGGGGCGGGGGGCAGCAGGGGCACGGCAGGTAGCGCGGGCAGCAGCCCGGTGTCGGGGGCCGCCAGAAACTGCAGCTCTTGGATTGTCTCCAGCTGTGGCTCTGCTCCAACACAAAAGCCACTGGCCACCACGCCGGGGGATGGGCTGGGTGAGGGCAGGGGCAGGTCCCAGGGGGCCCTGGCGTTGCCTCGACAGCTTCTCCCAGCAGCCAGTGTCCCCGCAGCGTCTGCCGTGGGGCGAGGAGCAGCCTTGCCCTCGCTGCAGCACGTTCCTCCTCAGGGAGCAAGCGTGCTCTGCCCCCAAAGCAGCGATGCCTGCACGCCCCATTGCGGGTGCGGGGCTGCCAGGCCAGGTCACTGCCCCCCCCAGACACACCTTGGCTGCCCTGGCACATGCCACCACCCGCCTCAGCCATGCCTGACCCGCACACCACCCAGGGCTGCCCACAAGACACCTCAGGTGTCACCAGGCTCAGGCCACGCCTGGGCAGTGGGTCCAGTGGGCAGAGGCATGGTACAGCAGCGGGGACTGGCCTGTGTCAGCACCGGGCTGGCCAAGGACTCTGATTTGGGCAAGACCCTGACCCCTGGGAGGACCCCAGACACCACAGTTATGGGCACGGGGTGGGACCTGCACGGTGAGGGGCGCTGGGCATGAGGTGAGGGGTGATGGGGGGGCTGCGCTAGGGGGTGAGTGGGCTACACAGTGAGAAGTGATTGGTGGGGGGGCTGCGTGGGGGGATGGGGCCAGGGGTCTGCGCTGGGGGGTGATGGGTGGAGGTCTGTGCTGGGGGGCGATTGGGCTGGGGGGGGCTGCATGGAGGTGATGAGGCTGGGGGAGGGTCTGCACAGTGAGGGGTGGGGGGTGGAGAGTGGCGCGGGGGGGGTTCGGGGCAGAGGGGGTCTGTGCGGTGAGAGGTGATGGGTGGAGGGGCTGTATGGGGGGGGCTGGAGCTGGGAGCCTGCACGGTGAGGGGTGGGGGCCTGCATGGGGGGATGGGGTCGGGGGGGCTGCGTGGTGACCATCACTGGGTCCCGGGCCAGGGAGGCCCATTTGCTCTGTTCGAAGCCGCCGGTGAAGGTGGCTAGTGGCCCCCCCCGCGCATTAATCAGCCCCTGGGGCGGAACAGGGCCGTGACGGGGGCAGCTTGCCCATGCCGGGACCCCGCAGCGCCCGGCCCGGCTGTCACCCCACCAATGGGCTGGAAACGGCTGTGGCAACATGGGCTCATTTGTCTCTGTCAGCAGCGCCGGGGGAGGCGGGGGCGGCTCCGCCCGAGCGTGGCAGGACAGGCTCCGCGGCACGACGGCGAGTGCGGGGAGACGCCTGCGGAGGCTGGGACCCAGGCCTGGGGGCGCTGGGCCGCCTGGGGGCCTAAACTCCCTGCAGCCCACGCGCCCCACACCATGGGCCGGAGCCAGGACCGGGGCGTGTGCTGCCGGCTGTACTGTCGCTCTTGGTGCCACTGGCCCCGCCCCCGCTTGGCAAGGGCAGTGCCCCGGGGGAAAGGGGGCTGAAGCTGATCCTCCATCCTGCTTCTTTAATGACCCCACGGGGCAGCAGCAGGGGTTAGAAAAGAGACAGGAACCCCAGCCCCCCCAGCTGGGGACAGGCCCCTGCCCCACTCCGCGCCCCCCAGCTGGGGACAGGCCTCATGCCCCACTCCCTACCCCCCAGCTGGCGACAGACCCCTGCCCCACTCTCCACCCCCCAGCTGGGGACAGGCCCCTGCCCCACTCCCCACCCCCCCAGGCGCTAGAGGGACGGGCCCCTACCCTCTCCTTGCCCCCCAGCCAGCCCTGCAGCCAGGGCAGAACCCTCAGGTTCACATCAGTTCCTGCCACCCCCCAGCTGGGGGGCAGGGCCTGGCTTGGGGTGGAGGATGGGGGGGTCATGGCCAGGTGGACGGGGGCGTATCCGTTACAGCACATGGACTCGTTTGTCTGGCTGTAATGACAGGCTGGTGCTGACAGCCCCCCCCCCCCTCCCGCCAGTCCCAGCCACAGCAACTGTGCAGCAGCCGGTGCCAGCACCCTGGCTGTGTCAGGGCCTCCCCCCACCCTGCAGAGACCCCCAGCTCGACCCCGCCGCTCTGCAGGGGTGCCGCACACGCCCTGGCCCGTGCGGCCCATCGAGGGGCTGTGGCTGGGCCCCCGGTGACAGATGTGCCAGGCCCAGCATCACACGAGGGCTGGGCTCTGGGGGGGTCCCTGGTCCTGGGGAAGAGACCCTGTGGGGGAGGGACAACGCTTGGGGTTCCCCTCTTCCCCTCCCTGTCAGATCCACCCTCCCCCCCCCGCTCCTGGGGGTCAGCCTGGGGAGACGTCGCCTGCTCCAGGGGGCCGTCCCAGCCACCCGAGCAGAGCTGCTCGCACCCCTCCATTGAGCCCCAGTGGGAACGAGGGAGGGCGGGGGGGGCTCAGTTTACCCCATCTCTGCCAGGCTGGAGTCCAGGCGCATTAGGCCTCTCCAAGGCCTCTCCCCATGGCACAGCCCTGAGCAGCCCCATGGCTTTAGACGCGTCTGGGCTGGGGCCTGCACCATAGGTCACAGGGGAGATATGGGGCTGCTCGACCACCAGCTCCTGCAATCCCCCCAGCCCTGAACCTTCACCCCCCCAAACCCAGCCCCTGCCCCAAACCTTCACTCCCACAAAACCAGCCCCTGCCCCGAACCTTTACCCCCTAAACCTAGCCCGTCCTGAACCTTCACCCTCAAATCCAGCCCCAAACCTTCACCCCCAAACCCAGCCCGAGCCCCATCCTGCCCTGAGCCCCCAAACCCAGCCTGAGTCCGTGCCCACACCCGCACAAGGCTCCCCCAGCTGCACCCCACATCTCCCACACGTCCCGTTTGGTGCCAGTGAAGCTGCCCAGTCTCAGCCATGGGCTCCATCCTCGTGCTGCCCCCTCTGCCATCCTCTTTACACCCCATGGGGAGCAGGTAGCCCCCCCCCCCAGGGTTCTCAGCCTGGGCAACCCTGCCTAAATCTCAGCTGCCGCTCCCACAGCTGGGCCTGCTGCTCCCATCCCGGGGCCGTGCCAGGCTGGGCCTGTGCCCAAGGGCAGATCAGAGGCTCAGTGCGGCATGTTGGGGTCGGACTGGGGGCCATGACCTGGCAGGCGACGGCAGCCCCGGGGCAGGGAGCCAGCAGCTGGGGGGCACCTGAGGCCTGAACAGTGAGTCTGGTGTGGGGGGGGCTGGGCAAACCCCATGTGCTGTGCTGGGATCAGCCCTGCCCACCCCCAGAGCCTGACCTGCCCCCCCACCCAGGGCTGGCACCTCCCCCCAGCCCCTGCCACCCAGCGTGGGGCCCACATCTGTATGGCAAGCCAGGAAGTGGGTGAATCCCCCAGCCAGGCACTCCCCTGTCCCAGCCCCTGCGCTGCAGAGCCCGCCCAGGCCAGGCAGCTGGTGGGCAGGAACCAGCTACAGTGAAGCAGAAAACACCTTCGCTCCCACCGAGCAGCCCCCAGCAGCAGTGGCTGGGCTGGCCTGCAGGAAGCAGATTAAAACCAATGGAGAGTGGCGAATACGCTGGCGCCTTGTGGGGCGGCTGGGTCCAGCGGCCTGGGTCATGCTCAGCTGCAGGGCTGGGAGCAAACCCCAGCCCCAGCTGCTGCCCCCCAACTCCTGGTGCTGCCGCCATCCCAGCTAGACGGGTCCAAGTGCCCCTCTCCTTGTGGGCCCATGTGCCAGGCGGACACGGAGCCCAGAGAGCTGTCTGAGGCGCACACGGAGCCTGGGGCTGGCCTGCCTCTTTCTGGGGCCTGGCCCCCAAAGACGGGAGCCCCAGCCAGGGGGCAGTGCTGGGCCTGGGGCTCACAGGGAACAGCTGGCTGGGCGGCGAGGAGCATCCACAACTGCCCCCTGCCACCCTGCACAGCCCCCCCCGTTCAGGCTGCATCCCCGCCCCTTGGTCCCAGCCCGCAGGACGGTCATTTACCAACGTCAGCCGCCCAGTTGGTTTGAATTAGGCTCCTTGTGCTGGCCTGGCTAGGCTGATAAGCGAGGGGCGCGGGGGTGCGGGATGCGCCGAGGGATCAGCCAGCTCCGGCCCAGCTCTGGCTTCCTGCTCTGCTCTGTGTAACGCCGGAGCCCCCAGCCCACAGCTGACAGGAGCAGGGCAGGAGCCAGAGCACATGGTGAAAGACACAGCAAAGGGCCCCTCGTCCGGGCTCTGCTAGCCTGCGCCCCCCGGCACTCCGCACGCAGTGGCCCCCACCGGCTGTTGCCAGCGTGCTGGGCCTGGCTCCTTGGGGCTTTCCCTGGCCTGGGGTCTCCAGGCCAGGGTGACTCCGGAGGCCCCCGCTTGACTGCTGGCTCTGTCCGGGGCCTGGGTTCCTCGCAGTGGCCATGCTGGGGCAAGGGGCTGGTGCGTCCCGTGGGCGTTGAGCAGCACCGGCCCTAATGCAGGCTCCAGGGGGATGCGCTGCCATGGCACCAGCCCCGGGAGTCCCCACGTCTGAGGGAGGGGGGCTGGCCACGGGGCTGGGAGTCCCCGGCCCCGCTGCGCCACGTGCCGCAGGGCCAGGCCCCACCATCCCAAACAGCTTTGCCCTGTGCCCTTTGCTCTGCATTTCACCACGTACTTAGCAGCAGCCGAGCTCTCAGCACAGGGGGCTGCCTGCCCCCCAGCCCTGGCCTGCCATCAGCATGAGGAATGGCCAACAGCTGGCTGGGGGCTGGGCACCATGCAGGCCCTAGTGGGAAGGGCAGGGCCGGGGTAACCAGATCCCCCAAGAGGCCGTGGCTCACATGGCAGGGGCTCTCGGGCGCGGGGTCAGCCGCAGCAGCGCAGAGACCGAGGTTATGGACAGGCCATGGGGATGCGCTGCTAATTGCCAGGCCGTGTGGTGTAAATCAAGGAGCCGCAGCCCCCACTGGGACCAGAGCGGTGAGGGGGCGCTGCCACAGGGAACGCCTGGCTGCCCCCCAGCCTGAGGTAGCCCAGAGTAGCTAGCGAGCAGACAGATGGGATCCCTAGGCTGGGATAGCTCTGTGCTGTGGGTCGGGAGTTAGGAGCAGTGCGGAGCTGTCGGGGCACTGGCAGAACTGGGGGGCTGGGGAATCCCTGATTTCTCTTCCAGGCCCATGCTCAGATTTCTCTGACTCAGCCAAGGGTCTCACTTTGGGGGGCTAGCAGCCAGCACGGCGGGGGCGGGGAAGGCAGCACCTGTTCTCACCCTGGCACGCAGGCACAGCCCGGCTGATTCCTGCCCCCCCCAATCGGCAGTGTCAAGCCAGCTGTGTGTGGTGGTGGGGGGGGTCCACGGCCACAGCTCCAGAAGGGGGAGGGAGGGGGCTAGTGTTGCAGTCCCAGCTGCTCCTTTAGGACAAGCTGCCTGAGCACCCAGGAGCCCCTTGTATCATCAGGGAGCCAGGCTGGCATGGCCCCAAGCAAGTGAGGGCCTGTGGCCAGGACCTGCCGCCGCCTTGGCTCCCTCCCTGCCTGGTGGAGGCCTGGTGGGAGGCTGGCAGGGCCCAGTGCTCGTTTTAGCCCTGGGAGAAGGTCCAGCAGGTCAGGGCCGCCAGCAGGAGGCGAGTGGGGAAGCAGCCCTGGACTGGTGGCAGGGCCCAGCTGGCCATTGCCAAGGAGGCAGCAGCCACGGGAGAGCAGAGCAAGGCCCAGCCGGGAGCACGAGGGAGCAGCCAGCCCCAGGACCCAGCACCCCTGCCTGGTGGCACCCTGCTGGCAGCGGCTACTCCCCTCTACGTGCACGAGGCACCAAGGACCCTTGGCCCCTGGAGCCAGCCCAGGGATCACCCTCTCCTGGGCGGCGCCAACGCACCTGGCAGGGCAGATTCATGGGTGTGGAGGAGATGGGGCTGTGCTCCCTGCCCGCCCCCAGCTCCCACTCCAAGGCCAGCTCCCTGCTCTGCCCCCGCTGCCAGCTCTGCTGTGCCCTGCAGAGGCTCTGGGGGCAGGGCTGTGAAGCCAGCTGCATTCCCTTCCCTTCCAGTTCTGCTTTCCAGGGACAGGGCCTAGGCCAGCCAAGGTGGGGGGCAGCTGCTGTGTCTCCAGGAATAGGAGACACCAGCCAGCTGGCTCAAACGCTGCCGGGCCCTGTGGCCTCCCAGGGACCGAGCCGGGGAGCGGGGCGAGCTCCTTCCTGAGCCCCACGTGGGAGGGCTCCCCTGCCTTTCCCACGGTAGCCCCTTCCCAGCCCTGCCCTGGCCTCCCACGGCGAGAGGAATTCAAGGGGTGCCTGGCCGCAGCCCCTTGCAGGCAGGCAGAGTCCCCTCCTTCCCACAGGTGGTCAGAGCCTCCCCCCACAGGCGGGCAGCCCTGACCCGCCCTGCTCTGCCAGCCGCCCAGTGGCAAAGCCCCCAGTACCCGGCAAATCAGGCTCATTCTCCGCGCTGCGGCAGGCACCCCCCCAACCCCAGGCGGATCATTTCCCATCAGGCGTTGGGAGGGACCGGTGGGGGCGCGGGACACGACTCAGCAGCCGTGATGGTGATTAATCTGTCGAGCCCAGCAGAGCAACTGGTGCTGGGTAAACGTGACCGCGCGGCTCGGTCACTCGCTGCTGGGGAACGGGGGGGGTGACTCCTCTCTGCCGCGGGGGCGCCATGCCCCTGCCCAGCGCTGTCACAGCTGCACTCGGCTCTGGCCCCTGAGGCTGGCACCTGGAGCTCCCCGGCTGGCACAGACATGCCGGTGTGGGCAGGGGGCGAGGGACTGGTGGGTGTGCGGCTCGTTCCCTCGGGCAACTTCTTGGCAGTGCTGGTCGTTTCTTCCCTCCCACGTGCAACGCCTGGTGCTTGTCCAGCACAGCTTCCCTGCAGCCCTCCCCACCGAGTATCATGCATGGGCTGGCCGCCTGGCCCTGACTTTTCAACCGTTTTATTCAAAAAATAAACTTGGGGGGGCAGCAGGAGGGGTTAAGTTATGGGGGCAGGGTGGGGCAGCTGCAGGGCGCGGGGTCTCTGCCCTGCCCCCTACCTCCTCTTCTCCTTCAGGCTGTAATGCAGGAGCAGGGGCGCAGGCTGCAAGGCAAGGAGCGGCCGTGAGAGCGGGACTGGCCAGCACGGCCCCCGCCACCCCCCTGCCACCCAGCGCAGGTCCCCTGCCCTCCACCTGGCCCTGTAGCCCATCCCCTCACCCAGCCCCCCAACACAGCCCCCTCAGCCCTGCCCCCCAAGAGCCTGCACGAGGGAACAGTGCCCAGCGCTGGGCATCAGCATGTCCTGGGCACTGAGGGGGTGACAAGCAGCGGGGTCGGCAGGCAGTGCCAGGCCGGGGACTGGGCTGGGCGCCGGGAGAGTGCGTGGAGGGGACTGGACCCAGAGCAGGGCTGCTGACTGTGGCCAGGCTGACTGTGCCCGGGTTGCCAGAGACCTGGGCACTGATGGCGCCAACATGGCCCTCCGCAACCCTCAGCCCTCCCCCTGCTGCACCCGGCCCCGCACCCACCTTGCCAAACCAGCGGGACAGCCACAGCTGCTTCATGGTCATGTGATCCGGGAGCACCTCACTGCCAAACAGGATCTGCACCTGCCACGGAGACACGGCATCACCATGGGTCTCAGCCTGAGACACCCTGAGACCACCCCATCCCATGAGCCCAGCCCTGAGACCCCCAGCCCCAAAACCCTCCTCCTGGCCAACGGGCCTGGCCTCAGACCCCCCTGCACCAGGGCCTGTCCCCAGGCCTGGCATGGCCCAGCCACCCTGCCCACCCCAGGCTGCGCGGCTCGCTTACGTGCTGCAGGGCCAGTCCCAGGCGGTGACACAGGACCCGGCGCAGGTGGCGCACCTGGGCCCGCACCGAGCAGCGCACGTACTTCTGCTGCAGGGAGAGCATGGGTCAGGGCACCGCCAAGGTGGGCTGGGGCAAACAGATCCTCTGCCCACCCCAGCTCCCCCCACCCTCCCCATGGCCACTCCCAGCACACTGCCCCCAGCCCCTGGGGTCACCCTCTCTGTCTCCCCACCTGGGCAGGTTTGAGGGTCAGGGGTGTGGGCTGACCAGACCCCTTGGGCCAGGCACAGGGGGCACTTCTGGCGTGGACCCAGCAGGGCACTGGTGCCCAGCCCAGAAGCACAGGGTCAATGGGGGGGCACAGGAGACATCAGTGGGAGGAGCCACCCACGCTGCCCTCCCCCCACCCTGCCAATGGGCCTGGCCACTGCCTCCAGCATCCCAGGTAATGGTGGGGGGGGGGGAAGGCTGGCAGCCCAAGCTCCTAGCACAGCCCCCATGGGGGAGCTGGGCAGTGGTGGCCGGCCAGGCCCCAGCCACCTGGGGGGACAAGGACACTGGCACACGCCTGCATCCGCAGCCCTGCCCCTGCTTCGCCCTGGCAACCCCAGCCCCCCACCCCCCCCCCGGCCGCAGGGAGAACGCGGTAACAGGGACGTAGAAATCAGCCCCCCCCAGCCAGCAGGGAGCGTCTCCTGCCCGGCGGCACCCGCAGAAGGACCGCGCCACCCCTCTGAGCCTGGACCCCCCTGGGAGCTGCCGTGGCCTTTGCCTCCGCTCCACACCAGGGAAGATCCATAATGTGCCAGGGCCAACCTCTTCCCCCCCCACATCACTGCTGGCACTGAACTGGGCTTGCGGGGGGCCGGGCCTGGCTGGCGGAGAGCCCAGCCCCCCCTCCCCGGCCCTTACCTGTAAACCAGTCTTGTTCTTCTCTTTGCTGGAGCTGGGGAGAGACAAGAGGGGACGGCCTGTGAGACAGCTGGGCTCATCGGCCTGGCAAACCAGCTGAGGCTGAGAGCAGGCACTGGGTGAGCACGTGCAGATACCACCCCGTCCCCAATGCGCGCATCCTAAAACCAGCCCCACAGCTTCCCCCACACGATGGCCAGTCCCATGGCCAGGCCAGAAGGGCCCCGTGTGATCGTCTCGTCTGAGCCTAGACAGCACCGGCTATAGACCTGCATGCGCTAACGCCTCTTCGAACGGGAGCCGAGTCTCAGGCAAACCATGATTGCTCCTGGTGGCGGGTCCACCGCGGTCCTTGGGAATCGCTCCAGTGGCTAGTTCCCTTCCCTGTGATGTGGACACTTGGTCTAGTCTCAGCGTCCACCCCCAGACCATGTTAGTCCATCCAGGCAGGAGAGCCCTCTGCTGTCACACTTCTATCCCCATGGAGGTACTGATAGGCTAGCATCATCACCACTTCACCTCACATTGCTGACCTCCCTGTGAGAACAGCAACGATTCCAGTCCCTCAAACCACCCTTTCCATGACCAGAAAAGAACAGCTGGGCCAGTCCTCGCATACCCCACCTAATAAGGGATGTCCAGAGAAAAGTGGATTACCTCTCGAGGACCCTCAGAGCCCTCACAGACATCATGGCCCTCTAAGAAACACATGCAAAGAAGATGACAAAGCTGCCAAACATAAAATCTATGGCTGCACCAAAATCGCTGCTGGCAACCATCCAAAACCTGAGCTAGCAACATCACACGGCATGGGTCAGAGGACGTGAAAGTTCTGGAAGAATCATCGACCAGCAGACAAGATCAGCATAGAACCAGGGACATCATCACAGTAAACATATACAAGCCAGCAATCATCATGGGCCGGATCCCATCTTCCCTTCTCTTCCTCATCTGGCCATTTACATAGGTGACTTCAACAGCCATTGCAATGACTGGGGACATAGCTGGGGAACAGATCACAGAACAGGCCTCCCTCAAAGACCTCCACCTATGACCTGCAGCAATCCGGATCTTTTCACTCTGCGAGGTGAACAACAGATCACAGCCCTGACCTGCGTTTTGTGACCCGTAACAGCACAGGTATCCCACGGCCACAGCCAGAACCATCCTGCATCTCTTCCCGCACAGCCAACATTGCCCAATTATCCTCCAGATCAGCCTGGACGTGGCTCCATTGCAGTCGGTGCAAAAGCTGCACTGGAATTTCCACAAGGCTGACTGATCACTTACACATACATCAGGTCCCACGGCTCATCCCGGATCCTAGAAACTTCAGCGATTCTGCAAATGTTCTAAAATCGACCGCTAAGAAGTACCTCCCCACAGGCACTGCAGGGCCATCATCTCTGCTGGACCAAAGAATCCGAGCCCCTCCTGAGGGAATATGAAAGGAGCAGTGACCCCGATAAAGCCACTGCACTGCTTGAGTCCTTGAATTCGGCACACCTGGAAAGGTGGAAAGAGACTGCTGAAAGCCTTGATTTCACCAATTCAAGCTGCAAGGCCTGGGCCCTTTTGCGGCAACTTGGAGGATCCCAGCCAGAGACACAACACCTGGCAAAGATGGCTGCAAATGCTGCCCCCTCACGTCTTTCTAAGAGCACGGCACCTACAGAGATCACACGCCAGGAGGTCCAGCGGGAATCCCACAGAAACCTTCACCAATGCCTGGAGGAATCTCCACTCAGCTCTCCATACTCTGTGGAGGAGATCACTGTGGCGCTGTCAGAAACCAAAAGCTGGAAAGCTGCCGGGTTGCTGGCATTCCTCCAGCGTTTCTAGGAACCTGGGGAGACAGGGATGGGAATGGCTGGCAGTGCTTTGTACTGCTGTGTACAGAACTGGAGAGGTGCCAGCAAGCTGGCGACAGGCCACAGTGGTTGCCCTACTGAAGCCTGGGAAACCCCTAGAGGATTCAGCCAGCTACCAGCCTCTCTCTCTTCCCTCAACCACCAGCAAGTTCATGGTCGGGCACTGCTCCACTGTCTGTCTGGCAGTATCGAAGACATCCGTCCAGCAGCGCAGGTAGGATTTCGCTCGAAGAGGAACCACTGTGACCAAGTAGCTTCACTCATTAGCCACTGAAGCAGGATCCCAACATAAGCTAAAAGCTGGGATCACCCTTGTTGGTTTGTCCTTGGCATATGGCACAGTCTGGAGACAGGACCTCCTCAAGATCTCAACCATCTCTTGGTGGCATGACCAGGATCGGCTGCTGTAAGGTGCACCTTAATGGTCAGATCAGCAGACCAAGAACTCTGAACTTGGGCGTCCTGCAGGCTGCATCCTGGCCCCGAAGCATTTTAAGTTGTACACTGTGGACATACCAACGATGGAGGCGAGGAAATTAATGTGTCCTGGTGACATTGCCCTAGCTGCTCAGCACACAAGCCTCCATACCATCAGCTGCACCCTAACCCGAGATCTTAACTGAACGGCAGATCATTTCCAAATTATTAGGCCTACCCTGAAAAAACCGCGGTGAGCACTTTCCATCTGAACAATAAAACAGCTCACCCCAAACTCGACATGCAGTTCTGCGGGGAGAGCGTCAGCCGTGAGCCATACAAAGTATCTCGGCATTACACAGGCCAGAGTCTGACCTTCCAACAACATCCGTGATGTGGTCAGGTCTCGTGTCGCATGTTTTAGGAAACTGGCCAGGACATCCTGGGCTGCAGTGCACGGACGCTACAAACCGCAGCAATTGCCTGGGTACACTCTGCAGCTGTCTGTGCTTTTCTGGTCTCACAGCCATCACCCAAGTCTCCTTGCCACTCAACTCAATAATGCCATGTGCAGTGCCGGGGATGCTCAAACTGACCCAGGCAACTGGCTCCCGGTTCCATCACACACCCAGCACCACAGATTGAGAGCGCTGCTTTCTAAACCATGTCAGCGCAGACCCCAGGAGCCCGTTGCTCTGTGACCCGCAGGACCCACCAAAGACAAGATTCAAATCCTGCAACCCTCTATGGAGCCTCGCCAAGACCCTGACACTCAGCTTCGACACTGAGGCTCAATGGACATAGCCTCCTGGAGCATTTCAACCACTGAAAGCAAACAGCTCATCGCTGACCCTGCCCAGGAGCCACTGAGTTATGTCGGAAAGGCTGGTGCAGACTGAATCGCACAGAATCACAGAATATTAGAGTTGGAAGGGACCTCCGGAGGTATCTAGTCCAAACCCCTGCTCAAAGCAGGACTATCCTCAGCTAAATCATCCCGGCGAGGGTTTTGTCAAGCCTCTGCTTAAAAACCATTAAAGATGGAAATGCCATCACCTCCCTAAGTAACCCATTCCAATGCTTCACCACCCTCCTAGTGAAAAACTTTTTCCTAATGTCCAACCTAGACCTCCCCCACTGCAACTTGAGACCGTTGCTCCTTGTTCTGTCATCTGCCACCACTGAAAACAGCCTAGCTCCATCCTCCCTGGAACCCCCTTTCAGGTAGTTAAAGGCTGCTATCAAATCCCCCTCATTCTTCTCTTCTGCAGATTAAACAAGCCTAGTTCTTTCAGCCTCTTCTCGTAAGTCTTGTGCTCCAGCCCCCTAATCATTTTTGTTGCCCTCCGCTGGACTCTCTCCAACTTCTCCACATCCTTTTTGTAATGGGAGGTCCAAAACTGGACACAATACTCCAAATGCGGCCTCACCAATGCCGAATAGAGGGGAATAATCACTTTCCGTGATCTGCTGGCAATGCTCTTACTAATGCAGCCCAATATGCCATTAGCCTTCTTGGCAATCAGGGCACACTGCTGACTCATATCCAGCTTCTTATCCACCGTAACCCGCAAGTCCTTTTCTGCAGAATTGCTGCCTAGTTTGTCAGTCCCCAGTCTGTAGCTGTGCATGGGATTCTTCCATCCTAAGTGCAGGACTCTGCACTTGTCCTTGTTGAACCTCATCTGATTTCTTTTGGCCCAATCTTCCAATTTGTTTAGGTCCTTCTGTATCCTATCCTTCCCTTCTAGGGTATCTACCAGTCCCCCTAGCTTAGTGTCATCTGCAAAGTTGCTGAGAGTGCAATCTACCCCCTCTTCCAGATCATTAATAAAGATGTTGAACAAAACTGGCCCCAGGACCGACCCCTGGAGGGAGATGTGGACAAACCCTCTTTAGACGGAGAATGAGGCAAACACCCGTATGCGGCTGTGCTCGCCAGTCATAGACCACGGAGCATGTCAGATGTGAGTGTCCCCTTGTTCTTTTGCTGGGGCCTGAAGGACATGCCCCAGCTCACTGCTGCAGTTATAAACTCAAGAGATTGTTGCTACCTGCCCCAGCCACAGAGAGACACTGACCCTCGCTTTCAATCAACACCGCTCCTTGCGTTTCCCACTACCAGGCAGATTTTCACCCTCTAATCACTCTCCTGGCTCTTTTCTGACCCTCTGCAATTCATCAACTTTCTTCTTGAATGGGTGCACCAGACCTGGGCCTGGGATTCCAGCAGCGGCTGCCCCATTGCCAGATACAGCGGGAAAATTGCCTCTGCGCCTACTGGAGGTTTCCATTTATACATTCCAGGATATCATTCGCCCTTTTGGCTACAGCCTCACACTGGGAACTCATGGCCAGCTGACTGCCCACCACAACCCCCAATCTTTTTCAGGGTCACTGCTCCCCCACACACGTCTGGCCTGCATTCGAAGTCACAGTGTTTGCTCGTGCCCAGCTTACCAAGCGACCCAGCTCACTCTCTATCAGCACCTCACCCCCTTTACTCCTTTCCCCCGACCTCGGTGTCAGCTGCCAACTCCATCAGTGAGGCCAGCACGGGGCTGTCGCTCTCTCCCTGGCAGGCAGTCTTGCCCCATTGCTCGGCACATGCTGTGTTGCTGTGCAGCCGCATCCCGAATCCCATGTAAACCCAGCTTCCTGACCAGGCCAGCGAATTGCTGTTCCTGGGCCCCTCCCCAGAGAGGTCGCATTAACCCTGGAGCTCTGGCCAAATTCTCCCTCTGGAGTCTCCACTGACCCAGGATTCACCAGCCCTGAACAGCTGGGGGGTTATTAAACAGGTGCATCCCACCCCAGCAACGGCTGCATTCCTGTGGCAGCCTGGGGAAGTGACCCGCGTTATGTAGGGCTCTCAGAGAAGGCACTGAGGGATCCTGGCAGAGCTGGGGTGCTGGGAGGGATACCCAGGACTGGAACAGCAGGGGGCTGTGGATCAGGATTGAGAGGCCCTGGCAGAATGGGAAGGGACCCAAGATTGAGAGACCCCAGAATGCTGTGTGGGGAGCTGCCCAGCCCCCACTAGCCAGCACTCTGCCACCCACTCACCCCCATAGCCATTCCATGGGTGCTCCCCACTGGCCTGGTGTTGGGAGGTGGGGGTTCAGCCATGTCCTCCCCGGGGGCTGTCTGCAGCTCAGCTGCCTGGGCCCATTCTAGCTCCCGGGGGCCGCTCACATTGCCTTGGAGCTGCACGAGCCTCCTGAAAGCTGCTGAGACACGTGGCCCAGCCTTGCCCAGCACCTGGATATAGGCACAGCCAAGCCCAGGCTGGCCTCAGGCAGCTCCCGGTCCCTGCTCCTGGGCAGAGATACTTTGTTTGCTGAGCCCCCACCCCATCCCAAGGGAGCATCACCCCGCCGATCTCTGCAGGGACCCCTCCCAGTGGGTAAAGCCCACTGACCTCTGCAGCAACACCCCCGCCCTTCCCTGGTGGGTACCACCCACTGACCTGTGCTTCTCCAGGCAGAGGGAGACATGCTCGTCGTAGCGGTAGTAGTGGGCGCGGGAGTGGTCGAAGCTGCTGTAGGGCAAACCCATGGTGTCAACCACGGGATCTGGGGGGAGATGCATGCAGTGAGGCAGTGATAGCAAGATGGGCCCAGCCCTGTCATCCCCGCAGGCCTTGGCACCCAGGCCCAGGGGGCACCAGCCGCAGGCAGGGCCGGTGGCTGCTAATGGGGCCCACAGTAGAGGAAACGAGCCAGGCAGACACCAGGTCTGAGTGCTGCGGGGCAGAGGCCGGCCCAGGGCTACCCACTAGGCACAGCTGTTTGAGTGGGGCTGAGAGCCTGCAGCCTGCCCGAGAGCTGGGGCATGAAGGGGGGAGCTGTGCAAAGTGCAGCACGCAGGAGAGCACAGGGTGAAGTACCCCCAGCTCCGCAGAGTCCCCTCCCCCAGGTGCCCTATCACTCCCCCCCCCCCCCCCCCTCCCTGGCCACCCCATCCCTCCCTCTCCCCCCAGCCTCCCTTGGCTGCCCCATCCCACCCAGGGCACCACCTCCCTGTACCCCCCAGCAAAGGGCTCAGAGCACCCCAGGCCCGTGAAGAGCATCGCACCCTCGCTGCTGGGCTGGGTCACTCGGTCGAGGCCGCGCGACTGGTAGAACTCCCGGATCCGCCTCTCTTCACCTGCAGGGAGAGGGAGACAGTTCTCAGCACCCACGGGGCTTCGCCTGGCCCCAGCACAGCTGTAAGGGCCCCCCTCCCACCAGGCCGGCCAAGGGCTGAGCACTGCCCACCACCAGGGCTGCTACTTGCAGCCATCGACTGGGCGTCTCAGAGGCAGGCCCAGCCCCGGGGGCCGATGGCTACCTGCACAGGGGCCCACAAGGGAGGCGCATCTGGCGGGGGTGGGGCTGGGCAGCCCTGTGGGGCTCTCGGCAGAGAGCAGGGGCTGCCTGAGGCTCGAAGGGGAGTGGGCAGGAGGGACCCTGCTGGGCAACGAGCTGGAGCCAGGGGCTAACCCGGGCCCAGACCCCGCTGGCACAGGAACGCTTGGTAACGGGGCCCCCACAGGACGTTGGGCTGGCTGGTAACAGCCCCCCCTCGGCCCCCACAGCAGAGCCGTCAGCAGAGGCTTCGTCCCTCCTCCGGCACTCACTTTCCTGCAGGCCGGGCACCAGCTTGTAGACGATGTCCTGCATGACACGGTCCAGCTTGAGGTTGAGCAGCGGCTGGGTCTCGTGGATCTTGGTGTTGCACATGGGGCAATACTTGCTGGTCTGTAGGTACTTCACGATGCAGCTCTTGCAGACTGCAGTGAAGGGCTGGGCATCAGAGCTGGGGAGCTGCCCCCCATCCCGTGCAGCCCAGGATCAGACCCGCCCCCTGGGGCCAGCCGCCCTACTCTGCCCCCTGCCCGGGAGGCCAGGTCCATCTGCTGCCACGCTGGGCACCCAGCACAGCTGGTCCCTTCCCCACCAGGGTTGCCCCCGTCTGCCCCCCCCCGCCATTCCCAGCCCACATGGGGTGGTGCGATACTGCCACCTGCTGGCCAAGCTCACAGGAGTCACAACCCTGAAAGTGTCGGGTGCGGGCGACGCCAGGCCTGACAGCTGCCTCTGCCCCAGCCCAGCTGGCTTCATATGCCATGGGGCTCTGAACTGCCAGGGGGAGATACCGGCCCAGCAGTCCCTGGAGCAGGAGTCCCCCCTAGCCTGCAGAGGGAGCAGCCCAGGCTCCTCTTGTCCAGGCCCATGGGAGCCCTGGGGCCCAAAGGGCTCCAGTCCGTGGCCTCTGGCCCAGGAAAGCCAGGGCCAGGCCATGCCAGGCTGAGCAGCAGAGCTGCTGAGGGAACTCCCTCATGGGCAGCCGCCTCCTCCCGCCCTCAGGTGGCAGGAGCCTGCTGCCCAGGTTTGTTGTGGCCCAGCAGGAGGGCACAGGGAGGCTCTCCAAGCCAGCGCAGTGCCCGGACTCACACGTGTGCAGGCACTCGGTGATGGTGGTGGCGTCGATGAAGTACCCAGCACACAGGCAGCACACAATGTGTTCGTTCAGCTCCTTCATCTTCACCTTCACCTCCTCCTGTGAGACGCAGCACGGCACTAGGGTCAGGTGCCCTCAACCACGGCCCGCAGCCCCCATTGCTCTAGCCCTGGGCTCCCCCTCCCCACCCACAGCTCTGCCAGTGCCCCTCAATACCAACCCACAGCTCTCACTGGCCCAGCCCTGGAGTCCCCACTCTGCTGCCCAGCCCAGGCTGGGGCTTCCCTCCTGCGCTCCTCTCCCCAGGAGCGGGGAAACCACAAGCTTAGTTGGCAGCCTCCACACCCCTCCAGCCACTGGGGCTGTCAGCTTGCCCACCTCAGGGGCCAGCCAGGCCCAGCGCCTCTGTGCAGCGACCAAGCACTGTGGGCTGGCACACGAGGAGCCCCCTGCTCTAGCCCCTCCTGCCAGCAAAGAATGGCATGGGTTTGGGGTGCCCTCCAGTGGCAGCACATGGGGGGCACACAGGGACTGCATGATGGGCAGGGCTGGAGCTGCCCCCCAAGTTTGCAGCATGCAGAGTGTTCCAGGCTCCTGTGTGGGCAGGGCTCAGAGCCCGGTGTGGCATAAAGTGGCTCACAGCACTTGGAGCCGCCTTGGTGCCTGACTCACGGTCTTTGCTTGCGATGACAAGGGCCTGACTCACGGCAGGCACACTGGTCTGGCCCTGCCCTTGCTGTGGTCAGACTCAGGGTCCAAGGGCAGGGCGAGCAGCCCCCAGGCAGAGCCGGTTCAGGGAGGGCCCAGCTCCATCCTCACCCCAGTCACCAAGCACCCGGTTGAGCACAGGCTCTACCTTGGGCCCTAGAGCCCCTGGGTTAGGCAGCGGCAGCTCAGCCCTCCAGCCTGCACCCACAGCTGGGGCCCTGCGCCAGCTCACAGGGCTGCTTTGGCAGGGCAGCCGCCATCCTGGGAGGCCAACCCACCAGCCCCTTCAACCTGCATTTCTAGGGTCGTGTGCAGAGACTGGCTAGACCTACCCCCCCGCAGGACTGCTCTTGACCCTGAGCTCCTCCACTGTGGGTGCTCTCCTGGCCCCTTCCCCGGGCTCAGCACCGGGTGCCAGGGGCAGCCCCGTTAGGCACAAAGGGCCCAGTGCCCGAGGGCACCGCACAGGGTGACGCACCAGCGCCCCCGGCTTGGCGGGAGGGGGACCGCAAGGAGCGTGCAGGGAGCGAGGTATCGGGGAGGGGCTGCAGCAGGGCTGACAGGGCCCTGGGCACATGGGAGGAGGCACGGTAGGAGGCTCCATGGCTGGGCACACTGGGGTGGGGTCATGAGGCAGGATCCCAGCACCCGCCCTGCCCCACTGCACCTGCCCTGCCTCTTCCAGGGACATCCCCTTAACTCTGCCCCAGCCCTGGAGTGGGCAGGGCCTGGCCCTTACACCCGGGAGCGGAGAAAGGCTCGAGGCTGCTCATGCGCACGGGCAACCCTCGCTCCGCCAGGCAACCCTTAAGGGCACGTGCGAATCGTCACTGACACGCATGCGCGGCCCTGTCCTGTCACCCACTCAGGCGCAGGAGCCCGTCTTCCGCCCGCGCATGCGCGCTGCGTTGTCCGGCTAGCCCGCAGTGGGGCGCGGCCGGTGCTGGGGGGCCCGCGGCGCCTCACCTCGTTGCGGAGCGGGTCCATCTTGTAGACGGCCTGGAGCTGGTTCCGCAGCCGCATCGCGATCGCCATCGGGCCCCCCTGAGGAGGAGACGCCATCTTAGAACCGCCTCCGCCTCCCCACCCACTTCCGGGTTGGGGCGGGGCCTGTCCCCACGGCAACGGGGAGAACTACAGCTCCCGCCATGCCCCGCGCGGCCAGGCCGCACGCACGCCGGGGGCGGGGCGCACAGCAGCTTGGGCGGTGCATGCTGGGAGCTGTAGTGCCCCCGTTCGCCCGTGGCGGCGTCCGGGCGCCCCCTCGTGGGGTCGGGGGTAACATCAAACAGCCAAAGATCCCTGCCCGCGGCCTGGCCCGCGCCGGGTGCGGGGGGAGAGTCTGGGCGCTGCCAGGCCCAGAGTGGGGCCGCCCGGGGTTAGCGCCAGGCCCAGCCCCGCGGGCTCGGCTGGGACGGGAGGCCTGGCCGGGCGACCCTGACCCCGCGCGGCGAACGTGGCCGTGGAGCCTGGGTCCCGGTAGCCAAGGTTGGCGCCGGGGTCGGACGAGGGACGGACGGATGGATGTCAGGACGGGCCGAGCCGGGGGGGCAGGCAGCCACTGGGGCACCTGGCGAGAGGGCGCGGCAGCGGCTCGGCCCCTGGCGTTCGACACGCGTGGGCCAGGCTCGCTGGCGATGTGCGGGGACGTGGCGCTAGGAGGGGGCAGGGAAAGTGGGTGCCACGCTGCCAGTCAGTGGGCACGGCCTCGCCCAGGACGACCTCCGCGGGGCGGCCGAGGCGGGTCGCTGGTGGGGCGTCACACGGTGTCAAAATCAGAAATGAAGCCAACATGCCCTCAAATCTCCCCGGACCAAAATTTCCTGCTGAACAAGGAGCATGAGGCAGTGGGACGAGAGGCCGATTACCTGGGCGGCCTGGTGACAGTGAAATGCTCGGGGAGATTAGAAAGACCACAGAACCACGCAGCAAACTCAGTAATAATGGGGGATTTCAACTGTCCCCATAGCGATGGAGCACATGTCGCCTCAGGATGGGCTGCAGAGATAAGAGCGTTTCTGGACACCATACGTGACTGGCTGTTGGAGAAACTGATCTGGGCACCCACGAGAGGAGAGGCCATTCCTGATTTAGTCTTAAGTAGTGCACAGATCTAGTTGAGAGTATAACTCAACCACTCGATGATAGCAACCAACATGTAATTCAGTTTAACATCTTGTGGAAGGAAATACCAAAGAAAACCCCCACAACAACATTTAGTTGGAACTGAACTGCACACCAGTGAAGGAGCTAGTTAGAAGGAAGCGGAAAGGAACAGTCAGGAGAGTGAAATGCCTGCAAACTGCACAGAAACTGTTTAAAAACACTATAATGGAGGCTCGAACTTTATGTATACCCCAAAGCAAAACAAAACAGTAAAAGGACCAAAAAACATGTCACCATGGCTAAACAAAGAGCAAAGAGGTGATTAGAAGCAAAAGGACAGCCTTCAAAATGTGAAGTCAAATCCTACTGAGGAAAATAGAAAGGAGTGTGAACTCTGGCAAGTCAAGTGTAAAGGTATGCAGCAATTACGCAGGCCAAGAAAGATATTGAAGAGCAACTAGCAAAAGACAAAACCAGCAATTTTTTGAAGTACCTCAGAAGCAGGAAGCTGGACAAACAATCTGTGGGGCCACTGAATGATCAAGGTGTTAAAAGAGCACTCAAGAAAGACAAGGAAAAGCTACATTAATTCTTTCCTTCCGTCTTCACTGCAAAGGGTGGAAGGGAGATTCCCACACCTGAGCCATTCTTTTTAGGTGACAGATCTGAGGAACTGTCCCAGATTGAGGTGTCCATAGAGGACGTTTTGCAACAAATTGATCAGTTAAACATTAATAAGTCACCAGGACCAGATGGTATCACCCAAGTACTTCTTCCCTCAACACACAGACGATGTGTGGAACTCGTTGCCAGGGGATGTTGTGAAGGATAAAAGTACAACTGGGTTCAAAAAAGAACTAGCTAAATTCTTGGAGGCTAGGTCCATCAATGGCTGTTAGCCAGGATAGGCAGGACACAATCCCATACCCTGGGTGTCCCTAAACCTCTGAATGCCAGAAGCGGGGAGTGGACGCCAGGGGATGGGTCACTTGATGATGGCCTGGTCTGTTCATTCCCTCTGCAGCACCTGGCACTGGCCACTTCAGAAGATAGGTCACTGGGCTGGATGGACCACTGCTCTGAGCCCAGCTGGCCGTTCTGATGGTGGTGGAAGCGGAGCTGCTTCTGTAGCCCCTGTCTCCAGACACTGGGGCTTGCAGAAAAAGAGCAACTATCGCGAGACTCAGGATGAAGTGTGAGAGGTGCCATATGCTCTGTCCGGCAGTCAGCTGCCTGCTGCGATGCCCAGAGCTTCTCCTGAGTGGGCACAGTTAGTTCACCCCTGGCGGGGCAGCTGTGGCTATGAACACGGCCAATCCCAGTCCCCTGCTAGGTCAGCATCAGCAGGTGAATTAATCCCAAATTTCCCATCAGCAAACTAACAGCCAGCCAGCTCCCACATCCCCTCAACTCGCTGTGCACCAGCTCCCTGCCCCCCCAATTTGCTGCTCCCTTGTCTTCCCGACTCGCTGCTCCCAGCTCCCCTGTGCACCCAGTTCACCACTCCTAGTTCCCCTGTCCCCTGAAATCAGTGCCTGCCCACTCCCCAGTCCCAACTCACTGCCCCTGCCAGCCCCATAATCCTTACAGCTTGCTTGGTGTCTCAGTTTCTGATATGAAAGGATTATATGTATCTAGTTGAATCGGCTTCTGCTGGTGGGAGTCATATTTGTTTATGCCAGTGAATCTTTGTATCATAAATGTTACTATTGTATATGCTTGCTCACTCCAAATGTATCAATTTGTAATAATAAGGTTACTATGTTTAACACATGAAAGGAGCCTCTCCCTCTGCTGACAGAGTGAGAGTATTTTAACCTATGAGAGGGGTCTTTCCCCTTTGTTGTTAAAGTAAGAAGTTTCTGTTGATAAGGAGTTTTCTACCTTTGCTTTTGATAAGGAGTTTCTATCTTTTCCTTTGTTGCTTTCGTAAGGAGTTTCTGCCTGCTATTGAAGCCCTAAGGAGATTAGAGAGGAACATGCAGGGTCTGGGATGGGAGCCCTGGCCAGGTTCCCATCACAGCCCCCTGCATGAGAAACAGATATCCATCAGGTGATCTGCACACAGTCACGTATACTTGTTTGTTCCACTCTATAAAAGCTGGACCCACTTGCAGCGACTTTGGAGACCTCACCTATGGGTGGACGCACCGCGTAGGGCTTCCCAATTGCCGGGACAGGCTCTCCAAATCCTCGCTGCAACCGGGGCTCCCCAGCGACTGTGGATCTGGATGATGGTAATGTATTAATAGGGCAATTGGTGATGTATCTTTCTTAATCACTATAGTTGATTTTATGTAGTAATGATCAGGTGCATTACCTTACTTATTCTTTCTATTGCTTATGTATATATTTCATTTCCTGTAATATTTAGAAAGAGATAGTAAAGCAACCTTGTTCTTTCTACTGGTGTCTGTGTTCTTTCTGCCAACCCTGTCAATTAGCAGAACAGTTTCCTCAATTGTGTAATGGGGACAGTGGCATTTGGGGACTGAACTGTTGGGGACGGGGACAGAGGGAGGCAGAGAGTGCATGAGGCATCCTGTGTCTGTGCGAGGCGTGCTACATGCAGGCCAGTGGGTGGACCTCTGTCTGCAGACCTCTTCCAGGCAGGAAGAAAGGCTGAGCTGAGCGATCCATGCCAGGCCCCTACCCACTGGGCTCAGGGCCTCAGAGACTGGCACTGTGTAATGAGGCATCCAGGCACCGGTGCCACCACCCCTCCTTTCCAGTTCTTGGAAGGGCTGGATCCTCTGGTGGGGTGAGCCCTGCCCTCTAGGCATTACCAGCTCCCCCTCGGGCACCACTGACAGCCAGGAGTGGCTGCTCCCACAGTAAGGGCAGGACAAGCCACCCTGTCAGGGAGGGCTTGGCTCACGCCCTGGCCTAGGTGGTATGCAGCTTGCTCACCCACCCCGAGGGGCCTGGACCATCTTGTCACTCTCTTCATCAGATGCTCAGCTCCTGGCCTCCATGGCACCTTGTGGCAGTGAGTTCCACAGGCCAACCAGCTCTTTGTGACAGAACTTCCACTTGATGGCTTTGTTGTCCTGCCCTTATGAGAGTTGGGACTTGCCCCGCCCCCCCCCCCCCCCCTCTCTTGTGCACCTGCCCACTTCCTCCCCTCAGCACCGCTTACTCCCCCAGCACCTACCCATCCCCTCCTCCCCTCAACACCCCCCCGCCCATTCAGGAGCTCCTGCCCCCTTCATAGAATTATAGGACTGGCAGAGACACTGAGACACAGGCCATCTAGTCCAGTCCCGTGCACTCAGGGCAGGACCAAGCATTATCTAGACCCTTCCTGACAGTTTTTTGTCTAAAGTGCTCTTAAACGCCTCCAGTGATGGAGATTCCATGACCTCCCCAGGTGATTTATTCCAGCGCTTAGCTACCTGCTCAGTGAGGAAGCTTTTCCTAATGTCCAACCTAAACTGCCTTTGCTGCAATTTAAGCCCATTGCTTCTTGTCCTGTCCTCAGTGGTTAAGGAGAACAATTTTTCTCCCTCTTCCTTGTAACAACCTTTTATGTACTTGTGTGAGGGTGTCCCGCAGGGACGGGGGGGGGACTCTGGAACCACTCGGGGTGAAGCCAGGCAGGGCCCTTCACACCAGTGCAGCCGCTGCCTGGATCTGGCCTTGGAGCATCCAGCTCCTCTGTTCCACTGTGAGCTCCCTGCAGTGAGACCCTAGACAGGGCCCTGTGGAGCTCCTACACGTCCCAAAGGGGCCGTGCACCCGCCTGCAGTCAGAAGCAATTCAGGCCCACGTGGCAGTCAGACGGGTTTATGAGCTGTCAGGATCACAGTGCAGAATGGACTCTGTTAGCAGATGAATGAAAAAGTTACAGTGACAACCAACTGGGGAGTCTAGAGCCCCATTCTTAGGCTCTGTTCCCTGCGATCCCCCGCAGGGGACTGACTCTTCCAGCCAGCGTGCCCCAGACACACCTTCTCCCCCAGTCCTTTGTTTTCTGGGCAAACCCCGCCCTGCCCTCCAACTCCTTCACAAGGGGATGGGTCCAGCCATTGACTGTGCGCAGGTAGCTAGAGTCAGTCACACCTGCCATCTAGTGGTCACTGCAATAATTGCACACCCTTAATCCAATACCAACACACTCGAATAATACATGGGGAAACTGAGGCACACACAGTATTCAGAAAAAATGAGAATCCTGTAGCATTTTAAAGACTAACAAATTTTATTTCTGCAGGCATGCGCTTTCATGGGTTGTAACCCACTTCCTCAGATGCAATGAATAGAAATCAAATAGAGGGTATATATATATACATCCAGGGGCAAGGAACAACAATGGGGAGGCGAGGTGTTAGCAAAATCCATTCAGTTAGAGTAGCTGAGGCCTATTCACAGCCCTTGATTAGAAGGTGAGAAGATATTAAGAATGTCTCCTTTTGAGGCTGCCTGGCAATGACTCCCCAGAGCGTGAGAACCAGCCTAGGGCCAGGCCCAAACCCCACACTGGCTGTGAGTTCTGCGCTTGGATCCCACCAACTGGTCAGCAAGTGTCAACTCCTCAGGCTGCATCACCTCTGAACAGGGAGTCCAGACAGTGCCCGACTCGCTGCCCAGGACAGCCTGCCTTTGGGACAGCCCCTTACACCAAAGATCACAGCAATGTTCAGGTTGTTACCCAGGGTTCCTCAACCCAGTAGCTATTAGTCTTAAGCACATATAAATACAATAGGCGGTTAGAGACCCCCAAAACGAGGCAGTCTTCGGGTGAATCAGGCACAGGTTTCCAGATGGCCGGTCCTTCCGTCTGTGTCTGGAGATCTTTACGATGTGGCGATGAAGTGATCCGCCTGTCTCAGTCACTGCCTCCCTTGTTTAGCCCAAATGTGACAGAGACTTGTTGTGAGGCAGTGCCAAAATCCTGAATGTTATCGCTGAATGCTGTGGGCCTCAGTTTCTCCTGTGTGTCACTCATGTATTTCAGTGATAGGACTGGGTGTATGATCACTGCAGAGACCATTAGAGGGCGGATGGGCCTCCCCCAGCCACAGGTACACAGACAATGGCCAGGGCCCCTGTGCCTCGAGTCAACCAGCTGTGACAGGTTGTGGCAGTAGAAACAAGGAGGGGTGGCCACCCTGCCTGGGAAAGAGACAAAGGACTGGGGAGGATGAAGGGGGCATGTCTGGGGTGGCTGGCTGGAAGCGGCTCTGGAGCTTCCCAATTGGCCGTTGCTGTAAGTTTCTGATTCATCTGCTAACAAAGTCTGTTCTGCGCTGTAATCCTGAGAGCTCATAAACCTGTCTGACTGCCACACGAGCCTGAATTGCTTCTGGATGTAGGCGGGTGAACGGCCCCTTTAGGGTGTGTAGGAGCTCCCCAGGGTCTTGTCCAGGGGGACTCACTGCCGGAGCTCATGGCGGAACCGGGGGGCTGCATGCTCTAAGGTCAGATCCAGGAGGCGGCTGCACTGGAATGAGGGACCCGGGGGGACCCAGCCCCCTAGAGTCCTGCCTGGCTTCACCCCGAGTGGTTCCAGAGCCCCCTGTCCCTGTGGGACGCCCTCACATGTCAATGTGACAGAGGTGACCAAACCAGTGAGCCACTGGGCAGAAGCAGGCATTACAGAACCATGTCACTGAAGAAGAACTAGCGTTCCACAAGCAGTCGTACGCTGTTAGGCCGCTAGCTCAATTGCCTCCAACCACAATTCTAACAGCCAGACTGCCCATTTATTCGCCCCGGCATATTGAGAGAGAGAGAACACAGTTGTCCACTTCCTAGGTTCACGTCTGCCCCATGCCCCAATTCCTGGCTTGCCCTGCTTATGCTACATTTTCTGCAGGGGCCTAAAAGTGGCTGGATGCAGCAAACTGGGTAATTGGTGGTTCTTGGCCAGACCAATTCTTGGCCGTGGCTTGGACCCTGAACAGTTACTCCCAGTCCCAAAGGAGCAGTCACTGAGCCCAGGTCATTGCACCTGGGGTACATCTACACTACTACGCTCAGGGCTGTGACTAGGCCATGCCCCGGAATGCTGTACGCTCCACTGAGCCAAGCGCCAGTGTGGCCAGCCACTCGCCAGGTGGGGCGCAGGCTCCTGTCAGCTTAGAGTAGCTCTGCTAGTGAGCGTACAGCCACGCCACTGCCTCGCCATGAGCTCCCAAGCATAGTTGCAGCCTCAGGGCCTGCGCCAAAGCCAGTGCTGATAGCTAGGTCTGTAATGACATGTCTACCGTCATCGGGAAAGGGAACCAGCCACTTCTTTACAAGGTTAAAGCAGGTAATCAGAGCCCTGAGCAGCCCCCACTGAACCCTCCTGCCCCAGTCCTTCGTCTCTGAGCTGGGGGAAGCTACAGAGAGGAGGGGCCCTCCATGGTTGCTGGGTGTCAACGTCCCCATGGTTGGATCTGCCATTGTCTTCTCAGCTGCTCCAGTGATATGGGACTGGAGACCCAGCCAGGTAGATGCCATCACAGCTCAGCCTGCCCCGGGAGCACAGAGACCTCCCTCTCCTGCCAACACTGTAGCTCACGGGGAAACTGAGGCACACAGGCTTCATAAAAATACCACAAACAAGTCCCACTTTGTCAGAGGTTCACACCATGGCCACCTGCTCCCTCCCCAGGCGCCTGGCCAGCAGGGGAAGTTACCACTGGTGCCCTGGGGTTCCTGGTGGGGCAGCTCTCCCCCTCTCAAGGCTGCACTGCCAGGCTGCAGGCAGACCCAGGCAGAGCCCAGCGCGGGCTATGAAGGGTGGGTCACTGCCTGTCCCAGCCCCCGGCAGTGTGCTGAGGGTACCGGGCGGGCTGCCCTGCGAGCCAGCCCAGCCAGGCAGGGGGCTGTGTGTGTGCCCCAGAGGCAGCCAGGAGAACATTCTAACTCATTAGGGTCAATTAGTGCTGAGTGAGCACTGGAGGCCTCCTGGGCTGGCAATCCCTCCCCCAGCACCATCCCACCTGGGCCAGCAATCCCTCCCGCATCATGGAGCTGGCCTGGTGAAACCAGTGGGGGGTTCCCAGCCCCCCAGGCAGACCCAGCCCCTCTTCAGGTGCAGCAGATGCAGGGGAAGAGACACAGCCCCCACCCCCCACACACTGGACGTGGCAATGGTTAATTACATTAACCCCACTGCCCATTATCAATAATTAGCAGTGACCGTCCCACGAGCAGCACCTGGTGCCTGGCTGCTGCGCTGGGGACACTGCTAGAAAGATGGGGCAGCACAAACCCAGCCCTTCTCTGGGGTGGCCCATGCACAGTGCGTAGGGTGACCCTGCCCATGGCAAGCCCCCATGGTGTGTGTAGCAGTGCCCAGAGCAGCCCGTGCCCTGTGCTGTGGGTCACACCCACCCCATCTCCCGGACCTGCTGTGCATTCCATGGGGATGACAGCTCCCAGCATGCACTGCTCTGCGCCACTGGGCGAGTGGGGCTCAGCGGGGCAGCTGGAGCAGCAGAACTTGGCAGAAAGGAGTGTTGCAAGCCTGGCCTGTCTCCTTGGGCCCCAGCCCCTTGTGAGCATGGCCTGGTTGTAGGCTCCTGGCTCTAGGGCCCATGGGGGGCCCGAGCCCGCTCAGTCTGCTGGGCAAGGGCGGCGAAGTGGGAGGAGCCATGCCTCTCACCCCCTGTGCCCACAGGGGGCCGCTTCATGAAGTGCCCTGGTGCTGGGTCCGGCAGATGCGTGGCCCCATCCGTGTCTACCCCTTGCGGGTGAAGCCCAGGTACCAGCCCTGATGCCTGGCCGCCAGGAAGGCCGTGTAATTGTTCTCCAGGATTTCTTCCACAAAGACGCAGCCCTGGCTCTGCCCATCCAGCTGCAGGAGAGCCACTGAAGCATGTGGGCAGGTGGGTCATTGGGGGGCTGTCCAGGACACAGGTTGGGAGGGCCGTGAGGGTCATCAGCCAGCATGGGGGGCTATGCTGGATGCAAGTGGGTGAGGGGCCATGGGGGGCACCGTACAGTACATGTGCAGCTGGGGGGACCATGCAGGATGCAGGTGGGTGGAGGGTTATGGGGGGTATGCACAATATGGGGGAGCATGGTGGCCATGCAGGACACAAGTGGGAGGCTGTAGGGGGCATGTAGGATGGGACAGGTGGGGTACCATGAAGATGCAGAAGGGGGGGTGAGACGCAGGTGGGCAGGGGAAATACACATGGATGGGTCGGGGGGATGCAAGCAGGTGGTTAGCTGGGGGGATATAGGAGGGTGGGGTGTGTGTGAGATGCATGTGGGTCACAGGAGGCGGGGGCACAGGTGGGAAAGTGGGGGAAGCACATGGGGGGCATAGGCAGGGGAGCATGAGGGCAGGCTGGGGGTGGCAGGAGGAGGGAAGACTGCAGGGGGGGCAGGCAGGGGAGGCTGTGGGTCAGGTGGATGGGGGCACAGGCAGGGGAGGCTAGGGGTGCTGGTAGAGGGCACAGGCGGGGAGACCAGGGGGCAGTGGGGGATACGAGCACAGCCATGCGCTGTCAGGCTATGGGGAGCCCTGGTCCCAGCCCAGGCCCGGTGGGTGGCTGGTTCAGTGCGAGCCCCCCAGGAGAGGCTGTTGGGCTGGGCCGAGCCAGTGAGCGGTGGAGGGTGTCCACAGATGGCTCAGGGGTTCAAGGCCTGGCCCCTCTCTGGTGGGGTCTCAGAGGGGCAGGGCAGCCTGTGGGTGGCCACATTTTGCCTGGGGGTGCTGGGAACCCGGGGGCCCGGCAGGGGTGCGCTGTGCCTCCGTACCTTGCCCAGCACCTTCCCCCTCCTGTCCATGCAGATGTAGTAGCCTGTCTCCTTCCCCCTGATGCGAATGTGGCTCCCAAAGGTGTCACTCTCCACAGCCAGTAACGCTGCAGGGAGCCAGGTGCAGCAATTAGAAATGGCTGATGGGGAGGGGGACATGGCTGGACAGCCAGGAGGGGGCCAGCTGAGCAGGACATGGCCAGGAGATGGGGACTGAGGATGGCAGAATCCACAGTGCCCCCTGGGCTGGCCTGAGGATGGTAGCATTGCCTGGGAGGTCTCGTGGGGTGCCAGGCTCTGCCCCCCCAATGCGTGGCCCAGGGACGGGTGGACACGAAGCAGCAGCAGCACATGGTTCCCGCAGTCACTGGACAGGTGAGTATGGACGGGGTGGGGGACTCGCTGGGCATGGAGGGGCAGCCAGAGCAGTGCCACAGGCTGCATGGCTCAAGCTCTGGCCCTGGCCCCAAATGAATGAGCCAGCAGGGTCCCAGCCTGGCACAAACCCGCTGAACTGAGCAGCTCAGCCATCCGTAGCCAGGCTGGGATAGGAGGGGCTGCGGGTCAGGACTGAGGGGCACTGGCAGAGCTGGGGGAGCTGGTGCCCGCTCACAGGGTGCCCATTTCTCTGTGCTCACTCCTGCAGGGCCCTGCTGCGGCTCCCTGGGGCTGGAATGTCAGGCAGCTCCTGCTGGCGAACGGGCAGCGTGGCTGGGATGCTCTGCATTCCTGGGCCCTGCCAGCACAGCCAGGGGAGCCACAGGGCCTGGCTGGTTTGCAGGACACGCTGTGTTATCAGGTGTTTACTAGGCCATTGGTGGGGGCAGCCCGCCCGCCATCTCCCCAGCCGCTGCTGTCAGGGCGCAGACGGGGCGGGCATGGCTGCCACCTGCCTCCTACCCTGGGAGGGACAGCTCCTGCTGCCTGACGTGGGGCGGGGGCGAGGGTCGCCTGCCCCAGAGGGGGGCAGGCAATGGGCTCAGCCTCAGGGCCGGATTCACCGGCGCTCCTGGCCTGGGCCGACGGTGGCTGTGGGACTGAGAGCCCGTGGCCAAGGGGCCCATCCCAAGCAGCCTCCAAAGTAGAGCAGAGCCGTGCTCACCTGCCTCGGTGGCACCCGGAGTCCGTAGGGGGCAGGAGAGGTGGCTGAAGTCCCCCTACCTGTCTGCTCAGCCAGCACCCCCCAGGCCCTCCAGCCCCCCCGATGGGGCCCCCCAGACCCTCCTGCCCCCCAGGCCTGCACCGTATTTGTCGCCGTCGGCACAGACCCTCCTGCCAAGGACCTGCAGGTGCCAGCTGTTGATGCGGCTGTACAGCTGGCAGACTCACCCGCCGGCGGCTCAGCTCGTCCAGGGGCCGCGTGTGGTTCCCCACGTAGAGGCAGGCGTCAGCCTCTGTCTGGTGCGACTCCTGCAGGGAAAGGCCGGACTGGCTCCCCACTGCAGCACTGGGGGGCAGGCCCCTGCAGAGGAGGGCAGGGGCCTGTAGGGCTGTTAGTGACCGGCCCCTCTCAGCACTTGGAGCCCCAGCGCAGGTGCTGGCCGGGCTGGGGGCGAGTGGCACCCCGCAGGCCCATGCCCTGGCTCAGGGCTCCAGGCCAGCTGCGAGGCAGGGCTGGGCGTGGCTGTGAGCAGCGGGACACCAGCTGTGCAGCCCCAGCACCACTGTGTATCTGAACCCAGAGACCTGCCCACCCCAGGTACCCCCAGGGCCGCCCCAGCCTCACTCCCCAGGGGAAAGCAAGCTGGGAAATGCAGGCTCTGCCGTGGGACCAGCCAGGCACTGCTAGGGAGCCACTGTGGTAGCGCACTCAGCCTCCAGCCCCTGCCCAGGGGTGCCTGGCGCACACCCGGGGAGTGACCTGGCCAAGGGCACAAAGAACCAGTGGCAGAGCCACTATGGAACCCAGGAGTCCTGGTTCCCTGCCTCCCCCACTCCAGCCACTCACAGCCCTCGCCCCAGATCAGTAGATCCCCAGGATCAGAGCCGCACCCCTGGGATAGTGCAGGTCTGAGACCTGCCCCACAATCGTTCCCAGAGCAAAGCTGCGGGAAAAGCAGCCAGCCTGGGCCAGAACATTGCTGGTGACGGGACCCTCCAGCCCTCGGGGCTGGGTTACGCTGACCATGGACATCAGCACCGTGCTGTCCCTGAGACGAGCTACCCACGAACGAACCCTCAGCGTTGACAGCAGAATTCTTCCTCCACCTGGCTGCTGCCTCTCGGGACGAGGGGGGGTTATGGCAGTGTAAGGAAGGTTTTAGTGGAACTTCCCCCTGCTCAGACAGTCTG
>ML675627.1:660429-745364 GCA_007922155.1 Mesoclemmys tuberculata | reverse complement strand
GCCGGGCCGGGCCGGGCGGGGGGCGGGTGTCGGGCCCGGCTCCCCGGGGGGCGCTGCGCCGGGGGTCGGGGGGCGGTGGCGCCCGCGTGTGGCCCGGCCCGGCGGGGCAGCAGCCCCTGCCCCCGGGCACTGGGGGGACGGGACCCGGGCTGCCCCGCCTCCCACGGCTGCGGGCCAAGGGCGGGACCGGTCCCCGATGCGCTGCCGCGGCGGCGGGCGCGGGGTGGGGCAGCTCCGTGCGGTGGGTTTGTTACCGAGGGGGGGGCCGGCGGCAGAGTGTTGCCATGGGGACATGCACTGCATGGGGTCACTGCATGGGGCACGGCGCTGCACGCTCTGCACAGATACACTGCGTGAGGGGCACTGCATGGGGCACGGCGCTGCACCGGCTCTGCACAGATACACTGCGTGAGGGGCACTGCATGGGGCACGGCGCTGCACCGGCTCTGCACAGATACACTGCGCGGGGGGCACTGCAGGGGGCACTGCAGGGGGGCAGGGCCGGCAGAGGGTTGCGCTGGCGAGAGAAGGGGGGTCTCATGCCCTCCAGCCAGGCTGCGGCTGGGCAGAGCCCTGGGGCCTGCATCTCTCTGCCTAGAGCGCCCTCCCTGTCGCGGTCGCCATGGAGATGGGGCATGCCCTAGACCTGGGCCTTTAGTGGGGGACCTGCGGGTGACAGTGAGCTGGGGACCCCATCGCTGTGCTGGGCCGTGTCTCTGGCTGGGCCCAGGAATCCCACAGACTCCGGATCTGTGAGCTGGGCTCGTCCTGGGCTCGTCTAGTGCAGCCACCCCTGGGGTGAGGTGCAGCAGGTGGGTCACAGCTGCCCAGCAGCAGCTAGGGCAGGAGGCGCAGGGCAGACCTATTCCCCCAGCAGCACAACCAGGGCTGGGGAAAAAATACCTGGGCTCTAGACGCCAGGAGCCTGGGCTTTGTTAACTGTGCAGCCCCTGGTGCCAGCAGAGCTGCGGATGCCACACGCCCTGCCCGGAGCCAAGGCCTGTGCCACCTGCAGGGCATCACCCCCTCTGCCCATGGCAAGGGGCGCTCCAGCAGCCCCTCCCTCACCCCGGCCAGGGCTGGGCCCTCCTGGCTGCCCCACAGTGCTCAGGGCAGAGCACGTGGCCTGCAGGACAGTGCGACGCCTCCCGGTCGGGGCAGGCTCGTTCCTTGCTCTCAGCCTCCACGGCGAGGTTTTGGACAACGCTAGGCTGGGTTCTACGGTGGCGCTGACTCAGCGGCTGCCACTGAGACCTGCCCTGGGCTCTGCACGGATGGAGCGAGAGATGGTCCCTGACCCTCTCCCCCACAGGCTAAGGATGAAGGATGGCGGGGAAGTGGCTTGTCCCACCCGCCCGCTGGGCCCCTCCCCAACAGCCAGGGCCCTGGCCACAGACAGCCTGGCTGCATCTTCCGCCCTGTGCTGCCTCTGCACCATCTCCCATCTCTGCCTGCCCAGCAAAGCACAGGCTGGGCCTTGCTCCTTGGAGGGGCGGCCTGGGCACAGGGTGTGGGTGCTGGCAGGAGTCAGTGGGGACCCTTGTTTTGGAAAGCAGGGACAGGTGAGTCCAGCAGGCAGGGACAGGTGGGGTCAGGGCCCAGCAGGCAGTCTGCCACCAGTTCTCTGCTTCCCACAGGCACCTGGCTGGCTCGCTGGGTACCCTGCATGACAGACGCCCCCGTGGCTGTGGGTGCGTCACTCAGGGTGTGGCTACAGCGAACACTGTGTGTCTGTGGTTACACCCAGCCCATGTCACACCCGGCTATCCTGGGCTCCATGTGGCTTAGTTTAAACTGCTTTAAAAAAACAAACTCCCCTGGGAAAGACCCTTTATCCTGAGTGTCCAGCTGGCGTTTCCCCAGGGTCGAGTCACCCCTTCCCCGGACCCGGCACAACTGCCTGTGTAGATTGGCCCTGAACCTCCCTGGCCTCACGCCCAGCTGTGTTGGGGATCCCAGTGGTGCCCTGCCGGGGGAAGGACACAGATTCAGTGTGATCGGTGCGGCTGATCTGCGTAAGATCACGGCCTGGCCCAGCCGGCGTTAACAGAGCTGATCTTGCCCCAAAACATCCCATCTTGATTTGAAGTTTCCCGGGGGGAGAATCTCCCAAGGCTCTTAAAAATCGTTAGTCACCCTTGTGGCTGACAACATGCACTTTATTTCCAGTCTGAATGAGACAAACTTCAGCATCCAGCTTGACTGCGGCCTGCGTCCCGTGCTGACAAACGGGTCGTCACCCCCCTGCACCGTCCCTTTGTTAAGCTTGATAGAGTGTGAGTCTCGCATTAGCAGGCAGGTTTTCTGATCCTTGGATCTTTGTGTCTCATGATCTCTGACCCCCTCCCATTTATCACCATCTGTCCTGAACTGGGGGCACCAGACCTGGGCCCTGGATTGCAGTGGAGCCGCGCTGGTGCCAAATAGAGGGAAAATCACTCTGCTCCGACTCGAAATTCCCCTGTTCACATGTTCCAGGATCGCATTCGCTCCCCTGGCCCCAGCGTTGCGGGGGGAGGCAGAGAGCTCATGTGCAGCTGATCACCCACCACACTACAACCCCCAAAGCTTTCCCACGGCCGCCCCCCACAGCGTGTCCAAGCTCACACTCAACCGGTTTACCACAGATTGTTGCTTGGGCTACCCAGATCGTACTGACTCAGGGACCTGCCACGACACAGCCCTAAGGGCAAAGGAGCAGAGCCCTCACCCAGCCAGCCACCCCCAAGTACTGCTCCCCCCAGTCCCTATCACAGCCCCTCAGCAGACCTCTGCCATGTGGAGAGCAGCTCCTGGGGCAGGCTGAGGATCAGCCCTGGGCCCAAGTGCCCAGCCCCTCTTTCCTCCAACCACAAGACACCAGAAACTTAGCTCAGCTTCACTATGTCAGTTGGTCACTAAGTCCACTCCTCAGCTGATCGAATCCAGGGTAGCCAGCATTCGGCTCCTGGAAAAATTCCTCCTGCTGTGGACCAGCTGCCCCACGGGGGAGGGGGATTAGCCACAGGACGGCGACCCCCCATGGGGCAGGTGGTATCTGTTGCAGCGCTGCCCTGCCAGCTGTGCCCTGGGGTGGGCTGAGACAGACAGCCCTCGGGCTCATTGGGGCAGGTCCCTGAGTCAGTGCGATCTGGGTGGCCCAAGCGACAATCTGGGTAACCCTCATTTCCTTGGCGACAGGCTATGGGCGGCATGGAGTCAGTGCGCAGGACAGCCTCAACCACAGCGCAGCGGGCACCTGCTAGAGGGCTTCACCCAATGGCTGTGCCTCCAGGTGCACCGTGCCCGCCAGGGCTGCGCCGGGACGAGTGCCCCTGCTGCACCCTCACCCCCCTCCCTGCAGCACAGCACCCCCTGCTTCCTGCAACTCAGCGCCCCCCTTTGCGCCCCCCGCTCCCTGCAGCCAACGCACCCTGCTGTGCTGCTAGCTCCCTGCAGCCCAGGGCCCCCTGCTGCGCCCCCACTCCTTGCAGCACAGTGCCCCCTGCTGTACCCTTCCTGGCCCAGCTCTGCCTGCCATGGTTTGGTGGCCAGCAGCTCGCTGGCTGGTAGAGCCAGTGGAAGGCCGAGGCTGTGCCCGCTTGTGTGGCCCCGCTCCAAAGGGAACGGGATGCGAACGGCAGGGACAAGCCCCGAGGTGGAGCTGGCCCGGGGAGGCGGGCAGGCCTGGGTCCGGGGCTCCCTGGCGCAGCCGGCCTGGAGCCGAGCTAATGGCGGCTGATTGGATAAGGGCTCTGGAGGGGAAGGAGCGGCCCCGCTAATGCAAAGCAGAAGCCGTTCCAGGCCATAAAGGCTCATTATGGTTATTATTATTGCTTCAATCCCAAGCAACAAGTGCTGCCTGGGGAGATGGGGGGGGACAAGTGGGAGACGGCAGGGGGAGGGGGGCTGGAGAAGGGGGCACAGATGGTGCTGGGGGGAGTCTCTCCTCAAGTTTGGTGCTGTCTCTTATGGCCCCAGGTCAGGGGTTCCCCAGCATTGGCAAGTCCTCTCTCCTCCCATCTCTGCCCCTCAGCAGGGAGCTCAGTGCCCAGCACACCAGGCCTGGGGCTGTGTGAGCCGCTCCACCCTGGCACCCAGCAAGGGGTGCTTCCCAGAGGGAGTCGGGAGCTTTTGGGGGTGCTCTGGGCTCCAGCACAGTCCTAGCTACTGCAGAGGATCCCTCTTGGCTCTGACAGCCCCCCGGGGCTGGGCCCCAGCCCTCGGACAGGAGGGGTGAACTGGAGGCACCAGGTGGCTGAGGCCTCTGTGCCACTTTCCATCCCAGCTGCCGCCTGCACAGTGGCGCCTGCTCAACCTGGGAGCCCAGGGCTGGCCTAGCAGGGGCCTGCGTGTCGGAAGTGAGGAACATTGGCAGGGCAGGGGATTCCCACATGCAATTTGCCACGTCAGTCGTGCACCAGCCATTGATGGGGAGAGGGCTGCATGGCGCAGGCTGGGGGCAGAGATGGGGTGGTGGGCGTGGCCTGGAGCTGCAGGCCAGCGGCTTGCCTCTTCCAGGTGGCACTCGCCCTGAGGCCCCATGGCATGGGGGTTGCCAGAGGCCCCAGGGCTGGGACTCTGCCGCTGTCAGCCCCCCCGGCCTGCGCTGACACCTGCCTACCTGACAGGTAATAACGCCGCAGCCCCTGGTGGCCCCTTTAATTAAAGGAGCCGGCAGAGTCATTCTCCCCTCCAGCTGTCGCACCCTCCCCCTGCTCCCCAGGGCTCCCGAGGAAAGTAATTAAACGCCAGCCAAGCTGAGTCAGGAAGCCGTCCAGAACCCATGCTCCCTGCAACAGCCCCTCACCTTGGCATCAGGGCAGCAGCCCTGGCCTCCTGGGCCAGGACTTGTATGGGAGCTGGGAGTTTGTGCTCTGGTTACCCGGATCCCCCACCCCATTGTCCCTTGCAGGGGGTCCAGTCCTCCAGCCCCAGGCTGGGGGGATTTCCCCAGGACACATGGCTGGGAAGGGCAGACCATCCTTGTGACTCAGAGCAGGGAGGCCCTCACCCATCACCCAGGGTCGGGAGCTCCTGGCACGGAGGACCTGCCACATAGGGTCCCGGGGGCCAGGAGCTGGCTGGGCGCAGCGTTGGGTCAGATCCAGATTCACCTACAGAGGTGATAACAGCAGGTACGCAACTGCTCCTGGGGGTCACCCCACCATGTCCCTGAGGGGCCTTGCCCCCAGCAGCTGAGGTCCTGCATTAAGAGGGTGGAGGGGCCCTGCAGATCTGGATTGGGGCCCTGTGCTCCCCACCCTATGCAGCCCCCCACCTCCTCTACTCCCCAGAGTGTACACCCTCCCCCTCCAATTCCAGCTCATACAGCCCACCCACCCCCACCCTATCCCATGGAGCCATGGTGCTAGCTGTTCTGTTCTGATGTGCTGACACAGGTGGCTGATAAAGGTAGGTGTCAACGTATCACAAGTAGACGGCAGTGCTTGACTTGGGAAACTGGGCACCAGGAAATAATGTGTGTTAACACGGCCAAATTTCAATGTACAGCAGGGAACAAAGGATGCAGGCCACACATTGCGGGGAGGGGGTGTCCTGGGAGGCAGGGATCCTGACAAGGATTTGGGGGTCATGGTGGCTAATCAGCCGGACCCAAGCTCCGTGGGGCATGCTGTGGCCAGAAGAGCAAATGTGAGCCTGGGCTGCTGACGGGGGAATCTCCAGCTGGTGTCTAGAGGCTATTTTCACTCGGCATTGGGCGCTGCTGCAGCTGCTGCGAATTTGGAGCGGGTCAGGGAAGAGCCACAAGAATGAGCAAAGCCTTAGAAACCTGCCAACTAGTGACAGACTCAAGGAGTGAATCGAGTTACCTGAACCCAGACAGGGTTGGGGTGATTGATCCTGGCTGTGACACTGTGTACATGTCTCACACGTGTGTGTCGCCCTTGGGACAGACACCCTGCACTGGGGGTTGGTCTGTAATTAGATTTCACCAAGCCAGTGACGACTGTGCATGCCTGGATCATGGCACCAGTCTTGCCATGGAGTCACAGACAGTCCCGTCCCGTCCATCCTGACACTCAGACAAACTGGCCTTTGTGATGAATGGTCACTTACTCCAAAAGTCACACCCCATTTAGGGTGCTTCCAGTCCTAAGAGACCAGTCACTTACGCAGATCTCCTGGTACTCTGGGGCTGACACCAGAAACAACGCTGGCGGCCAGTTCTCTAGCAACAAACTAAAGGTTTATTCGCTAGGAAAAGGAAGTGAGCATTACTGAGAAGTAAAAGCAGGTGAAATCTATGCCCAGGTGAATCACGGTTTGTAATTCCAAATGGTGGCAGCGATGTAATAAACAGCCAGTGTCTCAAAAGATTTTTCAGGGTTCCCTGACTGTCCCTGGGGATCTCTGCTTTGTATCTGGCACCCTTCCCTGCCAGAGGCAAACAGGCCAGAGATGAAGGCTTTTTCCCTGAATCCATATTTATAGCGTCTTCTGACAGAAAACAAGCTGACAGTGTCTCTGCTCACATGGGTTTTCCTGTGATGATGGTGAGGCATGCACTGAGTCATTGATCTTTGGTCATCACACACAATGGCCACCTGCTTCCACATTAGCGCTTCTCTGTTCAAGTCCTTCCTTCGCATCCCACACAGCTTATTTGCTGGGTGAGGGTTACGGGGCACACCCCGGGGAAACATTGGTGACCACATTGTAGCGGGTGCGGATAAGGGAAACAACACATGTAACAGCCTCCTGGCTGGTATGGAGTTTCAGCACCAAACACACCCTCTGGCATGTAACTATCGCTTTGATCTGTCCCAATGTCTGTCCTGCCCCACACTGGGGCACTTCCCCCCCCCCCCCATCACCCATTCCCCAACCCAAACCAGGAGCCCACGCAACAGGGGCAGGATCCAGCCAACATCGTGAGTTCCCAGGGCCTGCCCCACAATGGACAGACAGAGCAGAGCTATGGGGCTGGTGCTTTCCCAGGGCAGGACCCTCTAGTCTCTCTCCCCAGGCAAGGCTGGGACGACCAGTGTTAGACCAGGGCGCAGCATTGGGCAGGACTTGGGGTGCAGGGAGCGGGGGCCAGGTCTTTGCAGGCTCCTGCACGATGGGATTCCCGGCTGGCAGCGGTGAGCGGGGGGGGAGAAGGGGTGATTAATTGTTGGCTGGGCTGTGCCCCCGTCCTCCCGTTAGCCCCTGAAAGGTTCCTGGTGTTGGCCAGGGCTGTTAGCAGAGCCCTGCTCAGACATTCAGCTTCATTCCACCACCGAGCAGAGCTGGACAGGGCAGCTCCTGCTGGGGTGACACTGTTGGGGGCCTGCCTGGCCCTGCCTTGCTAGGACCGACCCCCCTGCCCCCCTGCCTGGCCCTGCCTTGCTCAGTTCCTAACTCAACACCTAATCCCGCCTCCCCCCCTCCTAGGCAGCACCTGGGGTGTGGCATTGCTAGGTGGCTTCTGTTCTCAGGTCCCATCAGGGCTGGGGGTGTTAGAGACAGGGACTTCCACAGCCACTGGCTGGAAGCTCTGCCCCCAACCCCACCCTCACGCAGGCTGAGGCCTTGCACGGCACAGGTGAAGCTGGCCTGACCAGGCTGGGTGCGTGGCAGGGAGCAGAGTCCAGGCACTGCCGGGAACCTGGTGGGGTTCTCAGTAGGGTGTGTGCATGTCCCACAGTCAGTGTGGCCCCCAGAGGGCTCTGTGCAGAGGGAGTGGAGTAGCCTGTAGAGGGCTTTCTCCCCTGGCAGGCAGTACTGGTCCCACTGCCCCAGAGCGGCACTTGGGGGCGCTATGCTGCAGGGATCGGGGCAGGGGGCGCAGCAGGGGGCGCTGTGCTGCAGGGATCAAGGCTGGGGTGCAGCGGGGGCGCCTTGCTGCTGTCTTTGGCCTGAGCCGTGGCATTGAGACTGAGCCGTTGCACCATGAAGGGTCTCAGGCCCCTCTGGCAGGGGCAGCTACCCTGGGATTGTGGCCCCCGCCGACCAGGGGATCCTGGTTCGCTCCCTGCAGGTTAAACTGGAGCCAGGATCCTCCGTCCCTTCCTGTGGGAGGCCACGCTGGCCCCACGCACTGGCATCTCTTTTCTTGGCAGGCGCCCTGGGGGCAGCGGGGTGGCAGGCTGGGCTCCCTAGAGGAATGGGTGTTACTGGGGCTGGAGCCGGGGGCCAGCCCGAGGCACCCCAAGAGAGAGGGAAACGGCCAGTACATGGCCCCAGGAACTTGCTGGCTGCAGGGAAGGCGGAACCTGGGAACCTGAGGGGCCCTAGGGGAGCCGGACCCTGACTCGGCTGGTCTTGCAGCCGCGCGCGCGTGTGTCTGTGTGTGTGTATCTGTGTTCAGGGCCTGGGCTGCTTATGGACTCCACTCCCTGTCTAATGCACTGATTGGATTTGCTGAATCCAATTACGTGCCCTTTGCCTTTGATAACGAGGTTCTGAGCGACGGCTCCTGTCAGCACAGCCAGGGGCTCCAGGCCCACGTCCTACCCACTGCCAGCACCGCTGGGCTCTGCAGGATCGCACCCCCCACGCTGAGCAGGGATGGCTGACGGGGGTGGGGAGCCAGGCTGCCACAGGAGCCAAGGGCAGGGATGCAGGATGCTCTGGGTTAGAGTGACCGCCCCGCCCCCAGTGGCCCTGCCTGGCTTTTACCCGCCGTCTCCCTGCCGCACTGGCGCCGCCTGGCTGCCAAGGCACAAGGGGGGATGTGCTGAGCTGGCGCACTCAGTGCACAGGCTGGGAGAGGCTCTTCACGGCAGAGGGGCACACGGCCCTGCAGAGCTGATGGTTTGTGTTCCTGGGTGAGTGCACACCGTGCTGCCTGATGAGCACGGAGCCCAAGCCCCTGTCTCCAGCTCTGGGCCCTGGCAGGGCGTGGAGTCAGGACACTCTTGGAGGAAGAGGAGCCACTGGCCTGGATTCACCCCATCCCCCCACAAGTATGTCTCCACTGCAGTCAAACGCCCGGGGCTGGCACAGGTTGCTGTACCCAGTGTGAGCATTGCCATTCAGCAATGCCCTGGGCAGCTGGCGGTTCTGGGGTGGCCTGGGGCATCTCTACCCCCAGCTCTCTGCTGCTGCAGCCTCTTGCCTGCCCCCGGCTGTGGGGCCCTGCTGGCAGGGACCTGTTTCATTGGATCAATGGGGAATGAGACGAAGCTGCTGCAGCAGGAGTGAGATGGTTGCAGCTGCCCGGCCAGCCCCACATCCCCTGAGTGGAGGGATCCATGTGGGGGGCTGGAGTGTGGGGTGAGAGGGCCTCGCGGACTTGTGCTGCATTCAGGTGCCCTCAGCTTTCGGCAGGGACAGGCGCAGCCCGGCCAGGAGCCCAGCTCAGGGAAGAGCTGGCCGCATGGCTATCCTGGGGGACTCTGGTGCATGGGGGTAGGGTCTCTGTCTGTGGGCAGCCCTGGCTGCTGGGGCCCTGCAGCCAGCCCCAGTCATAGAGTGCCTGGAAGACAAGGACCGAGACCTTGAACTGGCCCTGGTTGTTCCCTGGGAAGGCAGTGCGGAGTGCGCAGGCCGGGCAGACACTGGCAGGCGAGGGGGCTAGTGTGGAGGGGCAGTTGACAAGTTAGGAGCCATCTAGCACATTCCTCTGGGCCCTGCTGCCTCTCCCAGCCAGCACTGTAGTGTCCCAGGGGCACCAGCGCCAGGGAGCTGGGAGTGGATGTTCTCCCTCTTCATCCACTCCTCCAGTGTCGCCGCACCCCCTCTGCCCTCCTGGGTCTGCCACAGGCAACGCGTGTGGCCCAGGGTAGCCTGGTACCAGGCGTCTAGCATGACACTCGTGCACCTGCCAGCCCCATGCCCCGCACGGCTCCGTCTTGCCAGGCAGCGGGCATTTGGCTGCAGTGGGGCCCTTTGGCACTAGAGTCCCTGTGGTGCCTGCAGAGCCACACCTCTCCCTGCTGCCCCGTGGGACCAAGGCCTGGAAGGAGCCCCGAGTGCCCCCTGCAGCCTGTGCGGCCAGCAAGCCCACTACAGCCCTGCCCCTAGCCCCGCCCCCACCACAGAGGGTTTGTGCCACTCTGAGTCCCCCCACCTTACATCAAAGGGAGATGCACATTATTTATGCATATTCAAATTGGCTCATTATGTAATTTGCATAAAAGTAACACACAGCGGAGGCACAAACTTGGTAGCTAGGTGGCCCCTGTGTCAGGGCCTTGCCGCCCCTTGCGACACCCCCCTCTCTGGGCCTACCCGCTCTCAGCCTGGCCATGCCTGGCTGGGGAACGACTGGCTTGGGGGAGCGGGTGGGGAGTCCCCTGACCCGGAGCTCAATTCCCATCCACTGCGTCTCCACCTGGGGTCCAGCAGGGCACTGGGCCGTGGCTACCGGAGCCCCAGGGTGGGAGAGTGTGTGCCCAGCCCTGCAGCCACAGGGGTCTTGGGCAGGTGTTGGCACAGGCCCAGCCTTTGCCCTGGCCATGGGACGGGCTGGGTCCTCCTGAGCCACTCATAGACTCATAGACTCATAGGTCAGAAGGGACCAATATGATCATCTAGTCTGACCTCCTGCACAAGGCAGGCCACAAAACCCTACCCATACACATTTATAACAACCCCGAACCCATGACTGAGTTATTGAAATCCTCAAAAGTGAGATTTGAAGACCTCAAGCTGCAGGGAATCCATCAGCAAGCGACGCATGCCCCATGCTGCAGAGGAAGGCGAAAAACCTCCGGGGCCTCTGCCACTCCGCCCCGGAGGAAAATTCCTTCCCGACCCCAAATATGGCGATCAGCTAAACCCCGAGCATGTGGGCAAGACTCACCAGCCAGCACCCAAAAAGGAATTCTCTGCAGTAACTCAGTTCCCATCCCATCCAACATTCCCACAGACCATTGAGGTTACTGGGACAGTCTCTCTTGGTGGGGAGCATCCCAGCTCTCCGCCTGTCGGTAGTGCCCCGCTGCCCTTGGCAGGAGGCCCAGGGTGAGGGCATTGGGGGGGGCGCAGTCCCCACGGCTCAGCGCCACCCTTACTCTGCCATGTGTCCTGTGCCCTGCCCTGAGTGCGGGGTGACACGCTCCCTGGAGAGCTCCTGGAACGGCCCCGCTGCCCTGCGCAGCAGCTGACCTTGGATTCCTGGGCAGGGGCTGTAGGTGTGCTGTGTTGGAGGTGCTCTCTGAGGTGGCTGCTGTGGATCCCACCCCTGCTCCAGCCCCTCGGTGCCTGGACGAATGCAGCATGGCTCCCCACGGAGCTCTGCAGAGGGTGTGGGGAGCTGTGTCTGAGGAGCGACCAGCCCAGTGCTCGGGGCTGGCGCAGCATTGCCTGGCCAGTTCCTGGGGCTCTGGGGTCCCTGTGCATTAGGCTGGATTTACAGTGGCACTCAGCGGCTGCACAGACAGAGCAAGAGACGGTCCCTGCCCGCCCCCTCACAGGCTAAGTGGATGAAGGATGGGAGGGAACATGGCTCATCCCAGGTCGCTCAGCCGCTTGGGGGTGGAGCTGGGCTCGGAACCCAGGTGTCCTGCTGCCCAATGCGGTGCCCACCCCTGCCCTGCTTGTGCCCTCGGGGGCTGTGTGGTTCCCACAGTGGCTCCCGCTAGCCCAGCACTGGCTTCGTCCTCCTGGCTTGCTGGTATTTATTTCCATCGGGTTTAACGGCTTTCCGGCCTCGCCAGGCGGAAGCGGCGCCACTCGCGCAGACGTCACTGGCTGCCACTCGCGTCACCCCACCCTGCGTGCCAGCTCCCGCCCCGGCCAGGGTGGGCCCGGGCTCAGGGAGTGTTTCATGCAGTTACGAAGTGTCTGATTGAGGCAGGAGGCGCCAGCTGCTCCCCGGGGAGTTTCAAGGCCAGGACTGGAGGCCCAAGCTCAGCTCAAATAATCCAATCTGGGCCGGCTGCAATCGAATTAGCCCAGAATTAACCCAGCGGCCAGAGAGGAGCTGACTGTCCCTCCTCTGCCAGCGGGTTTGGGGGAGAGGGAGGAAGACAGGGACGTCTTGGAATAATGAAATTAGGCGGGGGCGGGGGAACAAGTGGCTTGGCAGCCGCTCACTCACGGTAACCCAGGGCCCTATAGGGCCTCGCGGCTTAATTGGAGCGTGTGTGAGGCGGCTCCTGGGATGCCAGGTTGTCAAAGCTGAAGGGCGGGCAGGGCCCGTTTTAATAACTGCTGCCTTTCCCCTCCTCCGCCAGGAACATCTGAGCCCAGCCATCGCCCGGGGCGCTCCCGGCAAAATGCAGCCAGGAACTTCCACATCGGCATCAGCTGCCAGCAGCTCCCCACAACCTGCAGCCTGGGGCGCCGCTGGCCTGCCAAGGGGGCACAAGGCAGGAACTGCTCCAAGGCCAGAGGCTGGGATGAGGGATCTGCAAGGAAATGATGCTCTCAGTCCCTGACCTGGGATGGGTCAGAAATGAAAAATGGCCCCGGCACTGCTGGAGGGAACAATCCAGCAGGGAAACACATCTGTCTCTGGGGCAGGGCCTGCCTCTGGCTCCAGGTCTGGCAGCGCCCAGCACTAGGGGACCCTGGGCTGTGATGCGATACAGGCAAAGGGTGAGATCACTCCAGGGCTGCCTGGGCTCCTCACGGTCACTTCAGAGTGCCTGCGTTCGCACGCACACACCCACTCACACACGGTCACACACATGCATGTGGGGTGCACACACACTAGCACACGCACACACACACAGAGGCATGTAACTATGCTGATGTCCTTACGTATTCCACATGCACAAGGCAACTCTTTCCAATAAAAGTCCAAGAGAAGCTCAATGGAAGATGCGGGTTAAAGGCCAGAAGCTGCTGGGAGAATTGAAGAGAAAGAGGAAAATATGAACAGCAAAGTGGAGAACGGCTGGGCTGGGCCATTCCCCGGTTCCCCACCAGAGAATGCCTGGCCTCTACAGCAAATCTGGGCTGATTACTAGAGGCAGAGCCCAGGGCTACTGAGCGGGGGTCAATCACGCTGCCACAGCTCACTCTGCCTCTCCTCCACCTCTGCCCATGGATGCCTTTCCTGTCGTGGGAGCCCTTTGCTCACTCACTTGTACCCAGAATTGCAGGGAGGGTTGTCTGGCCAAGGCTCCCCCTCAGGATCAAACAGGCCGTTCTCCACATCAGCCATCTCGGTGCATTGCTGCTGGCCACCTGTGCCCGGGGCAGCCCTGACGGTGCATGTGACTCCCAGAATCCTGCTCAGCCTGAGGCACAATTCACCCTGGGCAGAGGCTTGTTTGTCCTGAAATGTCCCTATTTGCAGCTGCAGGTTTGGGGGCAGGAACCCCAATTAGTGCTCCAGAACCAGGTCATGCCTAAAATCGGGAGATTGGCTGAAAAACCAGGAGATTGTTAAAATGTCCCGTCGGACTCACGTGTTCGCCCCGTGCTGGAGCCATTGGGTCCCATATCCAGCTTCTCCCCAACACGACCTGCTGCTCTTGTGAAAGGGAAGCAGAGAGGCTCCCACAATTCACACAAAAATGCATTTAATGGGGAGGGAATTATCTGTAGCACCCAAAGGAAGTGAGGGGCTCCTCATTGCTTCAAGACGTCGAATCCCACCTGGCTGCCCTTGTGACGATGTGTCAGTCAAACAAGTCCCTGGGCTGAGGATGGGGATATCTGGGCTGTGGCATAGAAGAAATCGGGATAGATTTCTAATGGCACTTCGTGGCCATACGCTTTGTGGATCCCAGGATGCCAGCGGATGGGGCATTAATGGAAACACCAGACACTGGGAATGTTGGTGGCACAAAGCTGGCAGCTCTGCAGGGTGTTTGCCTGGCAGCACCAAGGGCACTGACGTAGAAATGTCAGTGATAGCCCAACCCCCGAGTCCGGCTGACCCTGCTCAGCCTGGGGCGCTCCTGCCAGCAGACTCCCAGCTGGTGGGAGACAGCAGGAGCTGGGCCCATGCTGGGTGGGGTCATTCCTCATGCTAAGGCTCCAGAACTATTTCCGTTCAACCCCAGTTCCAGCTGGTCAGATCTTTCCCTCATGTCCCCCTTCGTGGCTGACATTTTCCGGCACTGGGCTCCACCTGAAGTGAGATCAATGTCTTCTGAAGTCTGAGCAGCTCTTCTGAACTGGGGGAGAGGGTGTGAGACTTTCATTTTCTGTCCTGAACAGCAAACAGAGCTTTTAAAACACGTGCACAGAGCGACTGCACAACTGGACCTGACAACTCTACCCTGGTCCTGATCAGGCCCTAGGGAGTGGCTGTTGCCTTGCAACGTTGGCAAAAACAGACAGACAGACAGACAAATTGGTCTGGCAACAAATTACAAAGATTTGAGAATGCAGCAAGGGTGGTGGCTCTGCGAAGACGTTGTCTCCGCACTTAAAATGCAATGTATGAACATACATGCATGCACGCACACGCACACACACACATGCATGCACACGTATGCGCAGATTCCATGTATGCAAGGCTGATGGACACATGATACATTGGAGAGACCTGTGACATGTTGTACATGCCTCTGGCCACATCACCTGCCCATTAACCCAGCCTCCAGGGACTAGTATTAAAAGTCCAGCCCCCTGGGCCACCTTGAACAACTGCTGGTTTGTTATTTAATCAAGCTATTGGTGAAAGGTTCCCTCCTCCCCAGAGTGAGGAGTTTCCTCCCAGTTGCCCCAGCCCCAAGGGTGATGGACCCACAGCAGTTTGACCAGGAGTGTGCGCAGCCTGACATCTTGTCACAGCAGGGTGGAAGCGGCTGCTGCAGCCCATGGCTAGGGCAAGTTTCCAGCCCCCCGGGACCTAGCACTCGCTCTGACCCCAGAAGTCCTTCAGATTCAAGAGCTGGACATTGGTAGGGTTAGAAAAGCTATTTCAGGGCTCCTTTTTGGAGCCATTTAAAATATATTAGGAATGAAATTCTGGGCTTTTCTCCCCCTCTCAGCCTGCAGAGGACTCTGGGGTGACAACCGTGGAGTAGCTTTCCCCAACTTCTCCACGGGCAAGATTTCTCTGGGCTGGCCTGGGGAGGGACACAACAAGGAACCTGCCAGCTGTGTCCAAACTCTGGGGCTTTCCCAAGAGAGGGGGGTGGGGTGGGTACAGCTCACTCCAGGCTTTGCCCCTGGGCATCCACCATCCAACTCTCCCACATCCCTTAGTAACCCAGCATGGGGGTGCGGCATCCTCCCTCCAGTCCCAGCCCACCTCGTCTATGGATGATTCCCTAGGCCGGTGGTGAAGCCGTGGAATGGGTTCCCTAGGAGGTGGTGGAATCTCCATCCTTAGAGGTTTTAAGGCCAGGCTTGACAAAGCCCTGACTGGGATGGTTTAGTCGGGGCTGGTCCTGCTCTGAGCAGGGGTTGGACCAGAGGCTCCCCTGGGCTCCAACCCTACTCTGCTGTGAGTCTATGATTCTATGGGGGGCAGCCGGCTGCTGCAGCCTCGGGGAAGCGGACTGGCGGAACGGTCCGCTGTCCCGTCCTGTGGGGGCCCAGGCCCCCAGGCCAGGTGGGACAGCACAGGTGCGGAGCTGGGAGTGGGATACCCACTCTGTCCGCCTCGGGAGCTGATCCATGGAGCTGGGCGGCCGGCAGACCGGTGATTTCCGGGCCCAGCCTGGCCAGGCCACGCCGGCCTGGCCCGCCGCCAATGTAATTTCCCACAGACGGGAGGCGCCAGGGCCGGGGGAGGCAGTCGGGAGGAGGATTGGGGGGGGCAGTGGCCCTCTTGTTCCGGAGCGCGGAGACCGGCGGCCCCGGGGACCGCAGCGGCCGTCCAGACACCCCAGGCGCTTTGGGAGCCCGCGGCCGCCGAGGCGCGGGTCCAGGGGACTCAGGTTCCTGCCTGGCCCCGCTCAGGGCGGTCACAAGCCGGGCGGTACCGCGAATACCAGGCTGGGCCGGGCCGGGCCGGGCCGGTTCCTCGATGATCCGCTGGGCGGGGGGTTAGATTTAAGAAAGGGGTTGATGTTCCCCCCCCCCGCGGCTGGAGCCGCCGGCACGGAGCGGAATGGGCCGGGGACGGATAAAGGTTCGTTTGCAGGCCCGGCCCGGTTCGGCCCAATCCCTCTGCTCCCACCCAGGTTTTGGTGTCTTCTAACTCCGCGCTGCCGAGTCTGTTACGCACAAAACCGGGCAGGACTCGCTGCACGACTGGGCTGGAAGCCGGGCCGGGCCCGGTCCACACCCAACCCACGGGGCGCTGCTATCAGCGGGTCCCGGGAACCACGGGCGGCGCGGACCTGCGCGCCCCGGAGAGTCGCGAGTATGGGATAATGGGCCGGAGGCAAATCGGATTAACTGAATCGTTTTATTCAGGACGGTTCAGACTCCAATTGATGCAGCCAATTGCGATTAAGGGGGCGCCGCCAGACCAGTGCGGGGCCTTGGGGGCGCCCCGCGGGGATGGACTGCAATGCGGTGGGGCCGGGTATTTACAGCTCCGGCCCAGGCCCTGTCCTGCCTCCCCGCGGCCGAAACGCCCTTCTCGGCGCTGGGTGAGCCGTTCCCGGGTGCAGGGATCTACCCCCACGCACTGGGGATCCCGCGGTCCGACCCGCGCCCCAAACACCCCCGGCTCCGGCCCAGAGTCACTCACCAGCTCCTCTGACCTCTCCGCCTTCCCGCTCCCCGGCTGTCCCTCTCCCGCCTTCGCCCCCTGCACCCGAGCGAGCACCCCGGCCCCTACCGGCTACCCCCGCCGCGGGGCTAGGCGCCCGGGCACCGGCTGGTCCGTTCCCCACTCGTGGATCCCCCCTTGGCCCGGACTCCCGGCAGCGGGGCACTAAAACGTCCCTGAAACTGCGGCAGCCGCTGTCCGGACCCCCGAGCCGAGCCCTGCTGGCGCCTTATTTGCCGGGCAGCGGGGTGGCTCTTGGGGGTGGGACGGGGGTGGCCCGGAGCGGGCAGGGACAAGGGCAGCAGCGAACCCAGCGTCACTCCCCAGTGCCGGGAACCGCCCCGGGCCCGGCCCAGCGCCAGCGAACGGGTTTTTCTGAAGAGCAGCCTCGAGCAGGCGTGGCGGGGAGGCTCTGGGCGGCCCGCGGGCAGCGATCCGCCTGCCCGGGGATGGGTGGGGCTGCCCGGGCGCAGCGGGAGCGGGGAAGGGCCGGGCCGCGCCCCGGGGGTGGCCGATGCCACCGGGCCACCACGAGACAATCCGGGCCCAGGCGGGAAAGCCCGAGGAGACAGGAGGGACCGTCCTGGCCGCCCCAGAGCGCAGGGCGCAGCCAGGCCCCGCCACTCCCGCCGCAGCCGGAATTTCGGCCGAGCCCGGGCGCTGGGCGATCGGTCGCTCCGGGGTGAGGGCCCGGGCCTGGCCGGCGGGATCGTTTCGCTGCTCGCCCGCAGCCGGGATTTAGCGCCACGTTGGGGACGGATTAAGGCCGCCCGCCCTGCTCGGACCCCGCCGTCTGGGCCTCGGGATCCCCGCCTCTGCGCCGGGCCCGGCTCGCCCGGGGTCCGGAGCGGCGGTGCCGTTCCATGGCCAGGCCGTAGCTCGGCGCTGTGGCCCGGCCCGGCGCTCCCGGGAAATCCGGGCTCCCGCCCCACGCTCGCGGCGTCGGACGTGTCTCCGCCGTCGGACACGGCGAAAATCGTGGCCGTTTCCTCTCGGGCCGCGATCCCCCGCGGCCTGCGGGTCCGCCTGGCTTGGGGAGCCCCGCGCTGGGGCGGGGGGGTGGCTGCCGGCTCGCGCGTCTGATCCGGAGTCAGTGGAAACGAATCGGCTGCAATTAGAAGCGCAAAAGATTCGGGGCTCCCGGGCTGGGTCCCCGTAGCGCGCTCCGCGCCACCAGGACCCGGCCCGGGAGCGGGGCAAGCGCCGGGCAGGGCGCGCTCCGCCGGGGCCACACTGCGCCGGGCCGTGGGGCGCCGGCCGCGGGCTGTACCCGAGGGGGCCGGCAGCGCCCAGCCGCTCCCTGCCGGGCGGCTCCCGCGGGGCTGCGGCCAGGCCGTGCCCTCGGGCCGGGTAAATACCCGCTGGGGGCGGGGGCGCCCCGAATTGGTTCTGGACAGACGGAACCGGGGGGGGGGCGCCTTGGCCACGCCCACTTCGGGTGAGGCCTGTCAATCACTGCCGGAGGCCGCCAATCAGCGGGCAGGCGCCGGGGCTTTTGGGCGCTGCAGATGGAGCGGGGCAGAAGAGCGCGCGCTGCCCTGGGGGCCCGGGCGCTCTCCGGGTACGTGCGGCCGCGCGGAGCCCAGCGCCCGAGGGACGCGCGCCCAGGCAGGGGCCCGGGCCCTGCGCATGGGGCCGGCCCGGGCCCGAGGGGGCGGCCTGCGGCGGCGATGAGGGCGCCCCGCCTGGACTGAGGCTCTGCCGGGAGGAGAGCGCGCGAGCGAGGCGCGGAGGGCGCCGGGCGGCCGAGCCCGTCCCCGTCCCTCCCCATGGAGCCCTCGGGGCTGGAGCAGGAGGGCCCGGGCCAGAGCCACCCCCACCACGAGCCCATCAGCTTCGGCATCGAGCAGATCCTGAGCGGCCCGGAGCACGGCGGCTGCGCGGGGTCCCGGCCGGCGGGGGAGCCGGACCCCGCGCTCTACGGGGGCTGCGGCGGGGCCGGAGCCTTCAACCCCGCCTGTTCCTACAGCCTCAGCGGCGGCATGAACGGCAGCGTCAAAGTGAGCCCGGGCCCCGCGCCCGGGGGCCCCGCGGGAGGCGTGATCCGCGTGCCGGCCCACAGACCCCTGCCCTCCGCGCCGCCCGCCGCTGCCGCCCCGCCGGGTCTCCCCGGCCTCTCCAGCCTCCCCTTCCCCTGGATGGAGAGCAGCAGGCGGCTCGCCAAGGACCGGCTTTCAGGTGAGCCCGCCGCGCCCCGGGTGCCCCCCGCTGCCCTCGGAAGGCAGAGCCGGGCCCTGCCCAGGCTGCGGACGCCCGCTCCCCAGCCCCTTCCCTGCCACAGCTCAGCCCAGGCGGCCGGCCCGGGGCGACGCTGGGCCCATCCGGGCAGGTGCCGAGCGCCCCTCGCTCTCAGCCCGAATCCGACCCGCTCCTGCCTGGAGCAGCCTCCCCCAGCCCGGTAGCCGGACCCTGCCAGCCGCTGCGGCTCCGGCTGCGCCCGCCTCGCAAACCCGGGGGAGAGACCCGGCTCCCACCCCGGGGAGGTTCTACTCCAGCGCAGGCCTGGCTGCGCTCCCTGGCCCTGGTCGGTCCTGTGCCCCGGGTCGGGGACAGAGTCTCCGCCTGCTCCCGGATCCCTGCTCCCGCCCGCCCGAGAACCAGGGCAAGGAGAGGCGCCCCACCTGCGCCCCCACCCGCGGGGCCGTTCCCCTTTGCCTGGGCTCCGGCTGGGAGGCGCCCCGCGCCCTGACACTGCTGCTGTGCGCTGCGCGCTGCGCGCCGAGACCCCGGCCCTGCGGAAGTTACCGGCGAAGTTTCCCCAGCTCCGCCGGGCACGATTCCCTCCGCGCCCCGAGCCGCCGTACGGAGCCGGCCCCCGGCCCGGTGCAGTCGCCCTGCTGGGCCCGACTCTGCGCCGGGCCCCGGACCTAGCCACGCGTCAGCGCCAGGGAATCCCGCGCTCTGCGCTCCGAGCGGCGGCCGGACAGCGCCCGCGGGCCCCGGCTGCGCTCTGGGCGGGGGCCGCGGCTGCGGCGGGCGCGGACTCTGTTCCCCAGGCTCGCTGGTTCCCCGCGCAGGGCGGAGCGGACACCGGGTGTGCGGGGGGGGGGGTTATGGGACAACCCCGCAGCTGGGTTTGGGGAGAAACGTCGGAGCCCGGCTCCCAGCCCCGTGTCCCCCCGGAGCGGGTCCCCTCCACCTGCCAACCCAGCTCTGCTCCGAGCGCCGGGGCGCGGCCCGCTCCTCCGGGAAGCCGGTCTCCAGCCGGCTGCGTGCGACGGCGACTGGCCGAAACGGGAGGCGGGTCCGGGCCGGACCAGCGCTGGCGGGACCGCCGGGCTCCCCCAGCCCGCAGCCCGGGATCGGGTCCGGCCCCGCAGCCGGCACAGCCGCGTTCAGGCCGCGCGGCTCCGCGGGGGCTCGTGAGACCCTCCAGCTTGTGCGTCCCCTGCCCCGACGGCGGGTTAGTGCGGCGCTGGCCAGCTCCCTGCCCCGCCCCGCTGGCCCGCAGGTGGGGGCCGGGGGTTGGGAAGGGTCAGCCCCGCCCTGCCCCAAACACCCCAGCCGCCGGCCCCGAGTCTCTGGCTCCCTGGGTGGCTGCCGATGTACCGGTGGGAGGGGCTGGGCCGCACTCTGCCCCGCTCCCCTCACCTTCCACCCCCCCCCCGCGTCCCCCAGGGCTCGCCCTGCTCTACCTGTGCCCCGGCTCCTTCTGCTCCCCGCGCGGCTGACGGGTCTGCTTTCAGCGATGAGAGCAAAGGGCCCCGGGGTGCTGGCAGCGATGGACTTGGGGATAGTTAAGGCCGGGGCTGTGAGCAGCGGCCTGGACTCCTGGGTCCCGTCCCCAGCTCCCACAGACTTTGCCATCTGAGGTGACTAGGCAAGAAGTTCCCGTGGCTCTGTCTGTCCAGCTGCTCTCCTGGGCGCACCAGAGAGGCCCAGTCATTAGTGGGACCCAGAGCTGCAGCTCCCACCGGGGCGGGGGCACTGCTTCAAGGGGGTGATCTGGTCGAAGCTGGGTGGGCTGGGGCCCTGGGTTGTGTGTGGCGGGGGAGGGGAGGGTTGTTTGGCTGCAGGCTCTCTTGCGGTAGCCGTGGTCCCTGTGTCCAAGAGGAGGCTGCACGCCCCTGACAGCTGCTGTGGATTCTGCCCTGCAGGGAGTGGAGGGGGGGGGGTCTAGAGACTCCTGCTCCCTGATGCCCTGGGAGGATGTGGAGTGCAGCTGGCCTCAGCCTGGCCCTGAGGTTTGTGGCCATGCTTAGCCCTTGTGGCCAGGAGTTCATGCCCCCTCTCCCTGGTTCTGTGAGTGGGCAGCAGGTGGGAGCAAGGGGTGAGCGGGCCCCAGCAGGCAGAGGGCAGAGGCAGTTACCTGGAGCCGGGGCTCTGGGCTGGGCATCTGGGGAGCAGGGCTCCATTCTGGGCTATGCCGCACTCCCAGGGTGCCTGCAGCCCAGGTCTGGCCTCAGCCCTGCCCCTGTGCTGTGGCGCTGACCCCGCGGCCTACTGGGCTATGGCTGGGGGTTGGGTGGGGCCAGCCCCTCCTTGGCGTAGCCTGGCTCAGTGAGGCTGGTCTGCTGCGTCTATGACGTGGCCTCACTCGGCAATTCCGGGCCAGCTGATGGCTGAGCTGGCTGTTAGCGATGGGCTGCCCGGGTCACGTGGGCATCCCTGCCCAGCTGGGTGGCTCCATCTGCCTGGACTATTTCTGTTCCTGCCCAGCAAGGGTGTGCGTGGGGGGGGGAGCAGGGGCACAGGCCTCCCACCAATCGGCAGGGGGCACAGAACAGACCCCTGCAATCGAAATCCCCCTGCTGCCCAAGAGGAGTCGTTTCCCATGGCATGAGTCTGGGTCGGGGGGCCTGAGGCTGGGTGCGTTGGGCGGGGTACGGTTCCCAGAGCCAGGGCATCCCGGGCAGGCGTGGCTCTGAGCCATGGCTAACCAGGGGCTGTGAGCCAGCCAGGTGGGGGCCGGGCTCCCCTGTGAGCACCTGCACCATTCCATTCCTCCAGGCCCTGCTACATGCAGCGGGCACAGTGATGCCAGGCTCTGGTGGGGCTAGCAGGTCAGGGACTGGGATCAGAGTCCCAGCAGCACCACCCACTGCTTCCCCCACATCCCAACCTGCCCTGAGCCCAGCCCGTTTCAGCAGCCCAGCAAAGGTGCTGCACGGCCCCTCGCCCCCCTGCACAGAGCTGGCAGGAATCGCAGGAAGGCTGGCTCAGAGCGTGGGAGAGCAAGGGGCCTGAGCGCCACAGGCTGGCCTGAACCCCAGCCCTGCAGGCAGCAGCCCCCGCCATTCCCAGCACCGAGGCAGACGGCCAGTTGCCGGCTCACCACCAGCTCAGCCGGTCATTGCCGGGAGGAGCTGATGTGCCTGCCAGAAAGAGATCAGCCCCCGGAGCCCATCCCAGCCAGGGGGCCCAGGTCTGACAGAGTGGTGAGGGTGATATCCAGGCATAGACTCTGTCCTGACCTCTAGCCTCCTCTCTGCCTGCAGCTGCCCTGTCCCCGTTCGCGGTGACGCGGCGTGTCGGGCACCCCTACCAGAACCGGACCCCCCCCAAGAGGAAGAAGCCACGCACGTCCTTCAGCCGCGTGCAGATCTGCGAGCTGGAGAAGCGCTTCCACCGGCAGAAGTACCTGGCCTCGGCCGAGCGCGCCACCCTGGCCAAGGCCCTCAAGATGACAGACGCCCAGGTGAAGACCTGGTTCCAGAACCGCCGCACCAAGTGGAGGTAATGCAGGCTGCCCCACAGCGCTGGGCCAGGACCCGCCCCGCCTGGCCAGGCCAGTCCTGGCTGGATGGGAGGCACCCGCACTTCCCAGCACCTCCTCATTCGCAGCTGGGGGAAGTAAGTTCCCCTGCCATGAAAGATGGGGCTGGATTTGCTGGGAGCCCCACAACAGCCAGGGCTCCCACTCGGTTCCCCACAGCGCCCCCAGCGGGGCGAGGCTGGGGCTGGAGTAGCTGGGAGCTCCCTCTCCCCCCACCCCGCTGCAGCCAGCGCCCCTGTTTTGACAGGACAGAGCGGAGTTAGACTCCCCCAGTGCTGGGGCAGGATGGGGTGGGGGAGCAGGGTAGAGGCGCTGGCATGGGGCGTGTGGTTGAGGTAGGATGGAGAGGGGAGGTGGGCAGGGGGAGAGAGGCTGGCCCCAGGTGGGGCCGGGGGGAGAGGGGTCGGTCCTGGGTAGGGAGAACAGGGGGGGACAGGCGCCCCGGATGGGGGGAGGGGACAGGCGCCCCGCGGGTGCAGGCAGCCGGCAGGTGGTAACGTGGCTCTGCCCCGCGGCAGGAGGCAGACGGCGGAGGAGCGTGAAGCCGAACGCCAGCAGGCCCACCGGCTGATGCTGCACCTGCAGCAGGAGGCCTTCCAGAAGAGCCTGAGCCAGCCACTGCCGCAAGATCCGCTCTGCATGCACAACTCCTCCCTCTGCGCCCTGCAGAACCTGCAGCCCTGGGCTGAAGACAAGAAGGTGACGTCCGTCTCGGGGGTGGCATCTGTGGTGTGAGGCCCCCGTGCCACCCCTTGGAGCAAAGGGGACAGACCTGGCCGCACGCCCCCACAGGGGCCTGAACTTATGGGGCAGAGGCTGCGGGGTGGAGGCTGAATCTCGGTGCCCAGTGCAGATGCAGGCCGGTGGGGCATGTGTGCTGCTGGTGTGCTGCGTGCCTGCCCTGGCTGGGTCTGCTGTGCCGCAGCACCCACGGGATGTCCCCTGGCCAGGCCGCCGGGAGCCCAGGCTCACTGACGCTAAGGATCTGCTGACAGCTGACTTCTCAGTGACCTGTACTGCCAGTGAAAGGGTAAAGCCGGCACAAATGGAAGCCTCGGTTCCATCGGCCAGGGCCCTCCCCATGGGGGCTGGGAACCCCAGCGACTGGCTGGGGCTCTCTTCAAGGCAATACATGCCTATGCCCCCTGGAGGGGGCACAGCTGCCCTGACACCTCCAGGTCCTGCCCACAGCTGCCCCAGTGTCAGAGGCCAGCCCCCCTTTTCTGTTGGGGCTGGAGGCTCCCACCCTCTGCAGTGCCCCATGCTGATGCCCCACGCTGTGCTGCTGCGGCCCTGGGGTGGAGTGAAAGGCCCCCATGGAGTGAAGCAAGGGGCCTTGCCCTGGGGTCACAGGGAGCATGAGGTTGAATGTGGCCCTGGAGCCTGTGGGGTCCAGCTTGTCACAGAGCAATCATGGAGCTTGGGTGGGGAGGGGACTTCACTGCTGGGCACAGAAGACTGGCCAGACTGGGTCTGAGCTATGGTCCATCCAGCCCAGCCCTCTGTTTGTGACAGTGGCCAGGCTGGAGCCAGAGGCTTCCTTGGGAATGAGCAGAACAGCAGGGGGCATGGTGCAGAACCGAGGTGTTCTGGCTTCCCTGTGCTCTACAGATTGAAAGGCTGGGATGGATCCTGGGATCAGCAAGTCTGATCTCCTGCATAACAGGCCCGAGAAGTGCCCTGAACTACCCGGGTGAGTGAGAGCAGATCTTGCAAACATCAAACTCGACTTCAGAATTGCTGGCGATGGAGAATCGAGCCCCACCCTTCGTCAGTTGTTCCTCTGGCTAATTTCCCTCTCTAAAAAAAATGACATCTTCTGTCCAGTCTAAGTTTGTCTAGCTTCAATCTCCAGCCACTGGTTCATTAGCCCTTTGGTTGATAGATCACAGAGTATTTTATGGTCAAATTCCCATCCCCTATGATCATGCCATCCCGTAACCTTCTCTTTGAGCCGGAGTCTATCACTCTCAGGCAGGTTTTCTAATCCCCTTTAATCATTCTCATGGCTCTTCTCTGACCCCCTCCTCTTTATCAACACCCCTCGTGAAGTGTGGGCACCAGCACTGGACACCGGAGACCCGCAGTGGTCGCAACAGTGCCAAATAATGACGTCAAATAAATAGCCTCTGCGCTGAGTGGAGAATCCCCCGTTTACATAGCCCAGGATTCCTTGAGCTCTTTTGGCCACAGCGTTGCCCTGAGAGCTCATGTTCAGCTGATTATCCACCAGTGCCCCCAACGCTTTGTCAGAGTCTCTGCTTCCTGGGGATAGAGCCCCCATCTGGTATGTGTGGGTCACAGCTATGACTTCACGTTTGGTTGTACAGAAACACATGTTTGCTTGGGCCTGGCTTACTGGAGGGAGGGTAGGTCAGACCTGAAGCGGCCCACCCCCTTCCCTTCTGTCATGGGCTCCCTGCTCTCCCTTCCCACCCATCATGGCCAATCAGCCCCTGCCCTGGACGTGTCCTCTTGCCATTTCCCTCTGTCAGGATCTTCCGTGCAGGCCTGGGGTGCAGAGAACAGAGGTGACCGGGTGTCCTGATTTCATAGGGACAGTCCTGCTATGCCAGGCTTTGTCTTATACAGGTGTAGGCTTCCTGCCAGGCTGAGTCAGCAGCAGCGGGGGTTGGTTCAGTATTTAGGGGATCCTTTTCAACAGCACAACTCAAAACTGGCTCAAGTCCCCACCCAGTCACCTGGGACAAGTACACACCACCCCTGGGACACCCCTTGAGGCAACACATCCCCTCTTGCAAGCACAGACACTGGGCACAGAAAAGAGACTTTTAATAAAAGGGGAAAGTAACCGGGCATGAACTTGGGAAAACGCCATGAGCAGGATTCACAAGGGAGCAAAACACCCACCCCAGAGTACGCTGGGCACTTTCCACTTGCCTCAGCTTCTTAAGTCCAGCAACCAAAAGTTCCTTTAATGTGCCCCGCTCCTCACAGCCCCCTCCTGATGTTGTCCTTAGGCAGTGCAGACCCAGAGTTCAGAGGTGCTCGCTGCGCTGCTTGGAGGGTCACCTGCCCTGCCTGCCACTGGCCCCACCTGCTGCTGGCCCTCTGCTCCGCTCTGCTCTGCCCTACCTTGCTGGCCGGCCAATGCACACACACCATCACCTTCTGTCACCAGCTGCTTCTCCACTGCCAGTGAGCACTGCCGGTCCCGAGTTCCAGCCAGCGCTCGTGACTCCAGCTCTCTGTGATTAGAGCGCTTGGGGGGGGGAGGGAGAAGCGATCCCACAACAAGTGATTTCAGCTCTAGGGATCTCGTAACAAAAGGCACTGAGTGGAGCCTTGTCTTTGACGGGTGGGGAGAACCACACCTACAGGTGGGGACACCTGCCCCCCTGCCCCCTACAGGGGTCTGGCTTTCGAGCCCCTTGCTGAGCGAGTTCAGTCCAGTCGAGGGGACTCCTCAGTCAGGACAGGCTGAGCCCAGCTCTGCCGCCCTTTGCTCAGACAATGGGATAGCAAGCGTTCATCACCCCGGCATTCAGGTGAAGAGAGTTTGTACAGGGATTTAACCTAGTCCCAGGTGAAGCTGGTCACACACGCTGTCTGCTGGGTACTGGCGGGGCGGGGGTGTTCAGTGCTGCAAGGGGGAGCTCATTCAGCCCCCAGAGGTGCCTATTACCCCTGCCTCTTGTCCCGCTTCATCACACTTGCTGCCTGGTCACCCTAGTCCTGGATGGGAGAGGCCCCTCCTCCAAATCCCCCAGCCAGCCAACCCTGCCCTGGCAAGCCTGACCCTGCCGCGTTGTAACTGGCACTGGGGGTGGGACGCTGCTGTTGCCATGCTGGGCACACACGCTGTGCAGGGAGGGTGGGGCCTGGCCAGACAGGCACTGTGAGGAGCAGCAGGCTGCAGCTGTGCTGAGAACTGCCTAGGAATGGATCCTGCAGGAAGGGGAGCTCCCTCCCCAGGACAGGTGCCGAGCAGGGTTGTGAATCGCACAGATCCACAGGAGCTCTGCCATGCCCCAGTCCCTTGGAGGAACTCTTCTGTGTGCTGGGCAGCCAAGGCTCCCACTCTTGCTGCAGCGTGGTACATGTGGCCTCAATGTCCGAGACTCCAGCCCTCCTGCTTCACCCCACAAGCTCTGTCCAGCTAGTCCAGCCGAGAGAGTCCTGGTCAGAGGCTTGCCCACACTTCAGGGACCCATATGTGACAAAGTGGGAATTTTTTTGTAATATTTTTATAAGTCCTATGTGTGCCTCAGTTTCTCCCTATGATTTGCATGGCTATCCAGGGAGAGGAAGGGAAGAGAGGACTAAGTTTGTTCTTCAGACAGGCTGAGGTACAGGCGTGTGTGTGTCACCTCCCTCTGTGGGAGGAATGGACAGAGTCATTAAGGAACTGGCTGAAACCATCCCAGGTCACCCAGGGGGCCAGAGAGACAACCTCAGCAGAGATCATGGTGGGAAGGAGAGCTGACAGCCAGAGACTCAGTCTAGGAGGCGGTGAGGCTCCGTGGCCTGCCCTGAGGAAGAGCGGGGCCCCTTGGAGTCTGCCACACTGAAGGGCTCCTCCAAGAGACTGTTGAAAAGCTTGGGCGTGGCACATAAGAACGTAAGAATGGCCAGTTGAGTCAGACCAATGGTCCATCTAGCCCAGGGTCCTGTCTGCCCACAGTGGGGAATGAACAGAACAGGGCAATTTAACAAGTGATCCAGCCCCTGTCGTCCAGTCCCAGCTTCTGGCAGTCAGAGATTTAGGGTCCCCTGGAGCAGGGGGTTGGGTCACTGACCATCCTGGCTAACAGCCATTGTGATGGTCCTGTCCTCCAGGAGTTTGGTTAATTCTTTTTTGACCCCAGTTATACTTTTGACCCTCACAACATCCCCTGGAATGTGTGTTGTGTGAACAAATACTTCCTTTTCTTTCTTTTAAACCTGCTGCCATTAATGTCACTAGGTGAGCCCTGGTTCTTGTGTTATGTGACAGAGTAAATAACGCTTCGTGAGTCATGTTCTCTACACCAGTCATGATTTTATAGATTTTTCTCATGTCCCCTCTTGGTCGTCTCTTTTCCAAGCTGAACAGTCCTGGTCTTTTTACTCTGGCCTCATATGGAGGCCATTCCACACCTTTAATAATTTTTGTTGCCCTTCCTCTGCACCTTTTCCAATTCTAATGTATTTTATGAGCTGGGGTGACCAGATCTGCATGCGATATTCATGGCGTGAATGTACCATGGATTTACAGAGCATCCTTGTGATATTTTCTGTCTTATTATCTAGTCATTACCTAATGGTTCCTAACATTATGTTAGCTTTTTTGACTGCTGTTGCACATTGAGTGGATGTTTCCAAAGAACTATCCATGATGACTCCAAGGTCTCTTTCCTAAGTGGTAACAGCTAACTTAGCCCCCATCATTTGATATGTATGGTTGGGATCATATTTTCCAGTGTGAATTACTTTGCATTTATCAACGTTGAATTTCATCTGCCATTTTGTCACCCAGTTTTGTGAGATCCCTTTGTAACTCTTCGCAGTCTGCTTTGGGCTTAACTATCTGTGTATCATCTGCAAACATTGCCACCTCACTGTTTACTCTCTTTTTCAGGTCCTTTATGAATATGTTGAACAGCCCAGGTCCCAGTAGAGACCCGTGGGGGACCCCACTATTTATCTCTCTCCATTCTGAAAGCTCTCTATTCCTCCCCTTTGTTTCCTATCTTTTAACCAGTTACTGATCCGAGGATCTTCCCTTTTATCGCATGACAGCTTACTTTGCTTAAGAACCTTTGGTGTGGGATCTTGTCAAAGACATTCTGAAAATCCAAGTACCCTATAGCCACTGGATTACCCTTGTCCAAATGCTTGCTGACCCCCCCCCAAAGAATTCTAGTAGATTGGTAAGGCATGATTTCCCTTTACAAAAACCATGTTGACTCTTCCCCAGCAAATCGTATTCATCTATGTGTCTAATAATTCTGTTCTTTACTATAGTTTCAACCGATTTGCCTGGTACTGAATTTAGGCTTACTGGCTTGTAATTGCCGGGATCGCCTCTGGAGCCTTTAAAAAAAAATCAGTATCATATTAGCTATCCTCCAGTCATCTGGGATAGAAGCTGATTTAAATGATAGGTTACATACCACAGTTAGTAGTTCTGCAATTTCATCTTTGAGTTCCTTCAGAACTCTTGCATGAATACTACCTGGTCCTGGTGACTTATTACTGTTTAATCTATCGGTTTGTTCTGAAACTTCCTTTATTGATGCTTCAGCCTGGGACAGTTTCTCAAATTTGTCACCGAAAAAGAATGGCTCAGGTGTGGGAATCTCCCTCCCATCCTTGGTAGTGAAGATCAACGCAAAGTATTCATTTAGCTTCTCTCCCACAGCCTTGTCTTTCTTGACTGTTCCTTTAGCACATTGTTTAGCAGACTTCCTGCTTTTGATGTACTTAATTTTTTTTCTGTTAGTTTTTGTGTCTTTGCTAGTTGCTCTTCCAATTCTTTTTTGGCTTGCCTAATTATACTTGATTTGCCAGAATTTACATTCTTTTCTATTTTCCTCATAGGATTTTACTTCCAATTTTTAAAGGATGTCTGTTTGCCTCTAGCCACCTCTTTACTCTGTTGTTTAGCAATGGTGGTGTTTTTACTGCCTTTTAAAATTTTTGATTTTGGGTATATGTTTAGTTTGAGCTTGTATTATGGTGTAATTATAGCGTTTTCATGCAGTTTGCAGGCATTTCACTCTTGTGACTATTCCTTTTAGGTTCTGTTTAACTAGTTTTCTCATTTTTGTGTAAGTTTCTCTTTTGAAGGTAACTGCTATTTTGTTGGGTTTCTTTGGTATTTTCTCCCCTACAAGGATGTTAAATTTAATTACATTATGGTCGCTATTACCGAATGGTTCAGCTATAGTCACCTCTTGGACCAGATCTTGAGCTCCACTTAGGATAAGATCAGGAATTGACTCTCCCCCCATGGGTTCCAGGACTAGCTACTCCAAGAAGCAGTTGTTAATGGTATCTAGAAATTTTAATCTCTGCATCCCATTCTGAAGTGACATGTTCCCTGTCACTATGGGGATAGTTGAAATCCCCCATTATTATTGGGTTTTCTGCCTTTGTAGCCTCTCTGACCACCCTGAGTATTCCACAATCACTGTCACCACCCTGGGCAGGTCATCAGTAGTAGCCCTACTGCTATCCTCTTTTTGCTCAGCAGAGAATTTTTATCCGTGGAGATTCTGTGGTGCTGATTGATTCATTGAAGATTTTTATTACATTGGACTCTTTGCTGTCACATATAGCACCACTCCCCACCTGCATGACCTACTCTGTTATTCCTGTTTGTTCTGTACCTGGTATTACTATGTTCCATTGAGTATCCTCGTCCCACCACGTTTCTGCGATGCTATAATGTGAGAATGTTGAGAAGACAGCAGGCACTCTAGTTCATCCATCTTCGTATTTGGACTTCTAGCTTTTATATACAAGCACTTATAAAACTAGTTACTATTTAGTTGTCTGCCTCCACGTGGTGTCATTGAACGGGACTCGGTTTTTGTATGACTTTTCAGCTCCTGCCTGCACTTACGAACTTCTACCCTCTTCTCTTTACTAGGATACAAATCCCGCCAAGGCATGTCTCTGTCTGAACTGTGTGCTGCTCCGCACTGTCAGCTTTCCAGCCTGCAGTTGAAAAGCCCTACAACCTTTGTAATTCGACATGCCAGCTATCTAGTTCCGGTTTGGTTTAGGTGGAGCCCGTCCTTCCTCTATAGGCTCCCCCTTTCCCAGAAGGTTCCCCAGCTCCTAATAAATCTAAACCCCTCCTCCCTACACCATCATCTCACCCATGCATTGAGACCCTGCAGTTCTGCCTGTCCAACCGGCCCTGCACATGGAAGTGGCAGCATTTCAGAGAATGCTACCATGGAGGTCCTGGATGTCAATTTCTTACCTGCCTAAATTTGGCCTCCAGGACCTCTCTTCGATCCTTCCCTATGTCACCGATACCCACATGTACCACAACCACTGGCTCCTCCCCAGCACTACACATACATCTGTTTATGTCTCGAGAGATCCGCAACCTTCGCACCCGACAGGCCAGTCACCCTGCGGTTCTTCGGGTCACTGCAAGCCCAGCTCTCTGTTACTAATGCGAGTCCCCCGTTACCATTACCTGTCTCTTTCTAATACCTGGCATTTCCTCCCCGGAGAGGTGTCCTCAGTGCGAGAGGAGACCATGACATCACCTGGAAGGAGGGTCCCAACTATGGGATCATTTCCCTCCACTCCAGTTTGATTTTCTCCTTCCCTGAGACTTTCACTCTCCTCAGCAGCACAGAGGCTGTCAGACCAGGGTGGGACCCACTCCATTGTGTCCCGGAAAGTCTCCTCTGTGTTCCTCTCTGTCTCCCTTAGCTCCTCCAGCTCAGCCGCCCTGCTCTACAGGCAGAGCCCGTATGTGTCTCTGAGGGCCATGAGCTGCTTGCACTGAGTACAAACGTACGCCACCTGCCCACCGGGCAGGTATCACACATGCTGCATTCAGTGCAGAAACTGTCTCTTCCCCATGCTGTTGCTGCATGTCTGCTGGCATTTGTTTCACTCTAGCAGGGGGTTGTTTCTTCTCTGGCATTGTGTTTGGGGGAGACATTACTGGCCTCAGGGTAGAGTAAGTTAGGTGCATTTGGCGTTCACCCTCCCTCACTAAACTCCCCTGGTCGCGTAGAAGCTGGCTTTCAAAACCCTGTCTCCTCCTCCAGGGATCCTCAAGGGTTTAGGGATCAAAGGAGGATAGGATAGTGTGTCCTTGGAAGGGAAGCTCTCAGTGTAGCCTGGCAGGCGGCTAGGCTCAGCCAAGGAAGCCCCAACAAACTCACTCCCCAACCCCCGAGTCAAGGAGTCGCTGCTCCTTCTTCACCCGGAGACCTTCCCAGCCCGTCATCTGCTTGCTGTCTGCTCGCGGCCTCCCTAGCCCGGGCACTGGTGCCCAGCAGGCTTTCTAACCAGAGCAGGGCGATCAGTCCCCTGGGCGCCAGCGTGGGATGGCCCTTAGGTTCACACAGAGATCTATGGGTTAAGGCATGGCTCAGACTGGCTGATGCCAGGGCTCCTTTGAGCTGTGCCACTGTAGGAACCGTCTTCGCTTCCTGCCTCTGGCAACGTCTACCTGGCAAGCACTGCAGCGGTCTGACTGCAGTGCTTCAGTGAAGCCCTGTCTAGGCATGGCGAGGGCTCTGCCCTCAGCGCAGGTACCACACCTCCCCGAGAGCGAGGTGGCAGCTAGGTCCATGGGCAAATTTCCCCATCCACACAGCAGTGTACAGCGAGACTAGGTCAGTTTAACTGCTTTGTTCAGGGCTGTTGATTTTTCATACCCCTGAGCAACGCAGAGCTAGTCACCCCATTTCCCAGTGTGGCCTGGCCTTTGTCTGCACCGAATACATAGGCCTGGGCTCCATAGAAAATGAGGTCAGCCTGGCCGGGTTGCGCAGTGGTGTGAAAAAGCCACACCTGCGTGATCTAGTGCCGTAGTTCAGCTGCCCCACGTCCCACCGTAGATGGTGCTAGATTGATGGCAGCATTCGTCCCTCAACCTGGCTGCCGCCTCGTGGGAAGTTGGACTAAAACTCTCTGCAGCAATGGGAGAGTAGCTCCCTGTTACACTGGCACACGGCAGTGATGCTGCTGTAGTGTTTGAAGCAGAGACAAGCCTTTACATTGCCCTAGCTACATCCCTCGTGGGTTTGAAAACTACCCTGAGCGTGGCAGTTCAGCCGGCCTAAGCCCCGCTGTGGACAGTGCTTGGCAAAGGAGGAATTCTTCTACCAGCCTGGCTCCCGCCTCTCAAAGAAGTGAATTAACCACAGTGATAGAAAAGCCCCAGCCGGCCCTGGGCCGAGCATGCACTGCAGCGTAGCCCAGGTAAGAGGCTGGTTCTGAGACCAGTTATTTACTCTGCCTCCTGCACCTTGCCCATTGTCCTGCTGAATTCACCCAGCCAAGCTAGCCGTCAATTCTTCAGTCCTTGGGGTTTTCCTTGTCTCCTGGGCTGGGCCTGGCCAGCTCATCTGCCCCATTCCTATCCCCCGGGCAGCACAGGGACAAAGCACCTCATGGCGCCTGCTCTTCACCATGGGTGACTAATACTAGTACAAAGCACTGAGGGAAACTGAGGCACACATAAAAATGTTAGCAAAATTCCCACTGTCATCCGGGGGCAGCTGGCTCTTGGCCATATTGTATGCCCACCCACTGGGTGAGCCCTGGACTCCTTGTTCCAGCACTCCCTGGCTGCTCTCTGTCCCTCTCTCCATCTGTGGTGGCTCCATCTCTCCCTACCAGTCCTGGCCAGACACCTCAAATAGCAGCTTCCTCCTCCCCAGCCCTGGCCCCGAGTTGGTGGAGGAGCCTGGCTTGCAACCACAGCGCTATTGACCCCGTGTCCCGTCTCCTTTCTGAGACCCCTGCACGCCTGCCTCACTCCCAAGTCCTGGCCTCATGCCCATGGGGACACCCCAGCCAGGGCCCTTCCATTTCCCACCCAGCTCTGGGGCCTGAGTGTGGGCCCTGGCACAGGAGCATAGCAGCTGCGGAGAACAGCACTATCTCCTGGGGCTGGGAACCGCGCGTGCAGCATGGGCAGGCTAGAGTCGCTGGGTGCTGCTGTCCCTGCGGGGGGAGCCCCAGGGTCGGGGGTTAGCAGGGAAAGCCTCTCCTCTGCCTGAGTCCCAGGGCCAGAGGCAGGCTGGGCTAGGCCCCTGCGTGGCCCTGGAGAACCTCGCCAAGCCCTCGCTGCCCTGCTCCCCACATGGCTCAGAGCCCGGGCTGGCCCTGCCCCTGCGCCCAGCAGCGTGCTGGGAGCCTTTGACACTCACGTGCCCTGTGAGACAGGCCAAGCAGCGGGGAACGGGAGTAGAGGGGCAGGGGCTGGAGGAGCCATGGCCCAGCCAGCATGTGTTCTGGGGGCCTGACTGTGCGGGCTGCACGTGGACCCAGGCATCCTGCAGCCATGTGTCACTGCACTAGAGCCCCACTCACTGGGGGCCATGACCCTCTCTGGTTGGGGGTCGGACAGGGCTTGTCTGCCTGCCCTAAGGACACAGACCTCCCGACCCCTGAAGCCCACCAGCCAACCGAAGGAGTGGGGGGGGGGCAGGGACGCCACAAACCTGTCATCCTGAGCCCCAACACCACAGTGAAGGGTGGCGGCAGGCTGCCTCCCCACCACAAGTCTAGGTCCTGAGTGCGAAATCAGGTGCTTCCGTGGGGCCCAGCCCAAAGCTTGCCCTGCCCTGAGCTAAGGGCAGCAGTCGGCGGGGGCGGAGAAATTCCTGGACCCTTCGGCCATGGCTCTCACAGACCCAACCCCTGCAGCCCGGGTCATGGGCACAGACTGGCCCTGGCGTGCCAGTCCTCGTCAGGCCTGGGGGTGGCACTTGCTGCCCTGGGCATGGAGCCTAGGCTCAATATGCGTGTGTGCGCGCGCAGGAGGAAGGGGATGAGGCTGGGCTGCGGAGGGGTGTTAGCAGGAGGTTGGGCGCTGTGGGGCAGAGGTTGGGGAGGTCAGTTGGGGGTGATACTGAAGGTCCTGTTCCCACAGAGATCTGCTGTGTGTGAGGGTAACCTGGCCCAGCCCCCCCCTCCCCTTGGCCAGCCCCAGGGCAGCTGTCAGACACAGAGCAGCGGCGTGCCCAGGGCAGGGCGAGCCCTGCTTATCCCCCCAGCCCCCCAGACCCTCTCCACAGTGAGACTCGCTGGCTCCAGGGGGTGGGAGTGGGGCTGACCCCGTACCCTGCATGAGCGTGGCCCAGCTGGGCACCCAGGAAACCCGGCAGAGTAACTGCATGGCCGAGCCACGCGGCCCATGCCCCAGACCTGCCCCTCACCTGACAGGGAGCTGCCCTTGGGTGAGGGGGCAGGGGCTGTGCCCCAGCATGCCTGCTGCTAGCGCCACTGCGTGGGGTGCGGGGGGGTGCAGGCGGTCCAGGGGCTGTGCCAAAGGGGCAGAGCCATGAGCCAGGCTGGCTCCAGGGCGGCCCGCATCGGAAGGAGGCAGTGGTGTGACCAGACAGGGTTAATGGTACTTGAGCTTTCCGTGCCCTTTGCTGGCTCAGGGACCCCTTGGGGTCCCCCCATGGTCAGGGGCTGCCCCCCAGCAGGGCCCTGATCCACTGCCTGCCCGGGGCTAGCTCGGCCCCTCCGTGCGGTGTCTGGCTCCCCGGGGCAGGGAGGGGCAGGCATTGGGCCCCATCACAGCGCAGCCTCCGGTGGCTCTGCTGAGGCAATGCAACAGCCCTCCTGCTGGCAGCTGTTTCCCGCGGGCCCACAGTCCATCGCTTGGGTGATTGCAGGCCCCACGCGCTCCCAGCCAAGCCCCACACATGCCCCGGCCCCGGCCTGGCAGGACCCGCCTGTATAGGGAGACGCATTTGTGGGGCTGGCCGGAGCGGGGGAGGGAGCCAGGTTTGGGGGGGGGGAGAGCTGGATTGGGGGGGTCTGGGAGGAGCAGGAGCACATGGGATGGGGGAGGCCAGCTGTACCCTACCTCCCCCCTCCCCAAGACAGTGGGAGGGGGAACTTGCCCTCAGGCATTTTGTCTCGGCCCCCCTGATTGGTGCACTATGAAGATCAGGGGCCAGAGAAGGGGGCGGGGAGCTCAGACCCAGCTTACAGCTGCCCTTCTGGGGGGGGAGGGGGGCATGTGTGGGTGAGTCACTGTGTGTGTGTGACTGCACATATCACTACCTGTGTATCCATGTGTGTGTATCCCTGTGTGTGACTGCACGTAGCACTGTGTGTGTGTGTGTCTGCGTGTTGCAGCCTCCTCACTCCCCTTCCCACTGGGTCCCTGAGGTTTAAGGCTTGGCGTGAAAGAGGCGCCCCCCCCCCCCCCCCCCCCCCCCCTGGGGGCCGGCCCCGGGGGGGCCCCCTCCCCGCCACAGGACCCCAGCCCCCAGCTGCCTGGTGGGGGAGCTGTTCACTCACTCCCCATGTCCTGGGGACCCAAGGCAGTGCCCAGCCCTCTCTGGTCAGGTCCCATCTGCTCCAAACCAAACCCAGCAGAACAGTGGCCCCCTTCCTGCCCTGCCCCACCCCTGGACAGCCTGGCCCAGCCCCACTTGCTGCAGCTCCCACCCCGACCCCCACAGTATCCCCTGCTCGGAGAGGCCCCCTGCCCCACCAGTCCCCAGTGCAGCCTGGCTGCCCATGCATCCATGTCACACTCAGGGCTGAGCCCAGCACCTCGGGCCTGGAGCGTGACTCGGTGATGAGAGTAACACAATTGTGTGAGCCCCAGCCACACATGATGTCCTGGTCACACTCAGAGCCCAGCATCCCACACACACGTTTCCTGGCCAGGGCCAGAGCGGAGCAGGTGTCCCAGGGTAACAGCTGCAGAGAGATGGCCCCAGTCTGGGCAGGGGGGACCCCTCAGATCCTGGGGGCGCTGGAGGTCGCACCCCAGCCCTGCTGGGGGTGGTGGATGCAGGGGGGGACCTGAAGGGAGGCGGGCCCCAGCGTGAGGCCCATTCGCTGCTGGTTGCTTCTCCCTCCCTCACCTCTTCCTGGCTCCTTCGCTCCGAGAACCAGGGAACTGCTACTGGCTGCAGCGTGCTCTGATTGGCCACCGCGCAGTGGAGCTGGGGGGGGGGCAGGCCCTATATAATGGCAGGGGCACTGCAGCATTTTGGCAATTGGTGCAGAGTGTTGCCTGCTGCAGCTGCTGCTAGTCTGGCCTCCCTGCTCCAGGCCCAGCCTCACTCACCCCCCCCCGCAGCTGCGGCCCGGCCGCCGGACCCCCGGTGGCCAAGATGAGCTATGACCCCTATGGCTTCCGCAAGCCATGGCAGGAGTACCGCAGCGTCCGCTCCACCAAGTCCACCGTCTCCTCCTCCCTGTACGCCCTGCACCGGCCCGCGCTGGCCCCCGCCAAGCGCTCTGTGCAGGTCGCCACCCTGCCCAGCTCCCTGGAGAAGTTTGATCTGTCCCAGGTGAGCAGCCTGAACACGGAGCTGCTGGGGCTGCGGGCCCAGGAGAAGGAGCAGCTGGTCGACCTCAACGACCGTTTTGCCACCTACACGGAGAAGGTGCACCAGCTGGAGCAGCAGAACAAGGTGCTGCGGGTGCAGCTGGAGGCTCTGCGGCAGAAGCAACATGAGCCCTCGCGCCTGCACCTGCTCTACCAGCAGGAGCTGCGCAGCCTGCGTGGGCTGCTGGAGGCAGAGGTGGGCGAGAAGATGCGCCTGGAGGCCAGCCGGGAGCAGCTGCACAACACCTGCAGCCAGCTGAAGGGGCGGTACGAGGCAGAGGCGCAGCTGCGGCTGCAGGCCGAGGAGACGCTGCGCAAGGTGCGGGAGGAGGCCGGCCAGGCCGCGCTGGCCAACAGCGACGTGGAGGGCAGCATCGGCTCCCTGCTGGAGGAGATCGCCTTCCTCCGCAAGGTCTTTGGGGAGGAGAGTGCCGAGCTGTCAGCCCAGCTGCAGGCGGCCAGCCTGACGGTGGACGTGAGCCTGGCGGGAGCCAAGAAGCCCGACCTGGCAGCTGCGCTGCGGGAGATCCGGGCGCAGTATGAGAAGCTGGCCAGCAGGAACATGCAGGCGGCCGAGGACTGGTACCGCACCAGGTTCGCCTCGGTGGCCGAGCTGGCCAGCAGGAACAACGAGGCGGTGCGGTCCATCCGGGAGGAGACAGCCGAGTATCGGCGCCTGCTGCAGTCCCGCTCGGCCGAGGTCGAGGCCCTGCGCGGCGTCATCGACGCCCTCAATCGGCAGCTGGAGAGCATGGAGGACAGGCAGAGCGGGGAGATGGCCACATACCAGGTGAGGCTGGGACCAGCTATGGACCAGCAAGGCTAGAGCTGCCCAGGACCTCCCCCCCAGGCGGCACTGGGCCAGTCCTCCGGGCTCTCCCCCCTGCCTGCGCTGGGGAGGGGCAGGCACAAGGAGGGAGCCTGGGAAATGTTGGAGCCATTGGCCGGGTTGTTTGAGGGGCGCCGGGGCAGACAGCATCCTGGGGGGACAAGGAGCGAGGGGGCTGAGTGGGGCAGGGGGAGCAGAGTTTCCCCCTCAGTGAGCAGAGGCCTGGCTGCACATGCCAATGCCTTCTGCCCCGCAGCAGGGGGGCTGCCCCACTCTCCAGCACAGAGGGATGATGCTCCCTGGCCCCTGCGCTTGGCTCGGAGCTGCCATGCAGGGGTCAGAAGAAGTGCCACGTGCACCTGGTGCAAAGCCCCTGGAGGTGAGCGGGCCATGCCCTGGCAGTATTGGAGGGCACTGGGTCTGTCTGGCCCCATCTCCCTGGCCAAGGCTGGGAGCCCCTGTGTGGGGACAGGCAGAGCTCGAAGAGTGGGCCTGGGAGCACCTCTGGCCGTGGGGCGCTGGGTGTGGGGCCTGGGTCAGGTGCTGGGGTATCCTGGGCAGGCCCTGGCTGGCCGGGGGAGAGCGGTGGTGAGTCTCCTGTCCCAGGGAAGGTGCCAAGACCCAGCTGGCCAGCCAGCGGGGTATGTGGCTTGGAGCCGGGGGTGCCCCCATGGGCTCAGGGCTGAGAACGATGCCGGGGGCCCATGCGGGGGCCTCTTTCTCTGCCCAGGAGCGGGTGGCCGAGCTGGAGCAGGAGATCAGCGAAGCCAAGCAGGAGATGGCGCGGCACCTGCGTGAGTACCAGGACCTGCTCAACGTCAAGATGGCTCTGGACATCGAGATCGCTGCCTACAGGTACTGTCCCCCAGCCCATCCCTCTGCCCCCCCCTTCCCCCACCGCCCAATAGGCTGCACGAGGATGGGGCTGTCGCCAGGAGGCGGGCTGCAGGCTGCACTGCATCAGGTCTCCCGGGTTCGGTTCCCAGCCCTGCCCCGGGTCCTCCGCTCGCCCCAGTGTGGTGGGGAGAAGGCGCCTGACCCCACTCTGATGGGGGAGGAGCCCGGGATTACGGGAAGCCCTACAGCTCTGCCTGCCCTGGCCAGGACACCAGCCCCACATAGGCCCTGTGGCCCAGACGTCCCGGCTGTTCCTCCACGTCCTGGACCGCGTGGCTGGACGAGGCCCCGCCCCTTCATCTTGTTGGGGCAGGGGCGCCGTGCACGCCCGCCGTGCGGGCTCCCCCAGGCCCAGGAGCAGTGCAGCCGTGCAGCTGCTCTCTGCGCGTGTGCCTGGCGGGGGCTCCTGGGAGTGCGGGTGGGAGGCTGAACTCTGCAATCCCCTGGGATCTCTTTCAGGAAACTGCTGGAGGGAGAAGAGATCCGGCTGAGCTACTCGTCTCCGCTGTGATCAGCAGGGCCCCAGCCGCAGCAGAGCAGCCCCCTTCACTCCCCGGTCATGCCCCACGCTCTGCCCCCCACTCTGCCCCATCCCCTTCACACCCCTCCTGGCATTTGCTGATAGGTGGTGAGAGGGCACCGTGCCAGGGCACCCCCAGCGCCCGTCCCATTGGCTGCAGCCCCCGGAGCTTGTTGCCCCATCTGCGCTCTCTGCCCCAGCCAGTGGGCACAGGCCCTAGGCCCCACGTCACCACTGCAGGGAGGGGCCGGGCGTGTCCTGGCCTCCAGCCGCTCCCATGCCAGCCCTGCTCTGCACTGAGCACAGGCCACGCCCTGCTGGACAAGCCTTCCTACGGGTGGGACATGTCCTGCAGCCCCCATGGGCCCATGCCTGCCCCGGGCAGCTCTTGGCTCCAGCCGGGCTCCCTGGTGCCATCCTCCTGGCACTGCGGCTTCAGGCAGCTGCTCACAGAGCCTGAGCTGCCATATATACAAGTGACGTGCCCCGGGCCGGGTCACCGCCTCGGAGTCGAACCACAAACGCCTGCCCTCTCCGGATCCTGGAGGGTGAAACCACACGCGATGTCCCCCTCGGAGACGTGTGCCCAGCCTGGCACGCCGAGGGCGCACTGCAGCAGCACCTGGGGCAGCATGGTGCCTAGGCTGGCAGACCGCACCGCTGGCGGCTGGCAGGGCTGCCCAGGGCCCACCCCTGCTGTAACAGGGCAAAGAGCACAGCGAGGGACGGCAGCGTGGGACCCTGTGCCCCAGCCCTGCTGCAAGACCCCCCTTAGAGCTGCCTCCCACCGTGGGGTGTGCCCCACACACAGGGGTGATCCCACAGATCCCTGTAGCCAGCCCATCCTCTGCTGCAGGCAGGGTCAGAGCCACAGCTGGGCATCGTCCCCCGGGGAGCCCCCGTACAGGGGCGGCTGCGGCTGATCAGAGCAGTGCCCCCTGCTGACAGCTACAGGGACCCTCATCTCCGCCCATCACCATCATCATTGCACCAGCCGCCCTTTCGGAGCAGTGCCAGGCCGGGCCTGCAATGGAAGCGTCTCAATAAAAGCCCCACGGCGTTCACATGAACCCGGGACTCCGTTGCTGTGGCTGGTGAGAACCAGGAGGGGGCCATGAGCAGAACCCTAATATGCAGCAGCTATGGGACCATGATCACCACAGTGCCTCCTGCTGGGAAAGGTGGGGGCTGGGGTAGTGGGAGCCTGCCCCCCCCCCCACATGTGCACTGTACCACCCGCTGTGCAGCCATGCTGAACGGCCCATCAGGGGGCAATATGGGGTGTGAACTGCTCCACTGGGCTATGTGTCAGGCGTGCCCAGGCCCAGGGCTGTGGAGCCGTGTGAAAGGCGTCTGGACAGGACCCTCCTGCAGTGCAACACCCCGTGGGCCGCACACTCAGCTGGGCCAAGTGTCCTTGGCTTCAGCACCGCCGGGGTCTGGCTTAGGCGCCATCAGCCCCCCCGTTCCACGCCAGGAGCTCCCTGCAGTGAGTCCCCTGGGTGGGACACCTGGGGATCCCGCACCCTCCCCACAGGGGCTGTGCACCCCAACATCCCAGCCAGCCATGACGCAGCCAGCGAGGTGAGATGGGACGGTTCGTTAGTCACTGGGAGGGGGATGCGGCGTAGAACAGATCTTGTTAGCATGGAAAGCTGGAAGTTACAGCACAGTCTGTCCTGGGGAGACCCAGAGCCCTCAGCTCGCCTCCGACCCCCAAACCAGGAGACTAAGCAACTTCAGGCAGCCCCGCCAGTCATGCCCAGCTGCCCTCCACCACCCTTTGTCACTTTCCTGGCCAAGCCAGTCAGTGGCCTCCATTGCTCTCTGTTCTCCAACTCCTGCTCCTGGCTCCTTGCAGGGGGTGGGCCCCGGCCATCTGCTACCAGGTTAGTGTGTCTGGGCCCAGGTAGCTAGAGAGCAATCACACCTGCCTACTAGGGCCTCTTCAATGAGCACCCCTGCCTTAGCCCACCATGCAGATACTTGTGTAATGCACAAGGGAAACTGAGGCACACAAAGTATTCACACAAAACATTAAAAAATTCCCACTTTGTCGCACTCCTGAATAAGGAGGGTGCAGGGGTGCAAACTCCCCCACTGAGACATACTGTCCAGAGCTGTGAACTGCCCCCACTGGGAAATACTGCCTGAGGCGGGGGGGGCGGTGGTGGAGCTATAGCACATCAGGGGGGAAGGGGATACGCTACATCGGGGAGACCTGCCTGGGATGGAGGGGGATATTTCAGAACTATGCGTGCCCAGTTTCCCTCTGCCTTGCTCCTCCGTGCAGGAGTGGGATGGCTGCGTGTGGGGCACGGGCCAGGCAGTGCGGCACAATGGGCAACCTCAAGAGCCAGGGCAGTCACACCCAGCGCCCAAGGAGCCGCAGAAGAAGGCATCTCTCCACCCCCAGCAGGGAAGCTGAGCAGAGAGCGAATAAGGCCTGAGACAGGCCAGGGGCTTGGGAAGTAGGGGGAGTGGTAGATACCCTGGAAGGCAGGGGTAAGATACAGAGGGACCTAGACACATTGGAGGATTGGGCCAAAAGAAATCTGATGAGGTTCAACAAAGACAAGTGCAGAGTCCCGCACTTAGGACGGAAGAATCCCATGCACAGCTACAGACTGGGGACCGACGAGCTAGGCAGCAGTTCTGCAGAAAAGGATCTGGGCGTTACAGTGGATAAGAAGCTGGATACGAGTCAGCAGTGTGCCCTGATTGCCAAGAAGGCTAATGGCATATTGGGCTGCATCAGTAGGAGCATTGCCAGCAGATCGCGGGAAGTGATTATTCCCCTCTATTCGGCACTGGTGACACTGCATTTGGAGTTTTGGGCCCCCCACTACAAAAAGGATGTGGACAAGTTGGAGAGAGTCCAGTGGAGGGCAACAAAAATGATTAGGGGGCTGGAGCACAAGACTTGAGAGGCTGAGGGAACTAGGCCTATTTAGTCTGCAGAAGAGGAGAGTGAGGGGGGATTTGATAGCAGCCTTTAACTACCTGAAAGGGGGTTCCAGGGAGGATGGAGCTAGGCTGTTCTCAGTGGTAGCAGATGACAAAACAAGGAGTGATGGTCTCAAGTGGCAGTGGAGGAGGTCTGATTGGATATTAGGAAAACTTTTTCACTAGGAGAGTGGTGAAGCACTGGAATGGGTTACCTAGGGAGGTGATGGAGTCTCCATCCTTAGAGGTTTATAAGCTGCAGCTTGACAAAGCCCTGGCTGGGATGATTTAGCTGAGGTTAGTCCTGCTTTGAGTCCCTCCAACTCTGATATTCTATGACTCTATGAAGAAGCCGCTTGCTCTCACCAGGGACACGGCCTGGCCAGGAAGCCTCTGCAGTTTGGCTGGTGGCTCCCCATGGCTTGGCCTGATAGCCCATGCCCCCCACCCTTGGGCTTTGTGCTGCAGCTGTGGCTGAGTGACAAGCCCATCTGTGACCTGCGAGCCCTGTCCTTGCAGCTTGGATGGGCTGGGGGATGAGGCCCTGAGAGGGTGTGGCCAGGCCTATCACAGGGGACTGGCTCAGCTGGACTTGCAGGGCACAGTTCCTGGTGGGCAGCCGGGGATGAGGGGAGGGGATTGGCTGGCGCCCAGAGGCTAGGGGCTGTAGCAGAGGGGCTGTGGCAGAATGGGGCCCTCTTGTGGCGTCTGCATTACTAGAGTGGGTCCTCCCAGGGACCGCTTAAAAGCCAGGGCATAGCACAGAGCCTGTGGCTTGGTGACAATACGGGGGTGTGTGTGGGGAGGGGAAGGGGGGCGGGGGGGCTATAACACGTGGGGGGTGCAAACAGCCCCCGCTGGCCTATGGGCTGTCCCATTCACAGGCAGGGTGCTCTGAAACCACTCACAAGCGAGCCAGGACTCCTGTCCCATCCTGTGGGTCCCTGCTTAGAATTACACGCTCACTAGTGCAGTCACCTCCCAGCCGAGCTCTGAATTTGGAGCATGATGCACCCTGTACTGCTGGGAGCAGCATGGTGAGTCGTCCCCCCTCCCTTTCCTCCCAGAGGGGACGTCTGGGGTGGGGGCCCTGAAATGCCCCCCCCCCCAACAGGGCCCTGCATCTGCCTCCCTGTGCCTGGCCCTGGACCCACCTGCCTGTGCCTGGCCCTGCAGTCAGAAGCAATTCTCGGCCTGCGTGGAAACAGCAGGTTCATTAGTGGCCAGGAGTGCAGCACAGAGCACGGACTGTGTTAGAACACAGGGAGCAGGAAGTTACAGTGAAGTCCGTCTTGGGGGACTAGAGCCCAGTTGGGGCTCTCCTTTTCTCCCCTGAAACCCCACACAGGGGACTCCTGACCCTCGCTTCCAGCTAGCCAGCCCCACTCAGACACTCACCCTCTCACCTTGCCTTTCTTCTCCCTGGGCAAGGAGGTCACCTGACCTCCCCCCCCCAACTCCTCCGGCTGGCTCTGCGCTGAGAGTGGACTCCAGCCATGGTCTGTGCAAGCAGCTAGAGCCAACCACCCTGGCAGCTAGTGGTCACTACAAGGATTGCACACCCGAACGCCGCCACCTAGATGGGAAACTGAGGCACACATACCGTATTCAGAGACAACAGTTAGAACATTCCCACTTTGTCACAATACCACAGGGCACGGGTGTGTGCAAACAGCCCCTGCTGGGCTACACTGCACAGTGTGTGGGTGTGTGCAGCCAGCCATTGCTAGGGTATAACATGGGGGGGGTGAAAACTGCCCCTGCTGGAACATACGTGTGCAAACTGCCTCTCCTGGGATAGAGCATGCTGGAGTGGGGGAGTGATGCGTGTGTGACGGACTGAGAATTTTTCATACAATTTTTGTGAATATTGGGTGTGCCTCAGTTCCCCCATGTGGTGCATAGTTAACTAGGCAGGGGAAAGGATTGTTGCCAGCAGTCCAGGTGTGACTGACACCTGGCTGGCTGAGGCCGGGGCTCCAGGCTCATGGAGCATCCCAGAAGACAATGGCCACTCCAGTTGCCCCAGCATTTACTACCTGACGATGGATGGCCACGGATGGCTCCCCGCTCCAGAGGAAGTCAGCCCAGGTTTGACCAGCTGGAGAACAAAATGCTAAGGAGGAGTCTGGGTGACAATGGAACAAGGACAAAGGCCTGGGACAGGGCTGGGTGGGGTGGGCTAAGTATGGGCTGGAGGCAGGAGAGAGGCTCCTGGCCTGGGACTACAGCTGAGTAGAGGGGTCAGAGGCAGGCTCTGGGCTGACTCTGATGGACCAGGCTGTAATGTGCTGTTCTCTGTGTTAACTGTCTACACTGTGTCCAGCCATCTAAGAACCACCTGCTGTCACTCCAGTTCAAGGACATTGGGGGTGCACTACTCCCTTTGGGGGTGTGTTGCCAGGCGCTCATGGCATGACATGGGTGCTGAAGGCGCCGAAGTTCGGTCTCAGGAGGTGGGAGAGCCAAGGGGCTGACCCCAGTGACAAAGTGTGACCCCAAGGGGGCTGACACACCGAAGGAGTCCTCCCAGGGGCTGTTCCAGAGCCATGTGAGAGCACTGGGCCTGGGGATCCCAGGGCAGCAGATGCTACATACACAGAACCAGGCCAGCCAGGGCCCCTTGGGGAGTGGGACCCAGCCTGGCTGAAGGGTCTGTCCTGACCAGGGCATAGACAGGAACTGACACTGGAGGAAAAGCCATTCCCATTCCATCCCTGTGCGACTCACAGATCCCTCCCAGGAGCTGCCCCACCTGGCACCTGGCCCAGCCCTCCCCCTTGTACTGAGAGCATCCATGGCACCAGTGATAGCTTCTTTATTGGAGGAGCTTGAGTCAGAGGCAGAGCTAAGAGGTGGCAGCTGGTGTGGAGCACTAGTGGCCGTGGGATGAATCCTAGGCCCTTTGGGGGGCTGTGTATTTCCTGGGGTTTGTCCTGCCAGTGTTTGGCCTCCCAGCAATGGGGTTAGATGGGGGCAGGGGATGGGTTAGAGCACAGCAGTTGGGGGAATGGGATGAGGGTGCGGATGTGGGGACTGGGAAGGGTCTCATGGGAGGGCTGCAGGCCCATCACACGTTCTGCCAAGCGGTCCAGGGGCTCCAGGTGGAGTTGACAAAGGGGTCCTGGCAGCGGATCTGCACTCGTCGCACATCCACCTTGAGGAGCGTCTCCGTCTCACCCTCCAGCTGGTGGAAGCTCTGAAATGCAAAGGAACTGTGAGGTGGGGACTTGGCCTGACCCCAGCAGGATGGCGGAGAGCCGTGACCCAGGAGGGCGGAGGGGAGTCCCAAGGAAGGGTAAGACATGATCCTGGCAGGGCGGAGGGGAGCTGAGAACCAGGCAGGGGAGCCCCAGGGGCGGGGGCGTGACGTGACCCAGGCAGGGGGCGAGGAGAGAAGGTCTGTGATTCTTGACATTTGGGCCTGAAGCCAGAGAACTGGCTGCTGCTCTCGGGCTGGGGTTTCGACAGAAACCATGAGGGGACCGAGGAGGGCGTAGGGAGTACATCTAAAGTGACAGAAGACAACTCCTGACTCAAACACCACTGTAGCAACGCAGGGGATCCTGTGGTAGCTCTCGTCCTGACAGAACTAGAGTGGGTGATGCTGTGTTTCAAGCAAGCATGACTAGATCACATTTGTGATGTGTATGCAAAATTAAGTTCAAACAGTAATATATATACTTGGCTCCTTAAAAGGGCCACTTTCACAAAGCTGAAAACTATCATAAGGCATTTGGGAGAGACAATTTAAAACAGAAAATGTGAATGATAATAGGGTAATATTCAAGAACATGTTTGTAGATGCCCAAAAAGTCAGGAAGATGGTTATACTGGTTAAAAAGAGGGGACATGAAAACAGCTATTAAAATAAAATAAATAATAACTGGAAGAAAGGGTAAGCTGATAATAATGACTATAAATCAGAAGCTAGGAACTGTAGAAAATTGATAAGGGAAGCAAAAGTACACAAGGCCATATCTATGGTCAGCAGCATTAAGGACAATACAAAGAATTTTTTAAAAAGCATATTAGGAACAAAAGGCATACTAACAATGGTATTGGTCCTTTACTAGTTAGAAATGGTACAATTAGCTATAACAATAGAGAAAAGGCAGAAGAGTTAATAAACATTTGTTATTTACTTAGGAAAAAGCCAGATGACGTAATCATCTCATGACAATAACACTCTCTCCATTCCAACAATAACTAAGGAGGACATTAAGTAGCAGCTGTTTAAGTTAGACATTTTTAAATCAGTAACTCCAGATAACTTGAATCCAAGAGCTTTAAAAGATCTGGCAGAGAGGGACACTATACCATTAAGGTTCATTTTCAGTAACTCTTGGAACACAGAGCACTGGAAGAAAGCAAATGTTGTGCCAATATTTAAAAAGGGTTAATTGGATGGCCCAGGTAATTATAAGCCTGTCAACCTGCCACTGATCCCAGTGTTATGAGAATGTTATGAGAATGTTCACGCCAGGTAATATAATGAAAGGCTGATATGGGATTTGATCAAAATAGAATTAAAGGACGATAACCTAATATATTAAATCAACATAGGTTTATAGAAAATACACCTTTTCAAACTAATTTGATATCTTGTTATGATGAGATTACAAATTTGGTTGATAAAGGTAATAGTGTTGATGTACTACACTTAGACTTCTCTCAGCTGTTTGATTTGGTATTGTACAATATTTTGATTAAGAAACTAGAAGGGTACAAAATCAATATGGTGCACATTAAATGGACTAAACACTGGCTAAATGACACGTCTCAACGTGTAAATCTGAATGAGGGAACGTAAGAATTAATATGGCCATACTGGGTCAGCCCAATGGTACATCTAGCCCAGTAGCCTGTCTTCCAACAGTAGCCTGCGCGAATGCCTCAGAGGGACTGCCCAGAACTCGGTAATTATCAAGTGACCCAGCTCCAGTCACCTAGGCCCAGCTTCTGGCAGGCAGAGGTTTAGGGATATCAGCAGCATGGGGTTGTGACCATGCCCATCCTGGCTAATAACCATTGATGGACCTAGCCTCCATGCACGTATCTAGTTCTTTTCTGAATCTCGTTATACTTTTGGCCTTCACACTATCCCCTGGCCATGAGTTCCACAGGTTGCCTGTGTGTTGTGTGAAGAAATACTTCCCTTTGTTTGTTTTAAACATGCTGACTATAAATGTCATGGGGGTGACCCTAGGTTTGTGTTGTGGGAAGGAGTAAATAACACGTCCCTGTTCACTTTCTCCACCCCAGTCATGATTTTATAGACCTCTCGGTTAGACTAGACGCTGGCCTTAGACTCTGACTTCCAGCGGGAGGGGGTGACACAAGTAGGAGGCAGGGAGGGGATGGGCAGTGTGTGGCCTGCTACCATGGCGCTGAATTGCTGTGGTGATAGGTGGAGAAGCGGTGACACAAGCCCGGGCAGGCAGGGGGACCGGTGGGGGGATGGTTACCACGGTGACAGGTGAGGGGCAGTTACCATGGTGCCATCTGAGTGCTGGTACCGCAGCTGGTAGCGCAGGAGGAAGTAGGAGTGCGGGCTGGACCAGGAGGCCGGGGGGGCCCAGGACAGGTGCAGCGACCCCCCTTTGCTGTGTGCAGCCACGTCTTGCGGAGGGCCCGGCCTCACTGCAGCACAGGAGAGGCCAGTTAGTCACGCTGGGGGGGGGGAACAGATGGGCAGGGGAGCCTTGCCCTCCCCATGGCCACCTAGCCCCAGCAGTACCCACGCGCTCTGTGGTGGTGGGGCGGTCCCAGTACCCACATGGGGGCACTGGGACAGAAGGGTCCTGGTACCCAAGGGGGGCTTTGGGGCAGTGGGTGGGGGGTCCTGGTACTGAAGGGGGGGTTCTGGGGCAGTGGGGTCCCAGTACCCATGCCGGTGGCTCTGGGGCAGTGGGTGGAGGGTCCCAGTGCCCAAGGGGGGCTCTGGAGCAGTGTGGGGGGGGTTCCTGGTACCCAGGCAGGACGCACCGATATCCCGGAGGAAGAAGCGGTGGGTGATGTTCACGAAGCTCTCAGCTGAGATTCCCTCCAGCTCCAGCTCCAGTGGCCTCAGCTCCTCCGCGAAGGGGCAGAAGGTCCTGTCTGCCAGGGTCACTGTGAAGAGCTGGGGCTGGGCTGGGTCCTGCAGTGCTGCGCTGCTGCCCACGTAAAGCCAGTCCCCGGGGGGCGTCGGGGCTGTGGCAGAGAGCAGGCAGGTGAGTGCGGAGGGGGCAGGGCCGGGGAATGCAGGGGACACAGGACACAGACACAGGGCGGTTGAGGGGGGCAGGGGTTAGGGTGAGGCGGGCAGAGTGCGGGGGGCTTTAGGTATGGCCCGGGCAGTGGGGCAGGGCAAGGCACAGACACAGGGCATTGAAGGACACGGGGCAAGGCGAGGCGGACAGGGTGGGGGTGCAGGGGTGGAGATTGGCAGCCTGGCCATGCACCCACCTGCGGGAGAGGCGGACGCGGAAGGCAGCGGGGCGCAGCGCAGTCCAGGAGCAGGTCAGCTCACCATGGTAGGACTCCACTTGGCAGGTCACAGCATGGTCTGGGGAGGTGGGATGGGTCAGCGATGCCCAGCCCCACAGCTCTGCGCTGGGGCATTGACCAACCATTGCCTGGCCGGGCGCCCCGCCTCCCTCCCCGGTCCCATCCCATCCCCCGACTTTTCACCAGCCCCCTCTCAGCCAGTCCCCCTGCTCCCTACCAGCCCGCCCCCTGCAATCTACCCACCATCTGTGACCCCTGAGCCTTGCCCTGGTAGCAAACAGTGGGACTCTGAACTCTGCTCCCGGCCTGCCCTGCCCTGCGGGGCATTGAGACCCAGGGGAGCTGGAGTTCCTGGCCCTCACCCCTTCCACCCAACCCCTGCATCCCCCCCACTTGGTGCGGGAACCTGGGGTGCCGTGGAGCAGCGGGTAGTGCAGGTCGTTGAGCATCACCACGTAGGTGGAGTCCAGCAGGCGGGTGCCCTGCCAGCAGCTATAGTTGCCAGTGGCCGGCAGGTCCAGGCCTATCAGCGTGAGGTTGCGGCCTGCCATGTGGTACTCGGCCATGATCTGGGGGTCCCCATCCAGCTGCCAGGACACATGGTTCTGGGGGGGCATCACACGTCACCACCACGTAGCCATTCATGGCCCCAACAAGAACTGGGGAGAAGGGACCCCACCGCGTCAGAGCCAGGCACACAGGGCTGGGCCCAGCATGCCGCCCCCCCCACCCCAAGGGCTAGGCATTGCTGCTCCTCATGCCTCAACCCCGCCAAGGACTGGGTGTGTGTCACAACCCCCCACATCGCCCCCCCTCACAAGGTGAGGAATGGTGTGCCCCACACTTTCCAGGGCCAGGCACGCCCCACACGTCTCACCCCCTCCAAAGCAGCCTGGTGTGCCCGCATCCCACATGCCTGCCAAGAGGCCAGGCGTGCCCCACGTCTCACCCCCGAAGGGGCCAGGTATGCAGCATGCCCAGTCGCCTTCCCCACCCACCCGCCCCACAGTGGTGACTCACACTTGTCTGGGAAGCTGCTCAGGGCTGCAACGGGGACAAGGCACACCACCTGCACGAGCGCCAACAGCACCAGCATCTGTGGGGCAGAGTCAGTGCTTCGCACGGGCACTGGCATGGAGTGCCACCTTCCACGCCCTGCCCACATTGCCAAGGCCCAGGCAGCGTGGGGCCAGCCCCCCCAGTCCTGTGAGCTCAGACACTGCCGTAGCCTATGCAATAGGGCCCTGACCTCAGGAGGGGTCTGTGCCATGCCCAGCATGATCTCACTGCAGGGGGGGGAGGGAGGCAGATCATGGGGCAGGGGGTTCTGTGCTGTGCTTGGCCTGAAGGGGCCCCATTCTCCGGGGAGGGGGGGCGGGAGGGAGGAGAGTGGAGGTCCATGCAGCGGGAAGGGTTTGCCAGGTGGTGGGTGCTGGAGAAGGCAGTGGCCTGTCGAAGGGGACATGGTGTTGGCACAGGGCAGGCAGGCGGACGTGGCTATGGGGGGCCCAGCACTGCATGGGAGGGGTAAAGAGCCCCACAGATCAGGAAGGGGTCAGGCCAGACTCGGCCTGGAGACTGTGGTGGCCCATGGCAGCTGTTTCCTCTGCTGCCCTCTCCCCAGCCCTAGGCAGAGAAGGCCATGCACACATTGGGGCCGCCCTGGGCTGCCCCTTTGTGGCCCTGGCTGGGGCTCCCATCCCGTCCCGTCCTCTGGAGGTGAGTCCCATCTGACTCCCTGATTCAGACAGGTGGGCCCCAGGCACTGGGCAGCACCCCCTACAGTACGTCCAGTCCTACCTTGGAGGGTTGGCGTTCTCCGCTGCTCATGGGCCGGGCTGGGTGTGGCACCTATATATTCACCCACGGCCTCATGGGGCAGCCCCTGGCAGCAAGAAAGGAGAAGCTGGAGAAACCACATAGCCAGCAGCAGCAATTCTCAGAAGAGAGAAAGCTGGGGAAGCCACACTGGGTGGAGGACAGAACCAGCGAGAGTTACAGGGCTTCCCACGCCCCCTGGCAAGGGGCCCAGCAGCACAGTGAGAGTTACAGGGCCCACCCAGGCTCCTGCAGACTGAGGGGCCTGGCCACACAGCAAGTCTTGGCTCTCACACCCTCATCAATCACGCTCCTCTGGAGCCCTGGCTGGACTTGATTTGTGTCCATGCAGCTGGCGGCACAGACCCCGCCTGAGATCAGGCCCTGGGCAAGCCTATAACAGAACTAGTCGCTGCCCCAAGAGCTCACTGGCCTAGAGTGAGATGGGATAGCAGAGGTGTAATAAACAGCTGGGGGAGCACGAGGGGACAGAGAGACGATAAATGTCTTGGTGCAGCTATGCCCAGCGCTCGTGGGGATGCTAATAGGCTTGACGGCAGAGGGGGCTGGAAGGCGGCCAATGAGGGGGCCTTGCAGAGATTAAGGGGAGCTGGGTACCTGGCAGGTAAGGGGCAACTTGGCAGAAAGTGCAAAGGTGGGACGCTGCTGGCCCATTGGTGGGACGATGGCAGCGTTGGCACAGAGATATCTGGAAGATGAACGGGCAGCCATGAACGTGGAGACGAGGGGGGTTGTGTCTGATGGACTCTGACACACAGGCCCATTGGAACCAGCCATCAAAGGGTTCCCTGCTCTAGAACCTCAACTTTTCATAGGCCTGCCAAACTCACTACACTTGCCCATGGAGTGCAGGGTATTCACCTCCAAGAATGACATGTGAGCTGTGACAGGAACACCAGGCCCACTCGCTGGGTGAGGGCTGCCCCGTGGCTGTTGAAGAGGGCCTGCCTATGTGGGAACCGCATGTTACCAGCTGAGCCAAAGCTGGAGTGACAAGCAGGTCAGGAATCAGACAAAGGACATTGGGTCACCTGTCAGCGACGTACACACAGCTTTGTTAGCCAACACGCGGGGAGCCAAATCTGCAGCTGGCGTAAGCAGGGGGATGGGCTGACACTAGAACCCAAACCACACGGGGTTCTGCTGGCTCTGGGGAGCAATGAACTTGGAAGAATACAGCTAGGAATGCAGGATTGGGCGGGACATTGAGAGATCAATGAGCCCCCCCCTGTGCTGAACCTAGCCCCTCCCTGACAGGTGTTTCTCGAACCTGTTCTTAATCCTCCCCTGGGTGCCTCTTCCAGAACTTAGCTACCCTGAAACCTAGAGTTTTCCTAATTTTGAACTGAAACCTCCCTCGCTGCAAATTAAGCCCATTACTTCTTCTACCTTCAGTGGACAAGGCGAACAATTGGTCCATGGCCCATCTTAACAGCCCTTACTAAATTTGCAGCCTGTTACCAGGTCCCCCCTCAGTCTTCTTTTCACAAGACTAAACTTGCCCAGGTTTTTTAAACCTTTCCTCACATGGCAGGTTTTCTAAACCCTGCATCATTTTTGTTGCTCTCTTCTGGAATCTTTCCAATGCATGCACAGCTTTGCTAACGTGCGATGCCCAGAGCTGGACAGTTCTCCAGCTGAGGCTGCTCCAGTGCTGAGTAGAGCGGGACAATTACCACCTGTGGTTGACATGGGACACTCCTGTTTGTACACCCTGGAATAACATTTGTCTGTGTTACAATCGCATCACACTGTTGATTCACATTCCATTTGTGATCCCTGCTAACCCCTGGATCCTTTCCCGTAGTGCTACCACCTGGCCAGTCAGTCCCATTCTGTACTTGTGCATTTGATTTTTCCTTCCTGACTGAGGTACTTCGCACTCGTCTTTGCTGAATTGCATCCTGTTGATTTCAGGCCCATTCTCCCATGTGTCAGACTCTTCCCCCCATGATCCAAGTCATTAATGACAGTATTGAATAGCACCGGCCCAGGACTGACCCCCGCAAGACCCCACTAGCTATGCTTGACAGCAAACCATTGATAACTGCTGTGCCAGAGTCCCCGGGGGTCTCACCCTTCCTCCAGGGCAGGCCACACAGCTTCACCGCTTCCTTAGACGGGGCCTGCGGGTCCCTGCTTCACCCCAGGAGCTCTGCCCAGTGAGTCCCACTGAGCCAGGCCCTGATAGTGACTGGTACGCTCTGCAGGGCCACTCACACAGCGCTGACAGCCGGCAGGGTTCTTTGTTGGCCGGCACACAGCACAGGAAATCCTTAGGGTCACACAGCAAACAGGAGGTTAACACATCGTCCAGTCTGGTCAGCCAGAGCCCAGCCAAGCTGTAGTGACCCCCCCAGGGTCAAGCTCTGTCATTTCTCTGCCTGATGCCCTCATTGTCAGACTCCCAGTGAGGCCAGTCCCCTGTGATATCTAGCCTCTGGTACTGGCTGCTCCCAGACCTACCAGGGCCACTGTCCCACAAAAAAAGGACACAGCAGCGTGTACGAGTCCAGTCTGGACTGGCCCTTGGCTTCTCGCCACAGCACTGAGTGCAACCAAGGACAGGTTTATGATTTAGGAGCCCGTGTGGCTGGGTAATAGAAACCAGTGGTGATGTAAAGCAAAACCTTCACACATTTTGTAGAGCATAACAGGTTAACCTGTATCTAAAGCCATTTCTCTCATCCCATGTGCTGCAGTGTTTGCAGCCCTGGCTGGCTGAGATCCTGTGTTCATGAATGTAAATGCATTGTCCATTTCCTTCCTGGGTGTAGGATGAAAGGCTGTCATCTAGAAATACCCCAAAGTTAATTGTCTGTACCCGCAGGCAGGATAACGGCCCAGGACTTGTTTTGCTTGTGCTCCCTGCCTGCTGAGTTCGCATCTCTTTGGTAACAGCTGAGCAGGTAGGTAACGTGGCAGCCATTGCGTTCACGGGCATGGCTTGATTTGCACCCCGACCACACATCACATTTCTTACCTCCTGGCTGGAGGGAAACCAGGGCATCACCTTTGCTGGTGACAAACCCCGTGACGCAGATGCAAAGCCTGCCTTGCCAAAGGACTCATCTGCACACACATTTCACAACGCTAGCAATGACGTAACCATGGCTTTCTCCCCAAACCTCACAGAGCGATCTTTGGAGAAACCAACTCAGGCTACAGGCCCAGCACGTACGGCGAGATGGGCCACCAGGTCATCTAGTCTGACTTGCTTAACACAGGCCACCCTCCGCCCCAGCCACGACACTGAAACCAATGTCCCACCGCCCACAGGGGACTAAGCTAGGATGTGTCCCAGGCAGAGAATAGGAATGACCAAAAGGCACTGGTGCCTGAAGTCACCAGTGGCAGGGAAATGATTACGTGAGATACCCCCTGACAGGCCTGGCCAGTGACCCGCCCCCACACGCTTCAGAGGAAGGTGAGAAACTCCTTGTGACTGAGTGGGAATTTTCTATCATATTTTTTATGAATTCTCTGTTTGCCTTAGTTTCCCATAGATGCTGCAGGATTAACAGGGTGGCAGGAAGTTTATTTACTGTCTGCAGAGATGCAGGTGTGATGGATGCGGAGCTCCCAGGTCCATGGCCACTCCAGTTGTCTGGATATTTGGTACCTAGCAACTAAAACAACCACAGAGGGCCCCCGCCCCCTTAGGAAACCAGCCAGGTTTCCCAGCTGGAGAACAGAAGAGTGAGGCTGGGGTGGGGACAGTTGGTAAGTGTGGGTGACTGGAAGCCGAAGACTTTTCTGACCTGGGACAAGAGGGATCAGAGCCAGAGGGTTTGGGGCTGACCCAGAGGGACTTTGGTGTAACGCTCCAGTCTCGGTGCTAACCAAGGACCTGCTAGGCTGTATCCACACATGTGATGAACCCTGCTGCTGTTATCCACTGGCTGAGAGTCTGGCAGCTGCTGAAGTTGGGGTGCACAGCTCCCTTTGGGTACCAGTCTCCCTCGGGGTCCAATCCAGGTGGCCTTGCTTCTGGGCGCTCACAGCGTGAGGCAGGGCTCCAAGCCTGTCCCAGCAGGTGGTCAGGCCAAGGGGCTGACCCCAGAAACAGCGTGTGACCCCAAGGGGGCTGATGCACTAAGGGAGTCCTGGTCCAGAGCGCTGGCCCTGTGGGTCTGACACCCTAAAGGTCACAGTCAGTCTGAGCTGGGGGAAATTCCTTCCCAGCCCTGCAGCTGGCAATTGGTGAGCCCCAGACACAGCCAGAACCACCAGCCTGGCACCTGCGAAGCCCAGCGGCTGGTGCTGTAACCCCCAAGCCAGGTAGCATTAAGGGGCTTTGGGCCACAGCCACAGTCCTCTGTCCTGCCAGCACCTGCCACCTACCCCATCCCCAAAGCTGGCACCTGCCAACTACCCCAATAGAGGCACCTGTCTGCTGGCGCCAGGTCATCTCCCCATCCCAGCCGGGTGCCTGGGTTGGAGTCGCTGTTGCTCTCTGGCTCCCCTTGCCCCACACCCCTGGGCCTGCACCAAACATGCGCGGAAGCCACCCCAGGGCCCAGGAATGGGGCTGGCCCTGCAGGCGCTGCCCTCTCTGAGCCCACCCTCGACTGCTGGCCTGACCTCCCCCACCAGGCTGTGACTCCCACCCCTTCCCCAGCGGGTCCGATTCCCCCACAGCAGGGCTGGTGGTCCAAGGCAGTCTGTCCGGCCATCCGTAGTCCCAGCAGCGACTCTGGGCTATGGCAGGAGGGGCAGGCAAGGGCCCTGCTGGAGGCTGGGCCGGGAGTGCAGGAGGTGTTGGGGCAGGCGGCTCCCAAACTGGGGGAGGGGGCTACGACATGCCCCCCCCGGCAGAAGGGGCCATGCCCAGAGAAGACCCTAAGCCGGCTGTCCCAGGGTGTCAGGCAAAGCCCAGCTGGCCCTGAGGGCAGGGGCTGGCCTGGAACCAGGGGGGGGGGGGGGGGGGGGTGTGGGGGGGGGGGGGCTGGGCCTGCAGCCCTGGGTTTGAGGGGAGAGCCCCCACCCCCAGTGCCAGCACGGCCCGGGCCGAGCGCAGGCCCCACAGGACTGAGCTCCTCCCTGTGTCACGTACTCTCAGGTTCCTGGAAGGCGAGTGGGAAGTTGGCCAGCAGCTCCCGTCACCCAGCTGCATAGGGGAGTTTCACGCCAGGATCCATCGCAGGCAGCAGGGCAGCCCCGGGGCCCTCGCCCTCCGGGGTCTAGCATAGCCCCAGCAACACCGAGGGCTCCAACCCCTCCGCCCGAGACCCCAGCAGGGACGCACCCACGGCCCTCTCGGCATCCCCCTGTGCCACCCTCCCCTCCCCGAGCCAGGGCTGGGCTCCCTGCACGGCCAAGAGCAGGTGGCAAGCCTTGGTGCTCCCCAACCCCTGGCCCCATTATGCTGCCCTCACCTCGGTGGCCACCACCCCACATTTGCAGGCAACAAGGGGTGGGACACCGCAGCCCTGCCCCTCCCTGAGCCCAGCTCACCCTGTGGGGTCAGGGCAGCCATGCGCCGGCTGAGCCTGCCCTCGTGCTGCTCGGAGCTGGCCTGGTCCCGAGCTGGGACACTGGCTACCCTGCCCAGCCCAGCCCGCCGCCTCTGCCAGGGGGCAGGACCCGCTGGGCCCCTTGCCTGCCAGGGGAGAGGGCCCACAGTGCTGGGCCTTGTCCCCTGCCCCCCGGGAGTGGCTGAGCCGAGTAGAGCTGTGCTATTAAGGGGCAGCTGGTTGCTACAACTGAGACGCTGAACCCGCTGGGCTCCCCTGCTGTGCTGCAGCCCCCAGCCCACAAGGCAGTGGCTCCCCCCACCTCAGACCACAGCTTCCTCTGTGAGTTGGGGGGGAAAGCACCCCAGCACTGACTGCACCGCTTCCCCTGCACTTCCAGCGAATACAAGCGTGCCGGGGGCAGCCCCACTGCGGAGGCAGGTTGCCCCCCTCCCTCCTCCCATCACAGGGGCTGTGGGGTGGGTCACAGGCAGCAGCAGAGAACACGGAGCTGCATGGCATGGGGTGGGGCTGGGTTTGCTCACAGGATGGATTTTGGGGCACAGGGGGCAAAGGGCCTAGCTCCCCCCCATCTGTGCCCTCAGGGCCTATGACACCCCCCATCTGGTCTGAGCAAGTGCCTGAGCTGTGGGTAACAGAGGCAGGGGTGCTGGCCAGGGAGAGCCCTGCACTGGGAGCTGCGCCTTAGGGCAGAGTGTTAGGCACCATGGCACCTCAGTACTAACCTAAAGCCAGAGGTTGCAAGGCTAGAAGGGACCGGACCTCCCCCCCCCCACCGTTAGGCCAGAGACCTGTCCCATGCTCAGCCCTAGAGGAGATATGCCAGAAAAGCAGTCAGCCTGGACTGAAGAATTGTCAGTGATGGAGAATCCACCACCCCCCTCGGGAAACTGCTGGGTTAATTCCCCCCCGCATCCCAAACGTACCCCTTAGCTCCAGCCTGAATGTTAGTGGCAGTGTCCAGCCCCGAGGCATGTTGGACCTTACTCGTCCCCCACGAAATGTTGGTTCCCCTGTAGGAACCAACAGTGGATCCCAGCACCCCTCCCTGCCTTTGATGGAGCCCCCCACGTCTGTCACTAACAAGCAGGTTTTCTAACCTGTGCATCCGTCATCCTCATGGCTCTTTGCTAACCCTCTCCCACTTATCACCCTCCTCCCCCCATGGTTGGCACTAGAGCCAGGCCTGGGATCCCAGCCGCCCTGGACCCGACAGAGGGGAAATCACTGCTCTGCTCCGAGGGGAGATGCCTCCCAGGGCCGCAGACCCAGGCAGACTGAGGCCTGTGTCTCCCTACTAGGCTGTGCCCCACAGGCTCCATGGGTCCCTGGGAGGGGGGCTCTGAGCTGGATGGGAACAAAGCCACACTGAGCAGGCCCCACGCCCAGGCTTTGCCCACCCCAGCAGGCAGGTGCCAGGCTCCCACGCCCTGGGCAGGATGCAGCCACCACCACAGCAACCCCCCGAGCTGGGGCAGGGAGAGCGGAGCCCAGTAGAGGCTGACCCCGACTGCAGCCCCAACACCCCTACTCATCTCTGTTGCTCCCCTGCGCCTCTGGGGGCCAACGCACCACACTTCACAAACCGGGCCCTCACCGGGGGGGCAGAGGCCAGCTGCCGTTTCTTGGCTTCTGCCCACTGTGGACTGGAATCCCAGAGGCCAAAGGCTAACACCTGAGGGACCTGCAGGCTCCAGCTGGCACAGTGCCATGTTCCTAGACATAAGCCATGCTCCAGCCCAGCTGGGCGGGCAGGGCCGCAGGCAGCAGCGGGGAGGGGGGGGACACGACAAGGGAGACGAGACAATGGATGGACACTGTGCAGGGAGCCATGCTGCTGCAGATTACGAAGGGCAGAAACAGTTGTTCCTGCTTACAGCCTTTGCCTTTTTTCATCACCTTTAACTGAAAAGGAGCTGCCCTGCCCTGCCCTTGGAGGCCCAGGCACAGGGGGAGCGAAGCCAGGGCTGATGTTTTGTAAGGAGCTGGGTATTTCTTGTGCCAGGAAGAGCAATAAGGGGGAAGAGGGCTGCAGCTCCCTCAAGCCAAGGGAAAGCAGCAGGTTGAGGGAGGATCCTGGGAGCAGGTGTATCTCCGGTATGGAGGACACCAAGAGGGCAGGAGTGGTTGCAGGGGGAGGCAACTGGAACCCATAGGCACAGCTGTGAGGAGAGGGCACAGCAGCCTGATTTAACACCATAGCAGACGGGTGAGTGCTCAGGGGCCCATCCCTGTGGGACACAGTGGCAGCTCAACACCAGGGCCAGGCAGGCCTGCCCACACACCAGCCCCAGCTCTACACAGGAGGGCAAGGCACCCCCAGCAGGCTGGGCACACAGCCCAGGGGTAGGCCCTGAGGCCCCCATGCAATGTGCTGGCACCGGGGGGGGCTGGCAGTCATGACCCCACACTTTTTAACCAAGGAAACAAGTGCAGAATTCATGGGCCTCCCAGGTCCAACCCCTCCACGCAGCAGAACAGCTTCTGCCAGGGAGGCGCTGCAATTACACCTGTCACCCATGAGGGGCTGCTGTGGCACCAGAAGGGAGGCAGCCAGTTCAGGGCCAAAGCAGCTAGCTGCAGAAAAGGAGGGGACACTCTGGCATCCCCTGCTACCTGCCCCCCAGCTTGGAGTGATGGATACAAGGCTGGGAACAAAGGTCACAAACATTTTATACAGTCAGGCCATAGGCCAGCCCCACCCCACCCCTCCTCCCATCTGGGGGCTGGCCCTGCCCTGTGCCATGGAGTGTTTGGAGCAGCCTAGGGGGAGGCCCATAGGTGTGCCCTGTGGCATTACAGCCCCTGCTAATGCAGGGGCAGGCAGGGTGGGGCCCTGAGAACAGCAGTCAATGTGCTAGGGCCAAGCTCACCAGTGGGGCAAGGCAGCTCAGAGAAGGCAGGGAGCAGTCCTCCTGTCCCATCAGCCTGAGAGCCACAACCCTCCCAGGAGTGGGCTCAAGGCCCCAGCACAGCACCCCCGCATACAGCAGCCTGGGGGTGAACGTGATTCAGACCCGGTACAGTGGTGAGGGAGGGGAAGAGCCCCTGCCCCCTGTCCTGGGGCTCTCTGTACCCGACCGGCACAGCAGGGGACCCCAGCCAGGGCTCCAACAGCTCACTGTAGTGTGCACACATCCTTGTCCTCCGTCTCCGTCTCCCCCTCCTCATCCCTGGCCCCCTCCAGTGCTGGCTCCATGCCCAGGGGCTCCTCAGCACCCGACAGCTTCGCCCTCAGCTCCACCAGCAGGTCGCGGCTCTCACTGGGCGGCAGGTTACTCAGGTAGTACTGGGGCGCCAGCTCCGCCAGCCTGCGGGGACAGCGTCCATCAGTGCCGGGCCGGGCAGGTGGGAGTGGGTGGGACCCAGGGAGAAGCTGAGGGGCACCGGGAAGGCGCCAGGCCCTTCCCCAGGCTGGGTGCCATCCTGCAGGGCTCGGGCTGGCAGAGACGCTGGGAACAGCCCTATGGCTCCAGCACAGGGGCAAGTGATGTGGGCAGGACCCCACCATGGGATATCCCGGGGGGGGCAGACAGCCTGGCCCCGCTCAGCTTCGTTGCCTCGTGGTTCCAGCAACTCTGCCCCTTGTGCAGCCTGAGCTGGCCCCACAGCTAGTCCCAGACTAGGCTGGTGCCCACCCCACACCCCACTGCCAGGGGCCCTGCTCCCCCACCCCTTACATGCGGGGCTGGATCTCAGAGACCACATGGAGGCAGTTGTCCTGCGAGATGGTGAACTCATGGTACAAGACCCAGGGGGGGCGGACGGGGCCGGGGTTTCCGTGCCACGTAGCAGCAGTGGGGGGGGCAGGTGGGCCACATGCTTGTGTGTCAGCATCAGGTAGTTCCCGGAGCCGTCGATGTCCCGGGCAACCTGAGGGATGCAGGGGGGAGGAGGAGAGGGGTCAGCAGGAGCGTCAGGGACAGACTCAGCAGGGGCCAGGGCCATCCCCCCCCACATCAGGCAGCCCCCTCTTCCCCCCAACAACACGGGGCCCAGGGTTGCTCCCTCTTCCCCCCCCACATGGGGCTGCCCCCACTTCCTCCCTGCCCACAGGGGGCCTGAGGCCACCCCAGTTCTCCCCCCAAACATGGGGCCCAGGGCACCCTCAGGAACTCCCATGTTCTTCTCCCCCCCCCCCCCATGGCCCACTCCTAACCGTCACCCCTCCCCCTCATTTGCCCACCCCTGAGCCACAGGCCTGCAACCTTGAGGAAGTAGCCTGAGATGAGCGCCCTCTTGAGGTTGAGCAGGTTGCCGTCTGTGCCGAAGGCAGGGGGGGAGACAGGCAGCTCGATTCGCTGCATCACCTCCAGCAGCTCGGTCCGCACCACGTCCGCCAGCCGCAGCCCTGCATAGCTCACTGCATGCTTCCGGCACCAGCTCTCATCCGCCTTGTCTGAGGGGGAGGGGCGTCAATGGGGAGAATGGCTCCCCCTGGGCACCCTGTACCCGGCCCCAACCCACCCTCCACGGCCACGCAGCTTTGACTGCCCACGGCACAGTGAGCCCCTCCCCAGGGACGCCCGGCACTGCTCGCGGGCACCATCGCCCAGCTGTGATGCTCCTGATAGACACCTCGGCTGCCTGCCAAGGCAGGGCCGTGCCCACCTGCGTGGCCCTAGGGTACAGCCAGCCGAGGCAACGCCCAGGGGCACCACAGCTGTGCCGGGTGGAGGGCCCACCCCCGGGCAGAGCGGCACTCACGCTGCTGGAAGGCGTTGAAAACATTGATGAGGGTGAAGTGGTCCCCATCGGGATGCAGCAGGGCCTGCCGGCGTGTGGCTGCAGCCTCCGTCGAGCGCGCCGCTGGGCTCACGAAGCAGGGCGAGGCTGGGGAGATGCAGAGTGGAAAGGGTTACCCCACTCCCGGGCAAGGCGGGACCCACGGCTCCCAGTAGGATGTGTGGCCTGCAGCCTCTGCCCCCTGGCAGCCCCGGAGGGAGAGCTGAGGTGCTGGCCGTGACCCGTGCGCCCTACCTGTGAGCATGGCAGCCACGGTGAGCATCTCGTGCACACAGTCGAACTCGCAGGAGGCAATGAGTGCCTTGGCCAGCTGTGGGTCCAGGGGGAACTCCGACATGATGATCCCCACCTCCGACAGGTTCCCATCATCGTCCAGCGCCGCCAGGTAATCCAGGTCCTCCAGGGCCTGCATCAGCGACTCGGGGGCTGGCAGGGGCAGGCAGACAACTGGGCTGCAGGGCAGGTGCCAACAACAGAGCCCCAGTGCCAGAGCTGCCCCGGTGCCCCCATGACCCACCTCCCCCAGCCCCAGCAGTTATCCAGCCCCATGCCAAGGCTTCTACCCCACAGCTCAGCTGAGAGGAGCAGGAGGGTGGGGTTCCCCCAACAGGCTCTGGCTCTGCACACACTCCTTTCTCCTGCTGCCAGACCCTCCCCCACCCCACCCCACCAGCTGCTCTGGCCACGGCTAACCTAGGGCCAGGTTATTTCCTGCCATCGAGTCTCACATGGGGGTTTCCTGCTCACATCCAGCTCCTCCAGGCCCTGGTAACAGGTCATTCGTCCTCCAGCCCGATTATTGAAAGGTCAACGTGAGCAGCCCCATTTTAGCCCCACAGCTCCTCCCCGTTCGATTCCAGCCCCCGCCGTGCCCACTCCCCTCACTTCCAACCCGCTGGCCCGTACCTGGCCGGTCGAGGAAGTCGCACTGGCCCATGTCGGCAATGTCAAGTCTTTTGAGCAGCAGCACCAGGCGGCTGAGATTGGCCTCGCTGACGTGGGGGACGGGAGCAGCTGGGAGGCACTGCTCGTAGAAGGCCTCCGAGTACAGGCGCACACAGCTGCCTGGGAGGGGACAGGGAGAGCTGCTGGGGGGGCTGGACAGACAGCAGTCGCAGCAGAGGGTGGGGCTGTCATTGGGAGGATGGGGACAATAGGCACAAGCAGAGAACTGGAACCAAGGCTACAGCTCAGAGAGCTTGGCCCCCCCAGCCTGGCATTGTCAGCTCACGGTGTGTCCACGGCCACCGCCGCCCAGGGACCCGGGCACTCACCTGGGGGGCCACCCACGACCCGCTGCCGCCGCAGCTCTGCCTGGCTCTTACTGATGGGCCGCAGCACCTGGGACTCTGCACGGATGCGGGGATTGTAAACCTGCAGCGACAAGGGCTGTGAGGGGGCTGGCCAGCCAGATACTCTCTGGCCACCAGCACCAGCTGGTGCTGGGCTCACGTTCCCTGGTCACCCATCAGTCCCTGCCCTGCCCCACTGCAGTACCAGGTCGTACCAGCAGAGGTGCTTGTGGGTCACTTGGGTGATCTGTGGGACTCCAGCCCCCCCAAGCTGGCCAGGGCAGGAGTAAACGGGGTGGTTCCCCTCTGAGAGATGCCGTCTCTGATCCGGCCCAGGGCAGGGAGTAGGAGACGGGGCCATTCCCCTCTACATGCAGATGTCTAAGCAGTGCTGGGGGGAGCGGGTGGCTGTGGTACAGGGGGTACCGGTGACACAGGGAAGGGTAGGAGAGGTCCTGGAGGCCAATTTTAGGCTGATGTCCAGGACCTCCATGGCAGCATTCTCTGAAATGGTGCCAGTTCCACACGCCAGGCCAGCTGGACAGGCAGCTCTGGGGGGAGGGTGATAGTGTTTAGAGTTAGGTTTACTGGGGATGGGGGAACCTTTTGGGAGAGGCAGAGCTGTACAGGAAGGTCAGGCTGCACCTAAACCAAACCGGAACCAGATTGCTGGCATGTCAAATTATGAAAGTGGTAGAGGATTGTCTACACTAACAGCTGGGGTAAAGCCAACAGGTGCAGAGGAGCATGCAGCTCAGACAGACACAGCCCATAGGGATGAATTCATTCAAGGGGGAACTCTAGACCCCAGTAAAGACAGAAGCTGGTAAAATACAGGTAAGAGCTAGCGAGGACCAGTCAAATGTAAGAGTCACATTTAAGCAAAACACAGGAAGATAGGAGACTGAATACGGACAATGTCCAGCTGCTTTGATACAAATGCGAGAGGTCTAGATAGTAAACTGGGTGAATCAGAGAGCCTGGCTTGATAGAACGGGCATGGCAGAAACTTGGTGGAATGAGGCTAATCAGTGGGGCACGGTAATACTAGGGTACAAAATACACAGGACTGACAGTAGGTCGTGCTGGTGGAGAAGCAGCATATGTAAAAGAAAGCAGAGAACTGAACAGTAAAATCTTAAATGAACCAAACTGGGCCGTAGAATCTCTCCGGACAGAAATTTCCAGCTTGAATAATAAGAACATCACAGTGAGGGTGGACCACCGACCCCAACCAGCATGGTGATGCTGACTGGGAAATGCTCGGGGAGATTAGAGAGGCCACACAAAGGTAGAAAACACAACAACAGAGGTGGATTTCAACTATCCCCATAGTGACAGGGAACATGGCACCTCAGCACGGGATTCAGAGAAAATCTCTAGACACCATTAACAACAGCTTCTTGGAGCAGCTAGTCCTGGAATCCACAAGGGGAGAGGCCATTCCTGATTTAGTCCTAAATGGAGCACAGATCTGGAGGTGAATGTACCTGAACCGCCTGGTAACAGCCACCTTAATATAATCCAATTTAACATCCTTCTGGGAGGGAAATACCAAGGAAACCCACCACAGAGGCATTGAACTTCAAAAAGAGGAACTACACAAAAATGAGGAAGCTACTTCAATGGAAATGAAAAGGAACAGTCACAAGAGTGAAATGCCTGCAAACTGCATGGAAATGGTTTTAAAACACTTTAATAGAGACTCAAAGTAAACGTATCAGCAAAAAAAAAACAAAAACCGAGCAAGAGGACCAAAGAATGCCACCCTGGCTAAACGGAGTAAGAGGTGGCTGGAGGAAAGCAGACACCCTTTCAAAAGTGGAGGTTAAATCCCACTGAGAAAAACAAATAGGAGTGTAAACTCTGGCAAATCCAGTGTAATGCTATAAGTACACTAGCGAGATGCCTGTGCAAAATCTCTAAAGTAGACATCTTAAGTTACAGGAGACAGCTCTCCTGTCAGCTTAACTACTCCAGCCCCATGAGCGATGGTAGCTACAACCACCTAAGTTACGTCTACACCAGCGCTTATGGCACTCAGGGAAGGAGGGGAGCACTTTTTCACACCCCTGAACGACACGTTATACCACAGTAAGCGCTAGTGTAGACATAGCCTAAAAATATACTTAGGCAGGCCAAAACTGAATGTGAATAGCAACAAACAAAAGACAAAACCTAACAGCAAAGATTTTTTTTTAAGAACATCAGAAGCAGGAAGCTGCCACATAGACGGTGGAGCCACCGGGCAATCAAGATTTCAAGGAAGCCAGGACTGTTGTGGAAAAGCTGAATGAATTCTTTTCTTCAGTCTTCACTCCAGAGGATGGGAGGGAGATTCCCACAGCTGAGCCACTCTTTTTGGGTGACAGATCTGAGGAACTGTCCCAGAACTGTCAATAGTGGAAGTTTTTTTTTGGGGGGGGGGCGGGGGGGAGGAGAATGAGGGGGGAAATCAATTAAACAGTAATAAGTCACCAGGACCAGATGGTATCACCCAAGAGTTCTGAAGGAACTCAGAGATGAAAGTGCAGAACTATTACCCGTGGTCTGTAACCTGTCACTTAAATCAGCCTCTGTACCAGATGACTGGAGGACAGCGAATTTAACACCAATTTTTAAGTAAAGGCTCCAGAGGTGATCCCAGCAGTTGCAGGCCAGTAAGCCTAACTTCGGACCAGGCAAACTGGGTGAAACTATAGTAAAGAACAGGCTTATCAGACACACAGGTAAAGAAGATATGCTGGAGAAAAGGCAACATGTATTTTGTAAAGGGAAATCATGCCTCAGCAATCAACCACAACTCTTAGAGGGGGATCAACAAAAATGTGGTCAAGGGTGATCCAGTGGATAGTGTACTTGGACTTCCAGGAAGCCTCTGACAAGGTCCCTCACCAAAGGTTCTTAAGCAAAATAGGCAAACATGGGGAAAAGGAAGGTCCTGTCCTGGATCAGTAACTGGTTAAAAGACAGGAAACAAAGGGGGAATAGATGGTGTTTTCACAATGCAGAGAGAGAGATATAGTGATGTCCCCAAGGATCTATACTGTGTTGTTCAACATATTCATGAATCACCTGGAAAAGGGATGAACAGAGAGGTGGCACAATTTGCAGATGACACAAAACTACTCAGGATAGGTAAGCCCAAAGCTGAATGTGAAGAGCTACAAAGGGACCTCACAAAACTGGGTGACCAGGCAACAAAATAGCAGATGAAATTCAGTGTTGATAAGAGCAAAGTAATGTGCGTTGGATAATCCCAACTACATATACAAAAAGATGGGATTTAAATTAGCTGTTACTGCTCAAGAAAGATCTTGGAGTCATGGTGGATAGTTCTCTGAAAACATCCGCTCAATGTGCAGCAGCCATCAAAAAAGCAAACAGAATGCTAAGAACTGTTAGGTAATGGATAGATAAGACAGAAAATATCATGCCACTATGTAAACCCATGGTACACCCACACCTTGAAAACTGTGTGCAGATCTGCTCACCTCATCTCAAAAAAGAAAGATACATTAGAATTGGAAAAAGTACAGAGGGCAACAAAAATGATTAGGAGTATGGAACAGCCTCCACATGAGGAGATGAAAAAGACGGCGTGTTCAGCGTAGAAAAAAAGACAACTGAGGGGGGACATGAGAGGTCTATAAAATCGTGACTGGTGTGGAGTAAGTGAAGAAAGGGTTATTTACCCCTTCACATAACACAAGAAGCATGGGTCACCCAATGAAATTAATAAGCAGCAGGTTTAAAATTAACACAAGGAAGTACTTCACAACATCCCCTGGCGAGGAGTTCCACAGGTTGTGCGATGGCCAAAAATATAACAGGGTTCAATAAAGAACTAGATCAGTTCATGAAGGACAGGCACATCAATGGCTATTAGCTAAGATGGTCAGCGATGCAGCTCCATGCTCTTGGACTGGATGGCTAACTCGATAATTGCCCTGGTCTTTTAATTCCCTCTGCAGCACATGGCACTGGGCAGCAGGACGCTGGGCTGGAGGAACCACTGGCCTGCCCCAGTCTGGCTGTTACGGGTGTGTGGGGTCAACAGCTGCACAGGTGCTCTCTTGTGTGATAGGCCAAGCCAGCCCCATCTCACAATTAACACAAGCTCCCAGGCTTTCAGGGCCACAAGACAGGATATCGATAGAAGGGAAAGAGTAGAGTTATTTGCATATGGAAGGGAGTTCTGCCCCAGGAGCTTTGCAGAGCAGGCTTTGACCAGGGCCACCCCTGCCCTGGAGAGGGGCTGGATCAGGCCAAGCCAGGCACCCCCACACCCCCTGCGTACTCACACTGCGGAGCTCCAGCCCCGTGTCAATGACGTAGCGCACAGTCCCCAGGGAGAAGGATGAATCCGCGAGCCAGTGGGTGATGATCACACGCCGGCCCTGGGGCCTGCTGCACTGCTCCGGCACCTCATAGACCTTCTGAACTGCCCGCCCCACACCCGGGTGCAGAGGTAGGGCCACCAGCGGCCCCAGCCCGGGGTTCAGGGCCACAGCCTCCGTCTGGATGGCCTCGCAGCACTCGCTGATCTCCTGTGGGAGGGGAGCAGGGTCCATCAGAGACAAGGGCACCTCTCTTGCAGTAATGCTGGGAAGCAGCCCTGTTTCACGCCCCACCAGCAGACAGAGTGCTCTGGGCTGCCCATCCCCAAAAGGAAGTACCCACCTCAAGGGTCAGCCCCCAATACCAGCCCCCAAGGCAAGCCCCAGCAACCCCTCCCCTGTCCCTCCACCCCACACAAGCACCCTGCCAGGGAAGGTCCCAGCAACCCCCAATCTCCACCTGCTCACTGGCCAGGAAGAGCAGCACATCGCCAGGCTCCTGGCGCCGGTGAATGTCCAACACCGCCTGGCACGCAGCCGAGACACGGCCCCGAGCCGACAGATCCCGGTACACCAGCTGGCCGGTTGGGTTGGGCCCTGGCACCCGCACCACGGGAGGGTCCCCACAGAAAGCCCGCAGCCGCTCCTCCAGGGCCGGCGCCGTCACCACCACCACCTTGAGTTCGGGGCGCTGGCGCAGCACGTCCTTGAGCAGCCCCAGCAGCACGTCCGTGGGCACTGTGCGCTCCTGCACCTCATCTAAAACGACAAGGCCATACTGGCGCAGTAGGGGGTCCGACATCATCTCCCGCAGCAGCATCTCATCTGAGCAGAACCTGCCAGCACCAAACACCGGGTCAGCCCGGGGAAGGGGGCGCCCGGGGCTGGCGTGGCAGGGGGCTGCGGGTCGGGATTGAGGGGCACTGGCAGAACTGGTGGGGGATTTGGGAGAGACCATTCCCTCCCCCCCCATGCTCAGCTCCCTCCGGAGAGAGCCATGTCGTTGCACTGCCCTGCCCTTTGAGCTGAACGGTGTCAGGCCTAACTCAGGAGAGCGAGGCAAGGACACGCTATGCGGTGGCGCCGGCCCTAAGCCCCAGCTGACTGACAGCCTGAGTCCTGCAGCGCATCCCCCTCCTTAAACTGGACCTGACTGGGCCCTGCCTAGCCCCGCCCCAGGGGACTCCCCAGGCTCAGACCGGAGCCTGACCTAGGCCCTGCCCCCCAGCTGCTAGAGGCAGCCAGCTCTGGTCTGCGTCTCCTTGCAGCTCGGAGTCACTCATCGGGTCTCGTCGCCGTCAGCACCACCCAGCCTAGTGCACTCCGGGCCCAGCCTCACCTGAGCAGGGTTTCTGGGCTGCAGCAGTCCTCATGGGGGACACAGTAACCAACCTCGTGGCCCAGGTTCAGGTCCATCTCATCAGCCACACGCAGCGAAAGGCTGAGGGCGGCCAGGCTGTGGGGCTGGGTGCAGGCCACCAGGCCGTGTGCGAACTGCTGGGAGAGGGCATACTCCACGCACCACTGCGGGATCTGCAGGGAGAACGGGGCAGGCAGCACTGCCGGTGCACAGGACACCCCAGGAGAGCCAGAACCCCCCTGCTTCTGCCCAAGCCATGTATGTTCGCGCTGCAGCTCAACTAGCCAGGCAGGCAGGGCCCAGCGCTGCTCCGCATGGGCACAAGGGCCCAAGCCCCACCCCAGAACTGCCTGAGGGACATGGCTGGTACCCCATGCCATCTGACTCAGCCACCGGGGCAGAACCAATCTGCGGGCTGGCAGGGTGCCAGGAGACCCCGGCAGAGCTTGCCCAGCCCTCAAGGTGAGCACAGTGTCACTGACCCCATGGCAGAGACACCATGGAAAGCCCGGGCAGAGGCTGGAAGCAGGTGGCTAGCACCCAGCTACGCCATCCATGAGGAGCTCAGCCAAGGCAGGGGCTAGTCCCCTCCAACCTGCCTCCCCCACACAGCCGTGCGCTCCATGGCCAAGGGGTAACAGCTTCCGAGATTCAGCTTCCCACGGCCCCTGCTCAGGGACAGAGCCCAGGCAACGTGCAGGGCAGAAATCTCACGTACAGAAGAGGGGACAGCCAACAGGGTCGGGCACAAGTCGTGGACCTGGTTCAATTCCCTGTGGGACCTGAGTGACTCCCCCAGCATCTAGGACTCAGTCCCTCTGAATGACACTCATACTTCCTCTGACACAATCCACCCCCAGATGCAGCCCCAGCAGGAACTACTGCGGACCCAGCCTCCAGGTAGGGATCCTCTCCTGTCCAGACCCACCCCTGCCCATCCTTCACGTCAGCCAGGCTCCAGCGTCCGCAACAAGCTGCTGCTGTGGAGCCTGGGCTGTCAGCCACAGCATCCCCTGGGCAGCAAGAGTGGTCGCTGGCAACTGCAGTGTCCTGGCAGGTTCCATGGGGACCCAAACGGCCCCCACGCCCATCTCTGAACTGCCAGGGTGGCTGGGGCTGCAGCCGAGCAGCGCTCCACAGACACGCTGCTGCAAAACAAACCCGCCCCAGGCCAAAGTCCAACAGCAGCATCTCACTTCCGTGTCGAGGTGGCTGAGGCCAAACGGACTCTCTGGCTTCTCTGCCACATGTGCAGGGGGCAGAGGCCCAGGGCCCAGCCGCTTGCAGGCTCTGTAGCATGGAAGGCTAGCAAGAGGGTTGCCAGCTGGTTGTCAGGCATCAGAACCCGGGACCCACCAGGCAAGCCAGCCCCATCTGTCTATGCCCCTGGTGTGTGTTGCCCACTACCAAATGAGAGCTGTCTGGGGCACGGGCGCCTGTTCTATGCCAGGGCAGCAGCCAGAGAAGTGATCAACAAGCCAGTGTCTCTGGGGTGCTCAGGGCCACCTGCCAGGCCCCTCCCAGATTCCCTGGCCGCCAGCCAGTGGCTCATTGTGAACAGAGATCCTGGCCCTGCAGCGCCCAGCGCTGACCCAGCCGGCTCCAGGCTGGCACCTGCGCGATGAACAGCCCCAGGAGTCACTGAAAGGCCATTCCCAGGGCGTGCTACAGGGTGAGCCAGACACTCCCAGAGCTCAGTATCCTGTCACGCTACCCTACCCTGCGCTGCCGCACCCCCTCCCCAAGGCCCAACCCATCACAGGCCAGGAGGCTATTTGGCAGCTGCCCTTGCCAGGCATGGCGCTCCTGCCCTGTCCACCCTCCCATGCCCCTCACCTGGGTGCTCTTGCCAGTCCCGGCCCCCCCGGACACCAGGACGATGCAGCTGTTGCTCTCCAGGTGCTCCATGAAGCTGTACTTGGTGACCCAAACAGGCAGCTCTCTCCGCTGCTGCAGCAGCTCATAGTAGCGGGAGGAGAATGGCAGTCCATCATATGGGTTCACCTCCAGGTCCCCCTCACAGTCCAGGACTAAGTCTTCGCTCTCCTCCTCCTCCAGCTGAGAGCCAAGGCCATTCGGCTGTAGCAGGGAGGGGGGGGTTCCCAACACTGGCCTCCATGACGCACACGCAGCCAGGGACCTGCAAGAGAAAAGGGTAGGGTCAGGTCAGACACTGGCCCTAGGGACACCCCTGCCTGCTCCACACCCCACCAGCTGGGGGTGCATTCAGACAGCCCGGGGCCAGAAGGGCCCACTGTGATCATCTATCAGCCCTCCTGTGTGACACAGGCCAGGGGGCTGCCCCAAATGCCTGGAGCTGGCTGCTAGAGAACAGCCAGTCTGAACTGGAGAATTGCCAGCGATGGAGAATCCACCCGACCTTGGGAACGTGCCCAGTGGTCAGCGACTCTCACGCTCAGCGTTAAAAATGATGCCTTATTTCCAGTCCAGATTGGTTGAACTTCCAAGTCCAGCCATTGGCCCATCTCAGACCTTCCTCTGCCAGCCTGAAGCCCATCCTTAAAATGCTGTCCCCACCCAGGTACCGCTAGGCCGGGATCATGTCCCCTCGCCGTCTCTGAACCTCTGGAGTCTCACTAGAAGGCAGGTTTTATCAGCCTCCTTCCTGACCTGCAGGCACCAGAACCGGGCACAGGATCCCTGCAGCGCCAAACGCGGAGGAAACAGCCTCTCTTCTCCTGTGCTGTTCATGCACCCCAGGGCCAAAGCTGGTGCTCCACAGGTTATGCAGCCCACCCCAGTTTGTCTCCAGAGTGACCCCCGCCCCACCCCGTACTCAGGCCTGCACTCTTTGTTCCCAGCGGCGCCCGTTTACACCGAACCGGAGTCAAGCGCAGGCCGTTTGCTCGCGCCGTGTTTACCCAGGGACCCAGCTGGCTCTGAATCGCTCGGGGTAACAACATGCAAAGCAGCTGCTGTTGCGCGCGGCCCGGCGGGCAGGGCACAGCCCACACGGGCCCCGGCGGGTTTGCGGCCGGAGCCCAGGCTCCGCGCGCAGCTGGGAGCGCGGCGGGGTGTGCCGCCCCGGCGCCGCCCCAGGCTCGGCCACGCCACGCAGGCAGCCGCGGCCCCGCCGGGCCGGTCCCTCCCTCGCCACGCCGCGGACCCCGGCCCGGCCACAGGGCGGCAGCGGAGCGGGCCCCGGGCCCCGCCGGCCCCAAGGGGGCCTGGTCACGGGACCCCCGGCCCCGCCCGAGCGCCCCGCCCTGCAGGGACAGGGCGGCCCCGAGCCGCGACCCCGCCGCTCACCTGGGCCCGGCTCTAGGCCCCGCCCCGGCCTGCAGGGGACGCCAGGCACCAGTCACGTGTCACGCCATGGCAGCCAATCAGTGGCGTCGGTCCCGCCCCCAGCCCCGTCTTCCCCCAGACCCTGCCCCCGGCTCCGCTTCAGCCTAGCCCCGCCCCTCCAGGCCCCGCCCCCGGCTCGGCCGGGCCCTGCCTCAGCTCGCGGCGGCCGGCCCGTGGGGGCGTGTCCCTGGGCTGCGGGGGCGGGGCCTCCCGAGTCAGCTGCATCGCGTGCGCCCGGCCAGCCGGCAACCGCCGCCCCCTCCCGTGCGCCCGGTTCCCCCAGCCCCTCCGTGTCCCAGGCCCCCCAACCCCCTTCCACCCCGTGCGCCTGGCCAGCCCCCAACCCCCCCGCGCCCCCCCCAGTGCGCCCGGCTCCCCCTGCACGCCCCAATGCGCCCGGCCAGCCCCCAACCCCCAGTGCGCGTGACCAGTGCCCGCTGCCCCCCAAGTACTGCCAACCAGCCTTCCCCCTGGCCCCCCACTGTGCTCAGCCAGCCCCCTGCGCCCCCAGTGCCCTGCCTCCCGCATACCCCTTGCCAACTCCCCACCCACCCCTGCCCAGCCACCAGCACCCGTCATGCCCGCCACCCAGTTTCACTTCTCTCTGCCCAGCGCTCAACACCCACCCTCCCTCACCAGTGCCTAGTGAGCCCCTCCCTGCCCAGCCTAGCGCCTTGCTCTCCCTGCCCTGCCCAGCCCCACACTGTGGCCAAGGAAGCAGGAATCCCATTGGCTGGGCTGGGACATTCACTGCAGCCTCCAGCCTCCCGAGAGGTTAGGTACCAGTGACTTGCGGCATTGCCGGGGACAGCCACACCAGCGCAGGGCACCCTTGTGGGCAGCCATCACTCCTGCTGGCAGGCCAGTCATTGCTGGGCCCGCCAGGTGGCATTGCAATGCCAGAGGAAGCCAGGCTGGGGGCCAGTGGCTTTGGTGAAGATCAGGGATATGGTTCACAAGCCACTGGGCTAGCTGGGCCCTGAAGGTTGCATGCTAAGGAGTGGCAGCCTGCTTTGCGTAGTCTGGCGGTGGGACTGGAAGTGACTCGCTAAGTCGTCTAAGGCAGGGCTCCGTATTATCTAGAACAGTTCTCAGCAGTGCTCTACGGCCCCCGCGGGCTGTGGGCAGGTTTCAGGCTGTCTGCCAAAATAAACCTGAGAGCAGGACCAGTGTTGGGGTCGCTGGGGCCCTATGTGGGGATGAAGCCGAAGCCTGAGCAGCTTAGCTTTGTGGGGCCCCTGTGGCGTGGGGCTCCGGGCAATTGCTCTGTTTGCTACCCCCAATGCTGGCCCGGCTTTTAATTTAGTGGGTATGGAGAAAAACAAACACTTGTGGCACAGGTGGGCTGTGGAGCTTTTATAGCATGTTGGGGTGGAGGTGGGGGGAATAAGAAAGAAAAAGAAAGAAAATCCTGATGTAGACCATACCTGACAGGTATTTTTCTAACCAGTGACAGAGATTCCACAACCTCCCAAGGCAGATCGCTCCTGGGTTTAGCTATGTTGACCGTTTGGAAGTTTTTGCTAATGTCCAGCCTTAACTTCCTTTGCTGCAATTTAAGCTCATTGCTTCTTGTCCTGGGCTCAGTGGATAAGGAGAATAATTTTTCACCCTCTTCTTTATAACAGCCTTTTACATACTTAAATATTGTTATAATGTCCCCCTCAGTCTTTTCTTCTCCAAACTAAACAAACCCAATTTTTTCAATCTTCTCTCAGCGATCATGTTTTCTAGACCTTTAATCAATTTCTTGCTCGTCTCTGGACTTTCACCAGTTTGTCGCCATATTTCCTGAAGCGTGGTGCCCACACATGGACACAGTACTGCATTTGAGGCCTTCTCGGTGCTGAGTGGAAAAATTACATCTCATGTCTTGCTTATAACATGCTGCTAATACATCCCAAAATGATGTTTGCCTTTTTTTGCAAGTGTTCCACTATTGACTCATATTTAGTTTGCGATCCACTATGACCCCCAGCTCCCTTCTACAGTACTCCTCCCTAGGCCATCATTTCCCATTTTGTATGCATGCAGTTGATTATTCTTGCCTAAATGCAGAACTTTGTATTTGCCCTTATTGATTTTCAGCCTATTTATTTCAGACCATTTCTCCAATGTCTCAAGATCATTTTGAATTCGAATCCTGTCCCTCAAAGTGTTTGCAACCCCTCCCAGTTTGGTATCACCTGCACTCTCTGTAAGTGTGCTCTCTGTGCCATTGTACACATCATTGATGAAGGTATTGAGCAGAGCCGGACCCAGAACTGATCCTGATAACCACCGATAACTCTCTGGGAATGGTTTTCCAACCAGTCGGGCACCCACCTCACAGTAGGTAGTCTAGGCTGCTTTCCCTAGTTTGTTGAGGAGAAGGTCATATGAGACGTTTGATGAATATGCATTCCCTTATTTGCATACCATTTTCTCCTCTGTCTCTCTGTTCTCCTCTCCCCTTGCTCTGCCCTCTACAACATGCTCCCAGAGATGCTGCCTGGTGGTTTATCCCAGCTCCCTGTGGGACAGGGACGTGGTGTGTGTGTGGGGGGTTAAACCAAGAGTCTGGGCTCCTGCTTCACATTTATAATGATCTAAACAGTAAGTGCTAGGTCGTACTCTGCTGCCCACAGTGGACCGGAGTGCAGGGGCCATAAGCAGCATACATGGGCACAGCCCAGGGCCAGCATGCAGTCCCGCTGCAAGCCAAGGGAAGGGGGCATGCTGGGCTGGGCTGGGCTGTAGTGTGTGGTGCTGCAGCCATTCTGGCTTCTGCCACAAGCCAGGGGTGACCTTGCTTGGGCTGTTGTAGCTAGAGTGTGGAGTAAAACTGCCAGAGCACCCTCTCCAGGTGGTGTGTCCTGCAGGCTCAGCATCAAATCTCTCCTGGGTTGATAACTGGTTAAAGGACAGGAAACAAAGGGCAGGAATAAATTATCAGTTTTCAGAATGGAGAGAGGTAAATGGTGTCCCCAGGGATCTGTTCTGGGACCAGTACTGTTCAACAAATTCATAAATGATCTGGAAAAAGGGGTGAACAGTGAGGTGGCAAAATTTGCAGATGATACAAAACTACTCAAGATAGTTAAGCCCAAAGCAGACTGCTAAGAGTTACAAAGGGATCTCACAAAACTGGGTGACTGGGTAACAAAAGGCAGATGAAATTCAATGTTGATAAACGAAAAGTAAGATGCACATTGGAAAACATAATCCCAACTATACATATAAAATGATGGGGTCTAAATTAGCTGTTACCACTCAAAGAGATCTTGGAGTCAGTGTGGATAGTTCTCTGAAAACATCCAATCAATGTGCAGCTGCAGTCAAAAAGGTTAACAATGTTGGGAATCATTAGGAAAGGGATAGATAACAAGACATAAAATATCGTATTGCCTGTATATAAATCCATTGTGCACCCACGTCTTGAATGCTATGGGCAGATCTGTTCACCCCATCTCAAAAAAGATATATTGGAATTCGAAAAGGTACAGAAAAGAGTAACAAAAATTATTAGGGGTATGGAACAGCTTCCAAATGAGTAGAGATTAATAAGATGAGACTTTTTAGCTTGGAAAAGACTCAACTAAGAGGGGACATGATAAAGGTCTATAAAATCATGACTGGTGTGGAAAAAGTAAATAAGGAAGTGTTATTTACTCCTTCTCCTAACACAAGAACTACGGGTCACAAATGAAATTTATAGGCAGCAGATTTAAAATGAACAAACGGAAGTATTTCTTCACAGAATGCACAGTCAACCTGTGGAACTCCTTCCCAGAGGATATTGTGAAGGCCAAGACTATTACAGTAAAGAACTAGAGAAGTTCATAGAGGATAGGTCCATCCGTGGCTATTAGCTAGATGGACAGGGATTGCTGTTTGCCAGAGGCTGGGAATGGGTGATGGGATGGATCACTTGACGATTATCTGTTCTGTTCATTCCCTCTGAAGCACATGGTATTGGCCACTGTCAGAAGGCAGGGTGCTAGGCTAGATGGACCATTGGTCTGACCCACTGTGGCCATTCTTATGTAATCCATGGCAATGTCACAGTGCCACAGGATGATGTGCTCGTAGGGTCCTGGTGTTAGCCCTAAACAGAGACACCAACTCCCCCACTGTTAAGTTTACCTGCTTCCAATACATATATATATTTGTAAAAATCCTATTTTAAGTACAAAATGCCACACTGTGCAATGTAACATTTGTATCTAATTGTAAAAGACACTGTTAAAATGACTATGTGAATTCTTCAGCTAGGAGTTGGCACTGAGTGATAGAAGTGTGAGTGGCTGAGCAATTGAAGTGGGTGTGGAAAGGGAGAGCAATTGAACAATTGACTTCAGTAAGGGATGCCAAACAGACAAGAAAACACCAGCCTCACCTAAAAACGTTTGAAGGAAAGAAGAAAGGAGTGAAGATGATCAAACAGCCGAAGAGGGACCCGCCCTAATGACTTTGGAGCCAGCCCATTTCAAAGAACAAAATCTGATCAGGCTTGCAACAATGTGGGTGATTAAGGATCACACCAAAGATGCAGTTGCAGCATGACAGTGCAAAACCCATAGAGTTACATGGGGTCCTCTCCCTATAAAATGGGACAGAAAGATGAAGGCTGGAGGTTTGGGTCTACAACATCACACCAGCCAGGAGTACCGATGCGCATCGGCAGAACCTCGCTCCTCACCCACTGGTCACCTGACCAATGACTACCACGAGCACCTAGAGGCTGGTAACTATAACATCTGTGAGATCCCATTTATGTTTGTCTGTCTCCCTGTCTATGTGTGCCTGTCAGTGTGAATGAAAATACCAGCTGGAACATGTGTCAACAAAGTTTATTTTGTTATTAACAAGAATCTCTGTAATTATAGTATTGATACAATGTTAATACTGTTTTCCTAAGTATTTACATTATTGATACTATTTCATTAAGTAAAGCACAATATTGGCATTGCTATAGTGTTGAGAACTGTTTTCTTGGTATTTGCATCATTGATACTATTAAGAAATTTCTGTATTCACAATAAACGTGGCTTGTTGCCTTATCCCCTGAAAAAGATCCTGTGATATTTATTATTTGGGCAACACTGCCCATGTCGTTCCTAACCTGGTAGTGCCCCAGCCTGAAGCGTTTCCTTGGTAAATGTGATGTTCTGAGCTGGAGGAGAAGCACCTGGCAGTTAAATTGCTGGCAGCAGAAATGCATTACCATTGCTTGCATAAAACCTCCTGTGTAGTCATGAGCATGTGCTCTGTGGGGAAAGCAGCCTGGTAGCAGAGTGGGCAGATGGCAGGTGTGAGAGACTTTCAGACACACATTTTGCCATCATCGAATTACAGCAAGTAAACATATTTTTCAAGCTTCTCCCATACTTCAGCATCTGGGCACAGATTCCTCTGCACGGATTCCTCTGTCAGGGCTGCTGCTACCAGCTTAGAATCCTAGAATATCAGGGTTGGAAAGGACCTCCGGACGTCTTGTTGTGTTAAATCCTGGGATAGTACTTGTATTCTGAGAGAAATCAGCACCCAACACAGAGAGACACAAACCCATGAAAAATCTTTGTTGAACTAGCACTAAAAATCAGCCAGGACTGACTGGGCTATTCCCTAATAGTCTAACTCTATTGCTATGGCAACAAGCTAAGCTAAATTGCTTTGGCAACCTAGGCACTAAGGCAAGACACAAAATACACAACATATTCCTCCCCCTCTTACGGAAAAGGCCCATTTACCAGAGCAATCACTGACCTAGGGAATGAGGGCACACTGCCTCAGTTCCCAGGTAAACCCCCCAGATTATTCTGCTCTGTAACGTGGGTTTGCCCTCCTAAAGTTCCAGCCCTTGGGGAGGCCTTCTCTCCCTAAGGGGATTGTGGCAGACTTCGGGTGTTCTTGCACCAGAAGGTGTTATTGGTGTGGGTCTAGCAATGGGCTCACGACTCGTAGCTCGAACAGGTGAGGATGTCGTATCTGCTCAAACAGGGGAGGGGGCTGTACCTGCTGCAGAGGTGGATGGAGAAGGGGAGTCAGGAACGGGTGGCTCGACTCGAGGATATCTCACCTGCAATGGTGAGGTCAGGGAGTTCAACTGGAGATGTGGCCTTTGGATGTGTATGACCTGGCAACAAATGATCTACATGTTGCCACCAGATGAGATTATCTCCCATCTGGATAGTGTAGGAAACAGGTCCTGTCTGGGTGATGACTGTAGCAGGGACCCATTTAAATCCAGGAGCATAGTTCCGAGGTAGGATAGGCTGTCCAGGACTAAGGATTAATTTTTTGCTGTGTGTGCATGTCTGATGACTTGGTTTTGCTGTTGATGTTGCACAATTGTCGTGCTTTGGCAGGTTTCAGCAGATCAAAGGAAGTGCACAACTGTCATTCCATCATTAGAAAGGCCAGGGATGCTTTGGTCGTAGCATAAGGTGTGTTTCTGTAGGATAGTAAGATGTAAGAAGGTGTCCAGATGCTTTTGAATGGATGAATGTCCCCTTGCAGATCTTAAAGCTTGTTTCATGATCTGCACAAATCTTTCAGCTAATCCACTGGTGGATGGATGATATGGTGCTGACATGATGTATTCTATTTGCTTTCATAACATTTTCAAACTCCTGAGAGATGAGCTGCGCTCTGTTGTTGCTCCCAGTTGTTCTGGCAGATCGAAATGAGTAAAGATTTCACACAGTTTCTGGATAGTACTTTCAGCAGTAGTGGACGGCATTACAGAGACTTCTGGCCATTTAGACTGAGAATCTGCAACATCCAGGAACAACCTTCCTTCAAATGGGCCAGCAAAATTAACGTGAATACACTGCCACAGGTTTTCAGGCCAGTCCCATGTGTATAGGAGCACCAAGCGAGATAAAATTCCCTTCTGCTGGGAGGATGGAGACATGGAGTCCTGTGGTGAAAGAGGGTCCCTGCTGTTGTTTGCTAACATACAGATTGATCTGTTCCTGTCCCTTTGTTGCCAAGGAATGGCCATGTGCGTGATCGCCAACCGACTTTGGTGACACCTGGCTAGAGGTGTCAGTTTGTCCTTGAGAAACAGTTACCCCCACCCTACCCTTGTCTGGTAACCACGTTTCAGTCATATGGCAGATTGTGTTCATAGCTTCATGCAGAACGTTGCTTCGGACATTTCACAGTGACATTGAACCGTGAGTTACTAGTTTTCAAATGATACTTCACAAGGCACCATTTGTACAAAGATGATTACACAGCCCAGAGGGTGTGAATACAGGGTGCACTCAGTCACAGTGCTGGGCTTGTGTGGATCCAGCAGTGAGAATCAACACCAGAGACAGAAATTGCATTTTCAATCTTATCTGTTCTTGTCTCTCCCCTGCTGTGGGTGTTTGCCTTGTTTTGGCTTCTAGAAAACAGGACCGGACTTTAACAAGAGCAGCCACATCAACCGCTGTCTGCCCGCTCAGCTAACTTTCCTTTTGTCTCCTGTGCTCATCGTGAATAGCATCTATCAGACTGTCAGACCAGTGGGTTTCCTTTCAAAAGGCCCCAGATAATGGGAAGGGAACAAGTCTGTAGTTAAAGTGAAAACCTTACTTAATGCTTTATATTCAGAGGCTCTAACTGCTTTTCCTTCTTTTCTGTAGCTTTCATACAAGATTCAAAGGGCAATTAAAGGGGTGTTTAATGCTGGACAGTGCCAGGGTCACATTAACACCTTTGATTCTTTGGACCCCTTTATTCCATCTACCTTAATAGATGTTGTCACGCGGGCTGCATTAGGAGGGGGGGCATTTGTGTTATTTGACCTTAATATGTCAAAATCATAGCGATTCATGTAAGACATACCATGTCAGGTACTGTTAGAAAGGTTATGATATGCTAAATAAGATGATAATATTTGTGTTCATGTGTGATATGTATAAGGAAAGTTATGGAGATCTTTGATATCCCTGTATTTCAAACTGTGCTGTGGAAGACACACCCCAGACAGAGAGGCCGCAGGACAATAGCCCGCTTGATGGCCCATCAAGACCTTTACAGAAGCCAGAGGCCCGGGAAGAAACTAAAGGCATACCTGAAGAGTTACCAGGATTGGCCCATGTGACTATGGACTTCATTTTGGTTCCAGTAAAGTTCCACAAGCCACATGGCCAGTAACAGAGGGTATATAAGATCAAACCACAGAAACCATTTTGTCTTCGTCTTTGCCTTGTGTCCTTGTTCCCGTCCAGCTGCGGACACACCTCTGGATTAACACACTTTGCAACTAAACTGAAGGACTTAGACCCATCCAGGTACTGGATGTATACCAGAGGAACTATACAAGCCTGCAACTCCACAATTGTTCTAGAAACCTGATGTATATAGACTTCTAAATCATCTGTATGTATCTGATTGCTTTAAGCCTTTAACACTTCTCTTATTGTTTGTTTTTCTTTTATTAATAAACCTTTAGTTTTAGTTACTAAAGGATTGGCTGGCAGTGTGGCATTTTGGGTAAGATCCAAACTTACAGTGAACTGGCACTGTGGCTGGTCCTTTGGGATCAGAGGGAATCTTTTAGTAAAGAGCATAGAGTTAAAGCAACTGGTCTCTTTACTGGACCTAGTGTCAGTTTGGGGAGCCAGAGACTGAAATGCAGTAAAGGGGGCTGTGTGTGTTTGCACAGTGGCTTCTTGATAACCAGAGTGGGGAAATCAGAAGCACTGTTTTTGGCTGGTTGGGAAGTCTGACTGCAGTGTCACCCACCAGTGTTGGGAGAATTTGCTCTCCTTTTGCAGCCTGCCCTGACCCTGGCATTATCAGTGGGCTACCCTGGGCACGGACGGGTTACAGATGTGCACATGTGTCTCTATGCCTCTGAAAGGCCCAGCTGAGAATGCCAGGTTCAGGACAAACTGCTGAAAAATGGGGCAGACTCACCCCATTCAGGTGGTCATTCTGTTGGCCCAATCCTGTTTTTATGAAATACATGAAAGAACAGAGCCACGAACTTCTTCCTACCAAGAGGCTCTTCAGCCTGATACATTGAAACTTTAATCAAAAGCTAAAACTTCAACTGCCTGGTATTGTTCTACCCTTTGAAATGTTCACTTCCGTCTTCTTAAAATAGCCATTATTGCATAATAATTGAAGTCTGTCGTTACTTTGTATAATTCTATTTGTTTTAAGATTGTTTGTAAAACCACTCCACTGACCATTTTATCTGTTGATTTTACCCACTTTCAGAACATTTGTAAAATCCCTATTTTAAGTATGAGAAGCCACACTGTGAAAAGTAATGTATCCACCTTATTGTGAAGGTCACAAGCAAAAATGAAATAATGGTTTGCTTTAAAAGTTATGTGAGTTCTTCAGCTAGGAGTTGGCACTGAGTGATTGGCATGTGAATGGCTGAGCCATTGAGGTGGGTGCAGACAGGAAGAGTTATTGAACAATTGGTCTCAGTAAGGGATGTTGAAACACGATGAAGAAAACCAGCCTCACCTCAAATGTTTGAGGGAGGAAGAAAGGAGCGAAGATAATAACTTTTACCACTCAACTGGCTGAAGAGGAGTCCACCCTGATAACTTTGGAGTCAGCCCACTTCAAAGAACAAAATCTGATCAGGCTTGCAACAATGTGGGTGATTAAGGATCACACCAAATGCAGATGCAGCATGACAGAGCAAAACCCCGTAGACTTACCTGGGGTCTTTTCCCTATAAAATGGGAAGATGACGGCTGGAGGTTCAGGTCTACATCACCAACCAGCCAGGAGCACCGGTGCGCATCAGCAGAACCTTGCTCCTCATCCTTGAGCTACAGTCACCTGGCCAGTGACTACCACGAGAACCAAGAGTCTGGTAACTATAATATCTGTGAGATCCCATGTTTGTTTGTCTGTCTGTGTCTGCCTGTCTGTGTATGAGTGTGAATGAAAGTACCAATTGAAACCTGTGTCATTGAAGTACACTTTGGCAACAAGAGTCTCTGTATTTGCAATCACTAAGTAAAGCACGATATTAGTATCGTTACAGTGTTGATCCTGTTTCCCTGGTATTTGCATCATTGATATTATTGACCAAATTCTTGTATCCACAATAAACGTGGCTTGTTGCCTTATCCCCTGGAAAAGATCCTGTGATATTTGTTATTTGAATAACAATTCTACCGTTAGATATAGCCAGCCAGGCACAAAAGTAAACTTCTTGTTAACCAGTGTGGTGAGACAGAAATAAAAAATGCAGTCCCCTTAGGTATTCCAGCCCTTGCTTCACCACCCAGACGCTGAAATCTATGATGAGTGGTTATTGAAAACCAATTTAATCAAACAAAGGGTTCTTCTGATCTCAAAAGGTCAGCCACAGCCAGATCAAAATGTAACTCAGATCTGACCCAATAATCATGCCATGGCCAATCGTCTAGTGGCTAAAATCTAAGGTTTATTTTTAAGAGAAAAGAAGAAGAGAGTTAAAATGGTTAAGGAAATCATATACATACAAACACTGCAAAGTTCTTATATCAGGTTTGAAGCAGCAATGGAATAAGCAGCTAGTTTGCAAAAGTCTCTCTGGAAACAACCCAAACAGCTTGGAGGGCTTCAGTTCTTGTTTAGCACTTCCTAGTTAGGAAGCCAGTGCAGAGAACTGAAGCAGGAAATGAAGACAAAATTGAGATGTTTCCAGGGTTTTTTATACACTCTCCACTGTGCAGGGAATTTTATTCCAGCCTCAGTTTATGGGAAAATACAGGCACAAGATGGAGTCCAGGGTCACACAAGCAAGTCACATGCCCTGACTCACAGAGGTGGCCGGCAGCCATTACCCATGTCCTGGTTATGGCGTCCCAGGAATGGCCCATTGTGAGAGTCAGTTGCCTGTGTTGGGCCATTCGCACAAAGCTGTCTGCTTCCATTTAGATTTTGCCTTGCTGGTGTCACCCAGGAATACCCCCACACACAGGATGGCAGGACACAGTCCATATCTGTAACTTCAGATACAAAAATGATACACGCAGAGCAACAGGATAATTGTGCTCAGCCTCTCAGCCCTTACCTGACACCTCACACACTCTACTTTGTGCCAGGGTGGTGGCAGGTGTCTAACGGTGTCAGTGTCAGTGACAGAAATGTTCCAGAGGGGTCACCATGTGAGTCTTTATACAACAAAAACAAAGGAGTCCTGGTGCACCTTAAAGACTAACAAGTTTCTGTGGACATAAGCTTCCATAGGCTGCAACCCACTTCGTCAGATGAATGAAATGGAAATCACAGATAGGACGTATATGTACAACCAAGGGTGAGAAACAGCAATGGGGAAGGCAAGTGCTAACAAAGTCAGTTCAGTTAGAGTAGATGAGGCCTATTCATAACCTATTCACAACTGTTGACTAGAGGGTGAGAATTGGGAGTGCTTTGTTCCAGGTAGGCCACTCTGTGCCACCCAGACTACTGCACTGGGTGGCACAGAATGGGGAGGTGGTGAACATCCCGCAGTGCTGAAGGAACAGGTCCAGGACTATTTAGAAATATTGGACATACACAAGTCCATGGGCCAGATGCAATGCACCCGAGGGTGCTGAGGGAGTTAGCTGATGTGATTTCAGAGTCATTGGCTATTATCTTTGAAAGCTCATGGCAACAGGGGGAGGTCCCAGATGACTGGAAAAAGGCAAATATAGTGCCCATCTTCAAGAAAGGGAAGAAAAAGGATCCAGGGAACTATAGGCCGGTCAGCCTCACCTCAATCCCTGGAAAAATCATGGAGCAGGTCCTCAAGGAATCCATTTTAAGGCTCTTAGAAGAAAGTGATCAGGAGCAGTCAACATGGATTCACCAAGGGAAAGTCATGCCTGACCAATCTGATTGCTTTCTATGAGGAGGTGACTGGTTCTGTGGATGAGGGGAAAGCGGTGGATGTGATATACCTTGACTTTAGCAAAGCTTTTGATATGGTCTCCCACAGTATTCTTATCAGCAAGTTAAAAAAGTATGGGTTGGATGATTGGACTACAAAATGGATAGAGAATTGGCTAGAGCAAAGGACTCAACAAGTAGTGATCAATGGCTCCATGTCTAGTTGGCAGCTGGTCACAAGTGGCGTGCCCTCGGGGTCGGTCCTGGGGCCGGTTTTGTTCAACATCTTCATTAATGATCTGGAAGAGGGGATAGATTGTACCCTGAGCAAGTTTGCAGATGACACTAAGCTAGAGAGAGTGGTAGATACCCTGGAAGGGAAGGATAGGATACAGAAGGACCTAAACAAATTGGAGGATTGGGCCAAAAGAAATCTGATGAGGTTCAACAAGGACAAGTGCAGAGTCCTGCACTTAGGACAGAAGAATCCCATGCACAGCTACAGACTGGGGACCGACGAGCTAGGCAGCAGTTCTGCAGAAAAGGATCTGGGGGTTACAGTGGATAAGAAGCTGGATATGAGTCAGCAGTGTGCCCTGGTTGCCAAGAAGGCTATTGGCATATTGGGCTGCATTAGTATAAGTGTTGTCAGCAGATCGCGGGAAGTGATTATTCCCCTCTATTCAGCATTGGTGAGGCCGCATGTGGAGTATTGTCTAGTTTTGGGTCCCCCACTACAAAAAGGATGCGGACAAGTTAGAGAGAGTCCAGCGGAGGGCAACAAAAATTATTAGGGAGTTGGAGCACAAGACTTATGAGGAGAGGCTGAAAGAACTAGGCCTGTTTAGTCTGCAGAAGAGAAGATTGGGGGAGGGGGGATTTGATAGCAGGTTTTAACTACCTGAAAGGGGGTTCCAGGGAGGATGGAGCTGGGCTGTTCTCAGTGGTGGCAGATGACAGAACAAGGAGCAATGATCTCAAGTTGCAGTGGGGGAGGTCTAGGTTGGACATTAGGAAAAAGTTTTTCACTAGGAGGGTGGTAAAGCATTGGAATAGGTTACTTAGGGAGGTGGTGGCATCTCCATCTTTCGTGGTTTTTAAGCAGAGGCTTGACAAAACCCTTGCCGGGATGATTTAGCTGAGGATAGTCCTGCTTTGAGCAGGGGGTTGGACTACATGACCTCCTGAGGTCCCTTCCAACTCTAATATTCTATGATTCTATGAGAGTGTGTGAACAGTGACAATTACTTCTTGTAATGAGAACCATTCCAAGGCCCTGTTCAGACCCAATCTGATTGTGTCAAGTTCACATATAAGTTCCAGCTCTGCAGTTTCTCGCTGAAGTCTGTTTTTGAAGTTTTTTGTAGAAGTCTGGCAACTTTCAAGTCAGCTACAGAGTGTCCTGAGAGATTGAAGTGCTCTCCTGCTGGTTTATGGGTGTTCCTATTTTTTATGTCTGATTTACATCCATTTATTCTTTTGCGTAGTGACAGTCTGGTTTGGCCAATGTACATGGCAGAGGGGCATTGCTGGCACGTGATGGCACATATCACATTAGTAGATGTGCAAGTGAATGAGCTCCTGATGGTGTGGCTGACGTGGTTAGGACCTGTGGTGGTGTCAATAGAGTCGATGTGCGGGCAGGGTTGACAATGGGGTTTGTTGCAGGGATAGGTTCCTGGGTTAGTGTTCTTGTTGCATGGTGTATGGTTGCTGGTGAGTATCTGCTTTAGGTTGGAGGGCTGTCTGTAAGAAAGGATAGTTCTGCCTCCCATGGCTTCAGTGAGGAGGGATCATCTGCTAGGATAGGTTATAGATTCTTAGTGATGTGCTGGAGAGATTGTCGCTGGGGGCTGTAGGTGATGGCCAGTGGTGTTCTGTTTTCTTTGTTGGGTCTGTCCTGTAGTAGGTGACTTCTGGGTACCTGTCTAGCTCTGTCAATTTGTTTCTTCAGCTCCCCAGGTGGGTATTATAGTTTTAAGAATGTTTTATAGAGATCCTGTGGGTATTTGTCTCTGTCTGAGGGATCGGAGCAAATCCGCCTGTATTTTAGGGCTTGGCTGTAGACAATGGATCGTGTAATGTGTCCAGGGTAGAAGCTGGAGGCATGAAGGGCATTTCAATCACACAGCCACACAACACCCTCATGGAACAGTTTCTAAAAGTACCTTGGCACAGGCATATCTTTGCTCACGAGTGACCTGGATGGCCTTAGGTTGCAAGGCGGGGGACTGGCTGGCCAGGGGGTGTGAATGGGATGCAGACCCATTCCTCTCCGGGATGCCAGGGAACTGCTGGCTGGCTGAATGGGGCAGGGAAGGGAGGTTTCAGAATTGCACAGTTACATTCCCCTTGTCACCCATTCCACTCCTCCCATACTGGCCCTCGCATGAGCAGCTGAGGGGTGGCCCAGTGCATTGTGGGATTGAGGAGGATCCCTCTGTGTAGACTTGCAGTGGCGGGTAACACCTCTTCCCAGCACCGTGAGACCTGCCCCAGGCCGCTCCCCAGACAGGCACCTCTGTCTTGCTCACTCCTGGCTGGGGGAAGCAGTGCAGGCGGAGCTGCGGGATGGGTGTGCAGGGCAGCTGGGCAGAGGGGTCTCCACACAGCCCAGGCCCTGGCTCAGCATCTCCTAGCTGCAGAGGAGCAGCTATGCCAGCCCCAGGCACTGCCAGCTCTGCTGGCCCTGACAGCTGACCAGGGGCTACCTCACCTCAGCCCCAGGGAGAATGGGGAACGTTAGCAGCAATGTTCCTTGGATGGAGCCCAGCCCCCTCTGCCCACATCTGGCCAGCCCTGTGGGGCTCTCGGACCAGAGCCTGGCCCCCTCGGCCTGTGTC